>VWZE01018795.1:947080-964223 GCA_013396675.1 Eubucco bourcierii
AAAAAAAAAAACAACAAACAAACAAAACAGAAGAAAACAAAAAAAGCCAAAACAAACCTAAGGAAATAAAATAAACATTTACAAATGAATTATAAAGTGACTAAATGCATAAGCAAGCAAGATACAGAAAAAGCCTAGAACTGCCTTAAAGCTATGCTTTTTAAAGAAAAAAAAAAAAAAACAAACCCAAAGTATGTCATTTACTATCTGAAACAAAACAAAAACCAAAAAACCTCTTCTACTTTAAAAATGGTTGGTTGGTTGGTTTTATATGTAAGAAATCAAATCTAATACCTCCCCTGGAGACATTTTGTGTGTTAATGCCTATTTTTACAACATACAGACAAGAACACTTTAATATAAAAACTAGTTGATTATTATTGTATAAAATCCTCTATTTTTGTAGCACAAACCCCTGGGGGTAATGCAAATACTATTTTTTTCCTTTTTTTTTTTTTTAAGACAGTTTTTGGGGTATTTTTTGTTTATTCGTTTGTTTGAAGTCACAGATGGAAGGGAGACAGAGCAAGGAAAAATATAACGAGACTGGTTTTCCCTTCTGGTATAAAAATGTCCTGGAGAAAAGGGTTTCTGCAGGGGAGATCCTGATGCTGATTCCTTCTCAGATGCCCTTTCTTTGTCTGCTTTGTCCGCCAAGCAAACCCATTAGTAGTCCTCTTAAATGTTCACGTCTCGCACATCAGTAGGTGTGCAGGAAAGGTCTGCTTCATCCTCTACAGTCTTTGTTTCTGAAGATACATTGTGCTGCTGTGCCTGACGTAGACTGGATTCAAGGAGGGATTCAATCTGTTCTTGGCAGGCTCGTAAACAATCCTAGAGAAGATTAAATGGAAAGAGAAAAATACCCAGAGTCCTTTAGAAACTAAACAGGAAGATCACAGACCAAATAACCATTTCTTGAAAAAGCAAGAGGAATAGAATCAAGTTATCTGGGAGGGCACCAGAGTGAAAGGAGCATGGGCAGAGAGCAAGGGAGGGGAACGCTCAGCGGTTCTAGTGAACAGATTGGACAAGCCACCCTGTTCTTTGCAGGAGACTAGCCTGGATCCAGACTTCAGCAACATAATGATCTAGGACAGCATGGCCTTACATGGGCCTCTGGAGAAGCCATGGCTGGTTTTTTGTGCTTAGTCTCAGCCCACAGGTATACCATGAAATGAGCTGGAGTAGGAGTTGGTCACTTCTGCTACAGCAATATTTTGGCAGTACAGTCTAGTAGAAGTGACAGCCACAAAGAGAGTCTTCCCAGGCTGGTTTCTGATAATACAAAGTTCTTAGATGGAAGAGCTGTGGATCTATTTAACTATACAAACCAAATCTTGCTAAGTCCAGAAGTGGCCAGCTCAGGTTAGCCAACTGACCTCTCAACTTGGAAAGAACCTGAACAAAAAATGTACTGGAATGTGTGACCCTAAAATGTACTTTCAGAAGCACCACTAAGCATCTTCATAACCATGCATTATAAAGCGCTGCCAAGCTTTCAGTTGAAATTTTTGATTGCTACCACATTCACCTTGAAATCTCAGTCGTTGTGAGCTCTCTCCCTTGCCTCAAGAGCATTTTCTCAGAGCTGAGTGCACAAACCATCCTACTGAGCACTCAAGAGGGGTCCAAGGACCTCGCCGCATGCACAGGCTTTGGTGTTAATTCAAAGCGTAAAGCAGCAAGGAGGAGCTTTCTCCTGTGGGAAAAGATAACTTTCCCCAGGCATTAAACCACAGTACAAGTAGCTCTATCCAGTTCTACCTGTTGAGCCTCAGCAAGCAGCATTGGAGAAGGCCCTCTTAGCTCAACCTGCCCCACTTCCTGCAGGCTGTGGCTGTGTTCCTCAGAACCACTGCAGTGACACAGGCGCTGCCTTCAGCAGCTAAAACAATCACACCACATTTTGCCAGAATTCCTCCAGCGTGCTGTTTACTCACATCTTTGTAACAAACATCCTAAGCTTTTCCCCCATGTATTTAACTCTGTGTATTAAGGACTTGGAAGTTTCCTTTCAGTCCTGCCTTTTCTGCTTCAACCTATGACATGTGTTAGCCCTTGCGGTGAACCCAGTCTTCCATGATAAATTGCCGTCAAAAGTGTTAGGATGTGCATGACTGAGAATGAATGTTGTTTTCCTGAGAGGGTGACCTGCCTGCTGTTTTCTTTATTTCCCAGTTTCAATTCTGCCTTCAGAAGCTTCTTGTGTGATCTACCAGCTTTTCACTGATTCCACTACCACAAGAATCTCCTCTGCCACCAATAAGGGCACATGGCATTTGGGGTAAAATAAGATTAGAAACCCAAGCAAACAATTCTCTGCGAGTCCTTTCTGAGAGAGAGGGAGGTTAATCCTACCTCTAAGCAGATCAGACCATCAGTTACAGCTCACTGAAAACACATAACCTATGACCTTTCCTGGTTTAAACCCTAGTGTAATATTTCCTCTTGACAGAGACACACAGCGTTTTAAATGACAAAAAGAAACGCCTCATATCCTAAAGTCATCATGCCTTTGGCTCCTGCATACCTCTGGCCTTTACAATAAGACCTCTATGAGCTCCTTTCACCCCTTCCCCCCCAAGATAGGACTGATCGATCCTGACTGTAAGGCTTCTACCTGCATGTTCCAACCCACATACCTCAGTCCCGTTTGGAACTGGATGTGTTCAAGAGCAGTTCATGAGTGAACAGGGTTGGGTATTTTGGGGTTTACAAACCCAGGCCCCTTTGAAGATAATTCTGCTTTAACAAGGTAGCATGTTCAGTGTTTCAAACAGAAAGCCAGTTTATTTTCAGAACAAATTGAACCCTGGTGGCTTTTTGGAGGGGAAGGGAGGTGGATTTTTTGGTTGTTGGGTTTTTTGGGTGGTTTTTTTTGGTGTGTTTTCTTTTTTAATCCTAAGTATTTGCATGCAGCATATGTGAGCTCTGAAAACTAAAACCAGTTGAAAGAATTTCTATCAATACCTATTCTTCTCTCCCTGGGGTCCAGTCATGAATAATGACATAGAACTATGGAATTCAAAGGTAATTTTGGACCAAAGAGTTACTTTTTTCTCCTGTGAGATTCTGGGAGAGCATGCTACGTTGTAACTGTATTTTTTTAAAACACAGTCCTTGCCATTTATTATGAACAGATAACATCGTAAGCTGCAGTTGAATGAACAGTATTTTTTTCAGTGTTTTAGGCATTTTTTTGTTAATTTCTTATTCAGTGACTAATTGTATGCAGGAACATGTTAGAGCTAGCAAAAATAACTTCATAATACAGAAGTCACTGTGAACAACTTCAGCAAAGCTTTTTTTCATTCTCATTACTTCTCAACACTGAAAAGCAAATACAAAACTTGTGCATTAATCTGATAACTTCTCCCAACAACTCTTCTGCTTCACTACTCAAATTTTCAATGCCCACAGTTTATGCAAGGTCATAAACTCTTCCTGGATTAATTAAGCATAGGAAAAAGAAAAAAAAAAAGAAAAAAAAAAAAAAAAAAAAAAAAAAAAGAACCCCCAGCTTCAGTGAGGTGTGTAAATACATTTATCACACACACACACACACACACACACACACACACACACACACACACACACACACACACACACACATGCAGCAGACTGATCGGACTGCAGGGTCAGATACTAAAGGAAGCAAACAACAACAAAAATGAAACCGCTTGGAAGTCCTTTGTGACTGCCTGACCCAGTGTGGATAACAAGCACATGTTTGAAGGTGCCTCTGAGTAGGGGCAGGCAGGAGACGAATTCCAGTGCACTCTAAGAGACAGCATAGAAACCCAATCTAATCTAGTTTAGCAAATTTCTGGCCTGGAAATGAATGTCAGGTAAAATTCAATCTGTTTGGGTGATGGGGTCAAGAATAGAATGATGGAAGACAGCCCAAGACTTCTAATTGTGATTATCTGACTTCTAATTACCCCCGATCAAAGGGAAAATGGGAAATTGGACTCCTACCAATGTAAACATGAACCATAAAGGAATTCCAATCAGGTGATATTCATTTTACTTTAGATTCCGCTTTCTTTCAGACTAAAGGTAAAGAAGTGTAATTATGTAACCTGAAATCCAGCAGACCAGCTGCACTAACTAATAACCAGGGAGCGTTAGCCATGTTACATTGTGTGCTCTTAATAGTTAAGACAATCCAATATAAAATGTGTTCATTTGTGTTCTCTGACCCAGGGAACTGTGGAGTTACACTGTGGAGTAACAAACTTCATATACGTGCTAGTGAAAGAAGGCAACAAGAACAGTATTTGCTACCAGGGATTACACAACAGAGCTTGTGGGCAGTTCTCTATGCAGGGGAATAGTTCCAGGTGTGAAACCAGGCAGTTTTCTCACCCAAAGCACCAGCAGTGAAAGGTGCTGTTCCCTTGCTCCATTCCAAACACAACAGTGTACATAGATGTATGTATCGTGTATCAGTTCATGATGATTATTTTCTGTAGCAACCTTTACCAAAACCTAACTTCTAACTCTAGCTGCTCAACATAAATATATTTAGCAATGAAAGGTGGAGGTACTTCCTTTTGAAGCTTTTAAGTTCAGGTCATACAGAGTGTGGCCTTGCAGTGACTCTGGACAATAAGAAATAAGCCAGAATTCTCCTTCTGGCTAAAACTACTTTCTCTTCTTTTCTAAGTCAAGTTACGTAAGGACGTGCTGCTGTTTTCCAAAGTGTGAGAGGATCAGTTTCAATGCTCTGTATCAAGAACGATTAAGTAATGCTGTTTGCATCAGATACTGTCAGCACAGATAGCAAGCCTGGTATTTTTATCTCCATACCTGCTTCAAACATCTCCCACTGGATAGTGGCCAGCAGTACACTGAAATATTGCATAAACTGACTAACAGCATTACATGTGCACACCAAACTGAGCACCAGTTGATTTCAGCATCTGAAGTTCTACTACTTAGCCTTTCAGCACTGGCTCTGTACTACCTTAGCCGCAGTACTATCAATGGCAAAACCAACATGCTCAATACCGAGGCATCATTAAGGTGATCAAAATAATAGACTGAGATCATATTTGTCAGCAACTGTTTCACACAGCCTAGCTAAAGTAGAATAGTCTTTTGTGAACAGTGAATCGCAGTGATGCGGTCATCTCTCCAGAAGTCACTCAATCCTATCGACAAAGTCCAGTTATGCAAACCCTGCCTTGCAGCATCTGGACAAGTACAGTTCTCTGTGCATTTAAATTATTAACGTGTAAAATAATGTAACAGCCTCTCCAAGACTCTGCTGCTCACCACAGAGTTGTCTTTATCTGACTCATTGTCCAGTGCTTGGAGACCTCACAAGAACCTTTTTAAAGCATCTATTTATTGGTCTTCCACATTGTTAGAAAACAAAGCTCAACTCTGCCCAAACTTCACACACCATTATGACATGGATCATTGACTTTAGGTCTTCCTTGTAGGCTCCCTTCCTGGCCCATTCATTCATGAAAGGTTTATTGCTCACTAGTTACTGATGTGCATCTCCTGGAAGCTGCAGGGCAAAATGAGAGTCCTGTGAGGATCATCTACCTTGTCAGAAAGTCGTGGGACAAGCAAAAGGAATTCAATACCAGTTACTGTGCAGATCTAGCACGTAATAAACCAAATTAGATCATTAGAACTCTTTTAAGAAGGGCTTTCTCACACCACTTGGCACAATAAAAGGCCTCAAGATTGGTCAAAGATAAGGTCAGAGATTCCAGGAGGTCTCTGTAACCATTTCCTTGTCTATTTTCAAAGTTTAGTTTTACACAGACTGGTCTAAGTTGATGCAGGGTTTCTTTTGTTTGGTCAGAGATGCTTCCCTCACACATGTTAGAGCTGCATGTGGCGTTGCTATCAGTGAGCTGCAGCAGCACCAGCACAGATTATTAACGGGTGTACAACATGGCAATAATTAGGATGGACATGAGAGAACCCATCCCAAAACTCCATTCTGAGGCTTGACTTTTATCAAAGTTTCCTGTCAGATTAGCCACTATGCAGTAAGCAGGAATTAATTCTTAAACTCTAAGGTAGGAGATCAACCAAGAGAAAGAGTCACTTACCGGATCACATTTGATAACTTGTGATAGGAAATGTGTGAGGCATTGATAGGAGAGGAAAGTGTTAGTGTTCCCCAGATGCAGGCCTTGCACAGCTGCTACCACACTGCCAGCTGCGATCATGGAAGGTGGGTTTGAAATAAATTTAATATCTGTATGAAGAAAGGAGAGAAAAAAAAAAAAAAGGACTGAAATGATTGCTTTAGGAGAAGCCTGCCCATATACATACACTCTGCTGCCAGCATGGCTTCAGCCTCAACCACTGCCTCCCAAGAAAGGTCTGGCAAATTGTGAGCAGGAAGGTTCCTCCTCCTCTCAACTGTTACAGGCCCAAACCTGTAAACATTTATCCACATGGGCAGCTGTGCTTCAGTTAGTAGCCCTTCCTCCTCCTGAGCCTGGGCGGCCAGGCATCACTTGGAGGTATTTTTATCACAGGCAGAGCCCCCATTCTTCAAATGCTGAAATACTTTGCTCACATCTATAATGCTACTGGGGTCAATGAGACCATACAGCTGAGAAAACCTCTTGGCATTCTGAGGGGTTCTGCACGACCAGATCCTAGGTGCACTCCAGTAAGGAGTCCTTGGGCCCTTGAAAGCAGAAACCTTTGCACTGACATCCAAAGGAATATAGCTTTAATGAACAACATCACCAAAAAGGATAGAGAAAGACTGCTTAACGCTGTCAGGAGGCAGATAATCCATATTTAAATGAAGGTTTCATCTTAAAAATGCTTTGTCTCAACCTAGTCTCTTGTCAGTGGCTGCCATCCATCCTGGCAACAGGGATTTAATGTAAATGTGGCATAACTAAGTGACGGGGGTCCCAAGAATTGGCGGACAATCAGTTACATTCTGATGTGACACCATGCTGACAAGAGGCTGGGCCCCCTTCCAGACTGCATTGCTGTAGGTCTCTCCACAAAGCCACTCCCATGATTCCTTAAGGGGCTATCTCTGCCATTTAGCATGGGTTTGGGTTGGGTTTTGTTTTGTTTTGCCGAGGGTTTTTTTTTTATAAGAATAATCCACATTTTAATGCTAAGACTCTTGCTGCTGAACAGGAATGCGTTTGATCTGCAGCAGTGTACACCTTGGAAGAGAGTCAGAAACAAAGGCAGTAAGTGGCACAAGTAAAGGTCTAATTTTGTGAGGAAGAAAGGGAAATGCCACCTTATACACAAGAACCTGAGATACATTCCTTCAGCTTTTATCAGAATACAACTTCCTCTGGGTTGAAAAAATATAAACCATCTGTCAAACTCTTGAATGAAATCAAAGGACTGCACAGCTTAGAGGGCTCAGTGAAACAGTTTAAGTATTAAATCATGCATCTCTTTTATTATGATAAAATAACTTTTGTGTAAATGTTTTACCAGGGAAACTAAAGACTTCAGGACTCTGCAAGTCCTCTCTCTGAATCTATTCATATACCTCTGACACTCCATTGTAGCCCTGACCAACACCCACCTTCAAAGGGACATTCTGCCCAGCGTTCTATGAACCTTCACAAGCAAATTCTATGAACCTTCAGGTTCAACTGATGGATGAACTGTGGCCAAACTTTTGTGATGCACTGCCTGCAAAAAGGCAAGCTTGATCTAAAGTCACCTCCTTTATGTTCCAATGCTTAAAAGAACTGCAACTTTATGCCCTTTTCCTAACTTGCCCATTTCCAGGCAGCTAGGAACACACACACCTTCTAACCAAGCTCAGCATTCCCCACAGTCAGAGTAGCTTCTTGACTGCTTCTCGACACCATGCACACTCCAGTGTCAGTCCCCTGGTTGGAATGCTGATAGAGGGTTGCAGGTAGCCTTCAGAAGTGAGTGACTTCAGTAGGCACGCACGAATTCCACCATGGTTGGGCTGCTCAGAGGTGCAAGGTGGCAGTGCGTTTGTGACACTATTGACTGAGCTCCACAAACAGAACATGACCAAAATGTGTCACTTTAATGAGTGTCCTGACAGGATCACGTTTGGCATTAATATTTGCCGCCTTCTTTTAAATGGAGCAGTAAACAAGAACATTAATTCATAGTCACACCCTCATTCTTTCCAAGGTGGAAAAGTGATAATGAAGTTTAAATGACCAGTTTGCGTCTGTCCCTATAACCACTCCAGACAAGCAGCATGGACTGCCTTTTTGTTGCAACTCAACAAGGAATTATTTGTGGCAGAGGCCACTAATTTCAGCATATTAATCAGGGGGCCCCTCTCGCCTGTAATTGGATGCCCCCAAGTGAAGAGTGTGGCATCATTGTCAGCCTCCATCGCCTCATCTTGCGCTATTGAGCGCTCAGGAACAAGGGGGCTTCGGTGAGATGAATTAGACCTGACACAACCACAATGGGGTAGGGGGCCCCATCAATTGAAGCACACATCCCCAGTAGCCTATCTGAGACTTCATCCAAAAAGAATAAACAACTTCAGCGTTGTTAAAAAGAGAGAGAGAGAGAGAGAGAGGAGGGGGAGGAGAGAGAAGAATGCCAGCCACCCTGAAGGGAGGACAAAGCAGGCATATAGGCGCTGCAGCGCTTTAAAAAAATTCCTAACAAGGCGAGTCACCCCTTTTCCTTTTTAAATGGAGCAGCAATTCCATCCGTCTGGAGAGCTGGGGGCTATGAATGAAAATCTTTTCATTGAGGCAAATCAAAACTGCGAACATAAATCACTTGCTGCAAGATGCAACAGGTTCCAACTGGTCACATACCTTGAGACTTCCAATTTTATAAAGGCCAGAGAATAGGAGAATTGTAACACACTTGTTTCAAAGGGGAAACTTGCTTTCTGCAGCCCAGAGGAGGCAAGCAACAACAGCAATAATAATAATAATCATATAAAAGGAGTCTGGTATGTTTTGATAACCAGAGGATCATAATGAAATGCTGAAGCTCCAATATTTGTTGTTGTTCATTGTTATGCTTGTATAGAGCTGTAGTTCTCCCTCAACACTGGTCTTAACTTGGGCCAAAAGAGGCCTGCTTCCTTTTGAGCTCTCCCTGCCTTGCTAGGCCACGCCAAAGCCCCATTCATTAAGCTCAATTATGTGTTAACTTCAAACAACCCCTGGTAATTTTTGTTTTTATCTTTTTCTCCTGAAACTACCACAGCACAAAGGCATCCTTTGGTGAAAATGGATTTTTCAAAACTGAACCAAATCAAACAAATCCACTTCTGCTAGCCAGACAACTGAAGAAGGAGCTTAGAAGGAATTCCCCTCAACTTCACTTTGCAGCATAACCTACTTCCACAGCCTTCTCCTCCTTAAGCCAGTGGGTGGAGATTTTATTTTCTAAGCAACCATTACTTTGCTGTTTCTTCTTAGGAGACCCTCCTTCACAGCAGAGGGCACAGGCTGCATTTTAAGCAAAGAACATGCTGCACTTGCCCCTGAGGCCACTTATGCCAGTGTCAGTGTTTCCAGTGGACTTTGGATTGGGCCCCACAGCATCCAGGAAGCACAACGCATTTGCAGTCCATCTAGATTCATTTTGGCAAGGGGAAATACAACACAACCCAGCAACAGCAAAGCAAAGTCCAGATGCTACTTAAGCCACATGTGATCTTCACTAGCCAACAAAGAAATCATGAGGAAAGCAAGAGGTAGAGAAAATCCTGACATCCAAAAATAACAATAAAAACACAGTGCCTAGTGGCACTGAGCTCTCCTTCCCTAGGCAATATTCCCAACTTCAGTAGGAAGCTGAAGAGGGCCCCAGTTCTGGTGAGCTCAGCACTGTGTTTTTTAAAAGCTAAGTGAAACTCCCAGAACATTGTTCTCATTTAGTGATCCATTCTCCAGCTGTGGTGGGTAGAAGTGTTAAATAAAGGCTCTGGATGTGCTTCCTAAAAGAAACATAACAACACCAACAGGATGATCAAAGTACTGGACTCTTAGCAAGTCTCCAACCTTTGAACTACTCTTGTTTTCATCCCTGTCATTGCCAGCACAACAACCTATGTTAAACAGCCCCACATCCAAAGGGGAGGCCGGGCAGCTGCTCCCCTTAGCTAGCAGCCATGGAAGCTTCGGCCTCAGTGAATCACACCCTGGGAGTCACAGCAGCCTTATCTGGCAGGATCTGGCACGCAGTTACGGCTGATTTTCCCGAAATGTTGCTGCAGGTAGTCTGAAGGCTGTTTGAAGGTTGTAGCACTCCGAACATCAAGCATTATCCCAGGCACTCTAACTTAGGAACTGCCCTTTATGCCGATGGTAAGCCCAAGAGGAAGAGCAAAGCCAGCGTTTATAAATCTCTCTTTTGTGGCTTGGTCGTTCTATCTTTAGGCCTTGCAGTAGGGCAAATTCTGTGAAATAAAACCTTTTCTTCTGAGTGCCTGCAATCTTTCTTCCATCTTTTTATACCAAATCCAACTCTGGAAAATAAACTACACAACCTTAATTGGTGCCATTGACCACACACATTCCACCGAGGTTTTGAGGTGTGGATCCCTCTTCTCAAGTCCAAATGCAGGCTCAATCCCTTTTTTTTTTTTTTCAGCACAACGCTACTGAATATTAACATTTACTAAAGCACCGTATCTCCTTTGCACTAAGTTTTTATCAGTGTCAACGGAGTGTCTGGCATTCCTCTTTGCACACTACTGCAAAAGGCCATTTGCTTTGGCTGCTTTTTCTTCCTTATTCTTTTGCCACTCCTGGATTGGTCTCGCCATGCTAAGAGAAAAACGCACTGAACACATTTCATTTAAATGGAGTATCTTGCCTCTAGAACTTCCTTTGTCCCTGCTCCTCCACTCTGTCCTGTGGGAACAGCGGGATCTGGAGAACAGAAAGACTCTTCTAAACCCCTTTTTTTTTTTTCCCCCTTCCCTCTTGCTAGGGTTCAGTGGGTAAAGCCAGCGTATGTACAAATGCACACACATAGAGAGTCCACATGCAAACATGGGACATCAAAGAATGAGCGCGCGCGCGCACAGTGCCCTTGAAACCAAAGATCAGGCTTCTGCAAACCTGGCCTAGGGAACAGTCGGCATCTTTGGAGGCTGGCCCTGCACAGGGCTTCAGCACAGCACGTGGTCAGAAGGGTGCAGATGGCAGCAGCTGGGTCCTGTGCCAGGAAAGCCTCTGTGCCGCGTGGCCCTCCTCCAATCCACCAGCCGAGGAGGGGGGAGAAAAGGCGACTTGAAGAGGGAAGTTTTAAAACCCCCACGCAGAGCTATTCACAAGCAAAATCTCCCTCCGCCTTTAAAAACAGTCTGGAGAATGAATCCACACGGGCAGGGATTCCCCGTACAGGCAGTAAGCCTTTTGCAGCCCCCACACAAAACCCGGTGTGCAGCGGTGAAGAAAACGTGCCACGCTGAGCTGCCGCTCCACGGCTCCCCTACAAAGAGGGGAGGTTGCTTCTCCCTCCCTGACAACACATACATACTCGACTCAGCAAGCAAAATATCCTCAGAAAAAAACTTACCTCTGCAAAGTAATCCACCTTCTGCAAACAAGGGGCAATAACCAGGGCTTAAACTACCTGCACCCAGCAATGTGAGCTTGCTTTAGACCACAGCTACGGGAGGCTTTAGGAGCCCGGGGATAGGCGCATGTAGGGGAGCAACACGCTTTGCGTAATGTGCAGGGCTCATACCTGTAGCGCACAGAGCCACAAAAGTCTGAGCATGTTTACGGATGATCTGCTTGGTGTCCTCTGCCACAGGCATTTTAGTAAGGAAATGTTCTATGAAATCGTGGGGGGTCATTGCAGCCAGATTCCATTTCAGCTTATTCACCAGAAGCAGCTCCATTTGCTGCAACGAGAAGAGGGAGGGAAGGGGGAAGAAAAGAGGAAGAAGAGGGACAGTGTGGTTAGCTCCAGTCGCACATGGCCAGGCGACCAGTATCCGCTACGAGGCCAGTCAGCCTTGGCCTGCCCCGCGCCTCCGGCCCGGGGCGTGTGTGTGTGAGGTGTGCGTAGGGTGGCCTGCCACTGCGAAGACCCGGTTCGACCAGGGGGTGCAGGCAGTGATTGGGCTGGGGGTGGTTTCACCAAACAAGTCCCGCCCGGGAAGCAGCCCCTCCGCGGAGCCGCCAGGGGGCGCCCACGACCCACCCAGCCGCGCGGTGCCGACGGGTCCTAGCGGGGCAGCCCCAGAGTAGGCGGGGGGCGGCTGGTACCGGCGCGGGCAGGAGCAGGGGCAGGGGCAGAGGCCCAGGCCCGGCCACGGCCTCCCGGCACGGCCATACCCCCTGGCATTACCCCGGCCCCGCTCCCCGTCCCGGGCCGCCGCCGGGGCTCCAGCTCCTGCGGCCGCGGGGGACGGCTCCCACCCTTCGCCAGCACCCCTGCTGGAGGGGAGGCAGCCCCCATTCCCGCCTGCCCCGCTGTCGGGGGGCTTCCCATACGGCAGGTTTGGCTTGGGGGATTTATTTGTTTTGCGTTTTTTTATCCTGAGGTGATTACACGTGAAATTACCAGTAATTCGTCGGGTCTAATGGAGTTATCTGTATAAATGCACAGTTTTTCTGCGGTCAGAGGAATAGTTTCCTTCATTTTTGAAGCCACAAACATGCAGGTAGCTCCGAGCAGTTGCAATCGGCTCTTCTTGAGGGGTTCAAACGACAAAAATCTGTCCAAATAATTCATAGCCAAGGGGAAAACTTCCTCTTCACACTTCTGCTCCTCGCAAACCTGGAAGAAGAAAATAAATCGTTGAAGAACAATTTAATGTAAGCGAAAGCTGAGCTTGTCCCTCCGCCTTCACTTCCTTGCCCCCCAGGCTTTGCAGGGCAAGGAAGAAGGAGAAGACAAGGCGAACGCAGTTGGGGGAAACGGATCAATAATGGGGAAACAGGCATCAAAGAAAATGAAAGAGAAAGTCACGAGTGACAAAGTGGGGAAAAATGTGGCGTTAGAAATCTGCAAGCGATTCATGGTTAAATGCGGGGGAGGGAGGGAGTGTTGGGGGGGAATCGAAGAGGCGCTTCTCTGTCCCCATCTTTCCAGCCCCTAGAACAAATTTTGTAAAAAATGACGAAAAAAGAAAACGCAAGAAAATGCGAACCCCCGTGTGTGGGAATGGGGTGAGGAGCCAAGCTTGTCCCCGGATTTATTTATTTCGCTTTTATTTTTTCATCTAATTTGCCGTTGTGCTGCCGATTCCTCGCTCTGGTCGAGACACAAAGGTGGCGGCCACTCTCATTTCCCCAGACGTCATCTTTTCAAAAAATATTTAAAAATATTTAAAAAATTATTCGGGCTTTCAAAAAAGGATGAAAATGAAGCGGCGGGAGTCCTTTACCGAGTCCCGTGTCGATGGTCCTGCTGGGGGGCTCTGGGGAGACCCCCCGAAGTGAAATTCACGGCCTCCCTCTCTAGCCCTGCAGCACAGCCGGGCGCGACATTTCCCCGAGCAAGGCAGGGCGCTGCGCTTTCAAAAATTAATTAAAAATACACCGCGGGCACCCAGGGCTTCCGAAAAGGCATGAAAATGTAGCCCAGCTCTTGGGGCTCCCGCTGGGAACCCTCCCAGACGTGTAACACCAAGGGACATGGGCTTTTACAACTCGCTTTTCCCAGGCGACCTTGCAGATTGCGGCCGCAGCACAAGCATGGCTTTGAGGGGTGACCACAGCCCGAGCCTCTCTTTGCGCTGAACAAAGAAACTTTCACCCTGCAGCTCCCCCCAGAAACGAAGGAGCCCCTCCGGCCGGTCCCCCTGTCCGCACCCCCAGCGGGGTCCCCCGGCCCNTTTGCAAATAAAAAGAACAAAGATGGCGCATAATACTGGCACGGGCAGCCACTTGCATACGTGTACAAGGATATTAATTTAAAATAAAATCCCCCAGAAAAAAATTAACTCGGCTAGCCGGGGGCTCGGCAGCCGGGGCCGCTCCCCAGCGGGGCGCCGGACGGGGGGTACCGGTCTCTTCCGCGCTCCCCTCCACCGCTACCACCTTGCCCCGACGGCCGGAAAAAGTGCAGGGCACCCCCTCGACCCCCGACCCGGTGTGCCAGAGTTGGAGAAAGAGAGAGTGAGGAGGAGCGGTGGTCCGCCGACCCTCCGCGGCTGGAGCCGACTGCTGCAGCGGGGATAACGAAGTGGCAGTAACGGCGGCGGCGATCGTAAACCCGGCCGGCGGTCCCCTCGCTACAAACGGGCGTCTCGAAGCCAGAGCAACGCGTGCCCCGCCGGGGAGCTTATTTCGGATGAGGGGGTGGGGGAGCCGGGAGCGAAAGGAACTGGGGAAGCGACTCTGCGGCTTAATTCATTTCGGAGCCGAAACTTGCAAAAGAAAATCCCCAAAAGATACAAACCTCCAACATCCAAGTGGCAACTATTTTCCTCATATATGGCAAGATTTCTTTCTGCACGCACTTGAAGTAAGAGACGGAGGGCGAGCAAGTCTCCTCCGCCTTCAGCATTGTCTGCAGCACCCTGTCATTGAGGAGGTTGGCATCTAGGTAGGCTCGTCGGATGGTCTCCACCTCGCAGCACAGCAGCTGATGTTCCATGTCTGCCTCCGTCGTCTCGAGTCGTTTCTGCAGCAGGACTGAGTCAGTCGCTCTCTCGCTCTCTCTTTTTTCCTTCCAGGAGTCCCTTGGATGCTGCTTCTGCTACTGCCGCCACAGCCCTCTGGAGGCTGAAAAACTTTCTAACTTCCAACAAAACTCACTGTGACGTTACTGTTGTTAAGCAGAGATCAAAGCACCAGAGAGAATGAGAAAGAGAGAGAGAGAGAGCCAAAAGCAAGGGGCAGAGCCCTAAAGCCATCCCATAGGCTTCAAGTCCTTCCCCTTTTCTTAGCTTATAGAGAGCAGGGTTTTAATGCAAATGCAAATGAGACAAGGGCTTGCTTTCTTCAAGGGCAAGGGAGAGGTGGGGGAAACCCAAATTGTCTCCTCAGTGTATCATGCATAATTTTAAAAATGGAGCGAGTTCTGCAGTGGGAGCCAACTGATGAATGGGGCCAGGCCACACACAGACACGCAGGGATGGAAATACAAGAGACTGGGCTGGCATTATCATACTGGGGGCGCCGGGGAGGGGGAGCAGGGCACTACCAGTGCGGCCTTGCTCGGTATCAATTATTATTATTGCTGTCACCGACACGTACCTGCCATATCTGTCGTTTAAAGTCAGGCACCCAAGCTGTCTTTGTAGTTGATCCCAAGGGAAAAGCTTTCTCCTTCTTCCTTAGTCTTTTTTTTTTTTTTTTCCCTTTATTTTTTTTTCTGCTCTGGATGGTTTTGCTGCACAGCAACATTTTAAAGGAGTCGGGGTTTCCCCTCTGCCCCATCTATCAAACTGGTGCTTTTTTTTTTTTTTTATCGTCATTTTTTATGCTTTACATCTTTCTTTCACTTTGGAGGTTTTACCCTCCAGAAGGGGCACAAGAGGTGGCAGCGGACAGGACAACCAGCTAATCCAAGCGGCAGTGCATGCCGGGCAGGCCTCGTTCAGCACTCCACCCCCACCACTGCTCACAGCCACCCACAGAAAATATCCCAGCAGAGCAGCAAAATGGTGGCCAGAGCTTCCTCCAGCACCTACGGGGAGATGANNNNTCCCCCCGCGCCGTGGGGGGGGGGAAGGGGGGGGGGGGGGGGGGAGGGCGGTGCCGACAGCCGCCGGAGCCTGCCGGGGCCTCATCCGACACGCTGTGCTGCCAGGACAGCCTGTCCACGCGTGACGTGAAACGCAGGGCCCCACCATAAATAACTGCTGTTGCCCGATTTAACAGCCTGTACCTGAAACACACTTCACTTTGCTTTAATAAAAAAGAGAATCTTTCGAAGTCCTCAGTTTCTGAGGGGCTAATTGAGGAGCTTGGGGTCTGCTGGAAAACACCAGCGGTGCAGCCAGGGCACCATTGCATGGGAGAATCGAGTTGTGCTGCACCAAAATGGAGTGCGGAGAAGCAGGCAGGCCTTAAACTGGGGCCCGTCCTGCCTTCTGGCTGCCCACCTCTCCAAAACTGAGCACTCAGGTAGCCTCAGCCCCAGTGCTTTAGCATCACCTGGGTGCAGCAGCCATGGCTCTTATACCTACAGGTGGTATGGCACTCGCGGCAGCAGCAGGCCTCAGGGCAGTGGAAGGGTCTCCTAGCCACGCAGGACATGCTATGTGGTGAACATACCATGGAGGACATGCTGTGGTAGACATGTCATGGAGGTCACACAGCATCTCTCAGACTTGGATTGCATAGGGTTGGAAAGGACGCAGTGCCAAAGATCACAGGGCACGCTGTTGCACAGTTGTGTGCTTACGTAATCTCTGCATGAAATACCTGCCCATCTTCCCTAGTTTACCCCTTGGCTTGACCATTTGTCTCCAGTTTGTCTTTGCTTGTTAGGAGGATGTCAGAGGCCCTGTGAACCTCAATTCCCCTTGCACGCCACAGCCCATGGGGCCCAAGCTGGATGGCTTCTCAGTGAGGAAGTTGTCCCCTGCCTGCAACCCTCCACTTGTCTATTGTGCTTCAGACACAGGACATATACTTCTGTTTTCACAACTTGCCTTTTCCAGGGAGGTTTTAATTTTTAATGAAGAAATACACCATGACCCTGCACTCTAGGACTGGAATTCAGCCTGCTTGCTATGCACAACCAGGGGATTCTATTTAACTGATATCCCTGTACCCCCAGCACCTTCCTAGGAAGCGGTCGGTTTGGGGGCACAGGGAAAGCCCACGGGGGACCTGGTGCCAGTCGCCTAGATCGTGCCAGCTCTTAGCCTTCAAATATTTGTTCCTGGCCACGTTGCACAGCCCTGCCCAGAAGCCGGGACACCCTCTCCCATCCCCACACAGCACCCACGCCTCCGGCATCCTCACAGCTGGGCTGGATTCGGTGAGGGTTTTTTTCCCCCCTTTCAGCATGAGGCCGGTGTTTCATTCATAAAAGCTGCCCGGCGGGGCGCGGGGCTGCCCGGCGGGCGGTGCCGGCGGCGGGGAGCGGAGTTGGCTCCAGGCCCGGGGGAGCCCCAGGCGAGCCCCCGGCGAGTGGCGCGGGGCGGTGCGGCCGCAGGAAGCGGCCATTAGCGGGAGCCAATGGGGGCGCCGGGCTGTTACCAGGCGGATCGGGCAGATCTCGGCTCCCCCCC
>VWZE01018795.1:964506-1057890 GCA_013396675.1 Eubucco bourcierii
GGGCCCGTGGGCCCGCCCCCACCCTCTACCTGACCACTCGGCGGCAGTGCTGCGGCGGTAGTGTGACGGGGCTTCGGGAGCTCTCGGTCGTACCTGAGCCGCCCTCAGGCCGTACTCCACGTTGCCGGGTCCCACTACCCCAGCAGCAAAGGCGCTGGCCGGAGCCCGGGGATGCCTGTGCTGCTCCCCACCCGCCTGCCCCGGGGTGCGTGTTACAACGGCGTGCCGCCTCCTGCCCCACTGCCTAATGCACTCAGCCCGCGGCCCTCCCCGCCGCGGCGCTCCCGGGGGCGGATTGCTCTGTGTTGCTGCTGCTCCTGCAGCAGCCGCTGCAGCCGCCGTCGCCGACCTCAGCCGCCGCTCATCGGCCCCGGGGGGCTTCCGACGGCGCTTGCTTGCTTGCTTGCTTGCTTGCTTGCTTACTTCCTGCCTGCCCTCCCCACCTCTCCCCTCCCCGCGGCGCCCGCTGCCGGGGACGCCGCTCCCGGCCGGCACTTTCTCATGATGTCATTCCGCGCCGCGCCGGCCCCGCTGACAAAGGGCAGGCAGTCGGTCCGCCCCGGCTGCTCCGTGCTCCTGTGCGCGGCCCGTCCGCGGGTGCGCGCATTCCTAGCGTGCCGTCCCCGTCGCTCGCCGTAATCCGCTGAAGAGCCGCTTAAGGAGGAGTTGCTGCAGGCGCATCGTCGGGAAGACGACCCCCTCCACACGATCAGGCGGGGTCAAAACGATCCGGAGTGGTTAAAGCAGCATAAACGGGCGAGGGGCAGCCGCTCTCGGCGGAGCCGCGGCCCCTTCGGGCTCGGCTTCAAATCCTAGGTGTCCTCGGTCTGCCTTCGCCGCCGATCACCTGCTTTTCCGCCTCTAAATATGTCTTGTTAAGGAGACAGGGAATGCCCCGGCACGATGGGGGAGAGGTGGTGAGGTCGCCGGGGGCTCAGGCGGGGCTCTGGTGAGGAGAGCAGCTCGGGGGCAGCCCACCCTCTGCGGTGGTGCAGCCTGTCACGGGACATGCACCCGCATGGCTGGTGTAAAACCACAGGCCTTCCGCATGGGTCTGAGAGGTCCCTTTGGGTGGACAAGTGATTACGGATGAGCAGCTTCTCCAAGGTATCGCTGGAGAAGTGGATCCTGAACTCCTGTCCCAGAGCAGTGGCAGGGCTGCGGGGCAGCTCTCCCACGTCTCCCTCCAGTGCTGACTGAGGGTGGCCAAAATGGCAGCAGGGCTGCCGTGTGGGGCCTGCGGAGAGAGGGCTCTGAAGGAGCAAAACGCAGAGGATTTCCAATGAAGAAGCACCTGCAAGCAATTGGGCTGATGAGACCCTGGAAGAAGTTGCCCACGGCAGTAGTGAATGTGTTGCCATTGGAAGGGTTCAAGGCCGGGTTGGGTGGGGCATTGAGCAGCCTGGCCTAGTGAAGGATGGCCCTGCCTATGGCAGAGGGGCAGACTCTGTGAGCTCTAAAGGTCTGTTTCAACCCAAACCGTTCTATGGTTCTGTGCCGAGGAAAGGCATGAGGCTGGGTAGGAGGGAGGGTGAGCCCCTTGCAGAGCTGGGGTTGGCTGGCCAGGTGTCTCATGGCAAGCAGTTACTGCTGATGGGAGTGGACAGGTAGGGGCAGTTCACAGCTACACTCCAGAGCTGACAGAAACTAGCCCAGATTCAGTATGGACAGCAGAGGTAAGAAAGTGGAGAAGGGAAGGAGAGGAAAAGGGCTAAAGTAAGGGAAGAAAAAGGAAGGAAACAAGGTCTGGTTTTGTTTCTTTCTTTATCGAGGGAAACATCGTGTTTGACCATGCCAGAACTGAGCAGGTGGAAGAAGGCACCAAACAAAGCCTGGGAGACAACATCAAGGTGAACAGTGTCTTTGTGTATCAAAATCCTCACAGGGAAAATATTTCACAGGAAAATATTTTGACTTTAAACCCAGTAGCCAGTCTCTGCTTTGCTGTGCACTGTTAACCTAGAGTTTGCAACCAAGGTTATGTTTTGGTAACACCTCAGTGTGAAAGTGACCCGTGGAGGGTGCTGGTTGTGGGTACAGAGGATGGATTTGTGAGCTATGAAGGAGCACATTTTAGCTGCATAGGGCATTAAACGAGGTAGAAAAGGAACTTTTTCTCCATTCCTCAAACTGACAATTCCTCTGTGTAGAATTGCAATACAATTTAAAGGCACGTTACAAATGCCAGTGGAAGTTTGTTGAATTGGATATTAATGATAATTTTTGAATCCCGATGTTGCTATTTTACATCTCTCTTTCCACTAACATTGCAGAGCAAACCCCAGAGATGTTTTGTGGTGATTATAGGTTTAGGTCTGATGCAGTCACCAGCTGTTGGGTTGCTGTAATGGGCAGATTTGATGATCTACATGGGGTGAGGGGACAGAGAGTCCACTGGACACATGAGAGTTCACTGGAGCGACCCCCACACTGTGTTACTCATTAGCAGCAGAGCTCTAACCAAATTTTGCAGAGTCCCTTGCATAATTCCTGATAAGTGCCAGTAAATCAGTATCACGCAGGCTGCAGAAAAGCTATTTCAGGAATGGAATGTCTTAGGTGTCATCATCTTGCTTTTCTCCCTCTGCAACAAAGGATGCATTGGTGATTGCAATCCAGACTACCAGATAGGCTGGGCTACTGGGGTGGTTCCATGGAGGCATGTTTCCTGGGTAAAGGCATTGGCTCCAGAGGTAGCTGCAGAGATCAGCACACATCCCTGGTCTAAATACAAATGAGATCTGGGACATTTTTGTCACTGTCTCTGCTACTTGTTTCCAGTTCTCCCAGAGCCCCAAACCAAGCTTACCCAGACACACACTGCCCTTTTCATTCCAGTCTTCTGCCCTGTTCACTCTTTTTCCACCTGCCTAAAAGTGCTAAATGTGCTCACTACACCTTTGTGACACACTTTCCCAGTGAAAGCAGTACAAATAGCCTCTAAGACCAGATCTTTTTGGGGTCCTTAATATTTGTTAACTCCAGTGACAGTTCTAGGGGTCTTTTCTTCAGTAAACCAGGTGCTTGGTTCTCACCCTTAAGGTCTCAATTCTTGGTACGTTAACTTGAGACAAAGGGAGATGCTTTCAAAATTTAAGTCCTATTAACATCTGACACCTGCCTAAATTGTTTTTGTGTTCTCTCATCATTTGTCTTAAACAGAAGTCCCAGGTTTGGGGAAATTTATCTGCCTTACTTCAGAACTTCTTGAATGTCAGTGTTGAATAGATTGGTTTGTACAACTGTGCTGATCACAACTTACCTCTTGCTACCTAACATTTCTCACCGTACGATATTGTGTCCAGTTGTGGGCCACTCAGTTCAAGAAGGACCTCAGGGAACTGCTTCAGAGTCCACCACAGAGCCACAAAGCTGCTGCAGGCAGTGGAACATCTCCCTATGAGGCTAGGCTGAGGGAACTGGGGCTTGCAACAGAGGAGCCTGAGGGCTGCCCTGGTGGTGATAAAGATGTGCAGGGCAGCATCGGGAGGATGGAGCCAGGCTCTGGTCAGGACAAGGGGCAATGGGGCAAAGCTGAAGCAAAGGAGGTTCCATGGGAACATCAAGGAAAATCTTTTTTACTGTGAGGATGACAGAGCCCTAGAGTAGGCTGCCCAGGGAGGTTGTGAAGTCTCCATCTCAAAATCCACATGGATGTGTTTCTGTCTGACCTGCTCTAGGTGATCTTACTCTGGCAGGGAGGTTGGACTGGATGATCTTTTGAGATCTCTTCCAAACCCCAACATCCTGTGTGATACTGTTTGATTTTCCAGCATGGGCCTAAAGAAGGTGAGGATATGGGGAGAAAGAAACCAGCTTCGCTTAAAAGCAGTGGAGAGGATAATGTGAATTTGTAAGATTTAGGGTATTGCACTGAAAGAACTGCAGGTCAGTAGCACCAGAAGCCTGCAAGATGTCCTTCCCTTCTGGTGTTCTGCAAATGACTTTACCAACTCTTTCTGAGTGTCCCCAGAAGAGGAGGACCTTGCTGTTAGCCACTGCAAGAACCTGGAAGCTGAGACTGCTGTTGTCACCTGCAAGGTGTTTGCGTCTTTCAGAGCGCTTTGAAAACCTTGACCATTTTATTCTTTGGTTATAAAGTGGATTGGCACCTCTCTGAAGGACAGGTATGTGTTCTTTGAACCTTTAGGAAAAATTGTCTGGCTCCAAACCAAGTCAAAAACATTGGATTATGGTTTTGACCTGAAGCATAGATGACAAAATGATAAATTTGCAAAACTCAGGCATTTTTCGGAGCACATGAATTCAATGAGAGTATTACCATTGACATCAAAGGGAGCAGGATTGAACCTGTAATGTGTAGCACTAATGACTACAATCAAGTAAACTCACTTTGCCTGGGTTTTCTACCACCTTTTGCCTTGTGTGTGTGCACTTTCATGTGTGTGCCAAATGAGTGGATCCAGAGTGGTAGCATTTCCAGTCTGGGGCAGTTGTGCTAGGTTGGTGAAATATAAATAACGATGCAGGGTTACAAGCCTTGGAGAACCAGGTCTGATTGTCTCCATAGATCACTAAAGGCAGATCACTAAACTTAAAAAACAAGTGAGGTTATAGTCTTAGTGAAGTCTCCAGAAATATTTATACCTAATTTGATCTGCTTGTGGGAACTGGTTTTTTTTTACTTACTTGTGGTGCAGCTCAATTGGATTAAAAATGAGTGTGGAACATCATCTCTGTGGGGAAACAATTCTCAAGTCACCTCTTGATATACTATTTATTTGATATTCTTTTTACAGTGTGTGGAACAGCACAGAGAGTCAGCAGCAGCTGTTTTGTCCCCGGTTATTTGTTCTTACCTGACCCTTCACAGAGCTTCAGCTAGTGACAGCAGAGAATGTAAGGTATGGTAATAGCCTCCTGTTTAACTCAGTCGAATTTCCTTTGTTGGCTAATTTTCATTTGTGTTTATGTCGTTTTCTAAATTGCTTAGATTTACAACCTTAAGCTGTGGATGCTTCCTGGGGCGGAGCAGGGAAGGAGGAATCATCTTTCTGTATTACAGTTCAGAGGGGTTCAAGCAGGAAAGCCAAAATACAAGACCAATGTCAGTTTTGATTAACAGCTACGTCAGAGATGCTTTGTTTCCAAACTATGACATTTCTTATGATCTTAACTAGGAAGGGCCTAGGGTTTGTATTAGCATCAGTGTCCACTTTTAAAGTAAAGAACAGCCAGCATTAAAAATGAGATGCAATTCCATTCTCAATTCCCTCCATTCTTTAAGTTTTCTTAATTCTCAGCTTGGAACTTTAGTGGCCTTTTGAAAGGCTGCTGGTGGCTGTTGATAGGATCCCCAGTGACTCATGAATGCTCAGTGAGGGTGTAAAACCTCCACAACTTTTTCACACAGCTGAAAACTTTGGAGCAAGCTCTCCTGGGATTCCCAAGTCATGATTTTGCTGGGCTAAGAAGACGCCTGGATGAACACAGTGAAGTTAGATGAGATCATCTGCCCGAGATTCTCAGCTGGAAAATGGTATGGTATGCAGATCCAGCACTTCAAACACCTGAAGAAATAAAGCCAAGATAAACCTTAATACCCCAAATACACACAGAGGGCTCTGCCAGGCACAAGCTTGTGTCACATGCAGAGGTATCAGGGTGTGGGTGCTAATTGTGGCATGTCTTGAAATGCACAGGTGATTTCCCAGAATATTGTGCTGGGAAAGGGAGGATCTGCGAAGGGGGAATGGCTGCATTTTTGCTTGAAACACATGATAACACAATGCCTCCATCTTATCTCTCTTCTTTAAAATCTCTTTATAGTTGAGGCATGTTTTGTCCACAGCCAAAGTATTTAATCAAATCCCAGCCTTTGCTTTGAATTCAGATTTGGACTGAAATTGGTTAAAGAGGCTGAGTCTCAGTAAAACAGCAGGAGATCTTAAGAAATCAAGGGAGCGTTTTTGCTTGCTTCTGGACTACCAAAATGAAGTAGCACAATGATTTGCATTGATGGAAATGAGGCCAGATTGTGAATGATTTAGAAGCTAATTCATGAACATGTGCCTCAGTTTAAATAAGCAGGTACAGTGGAATTACTCATATGCTTAAAAATTAAATATGTGTTTAAATACATCACTGGAGCCTAAGGATATGGTTTAAAGTTAAACTAATCTAGACATAGCTGTTGCTGAAGGTTATTAGACTTCTCCTGGTTTACTCCCCTGAAATGGCCCACACTGCTGTAAAGCAAACACACTTTGCTGACAGTTACTGCTACTTCCTCAACAACTTGGGAAGGTACTAATTTCTCTCCAAAATGCAAGTGAAAGTCTTGGTTAATGCTAAAGATCAGTGGAGATACACCAGTCAGTTTTTGTGCTAACATGCAATCCCTGTTTGATTTCACAAGCTACAGCCTGTCAGAGAATTGAGGAGAGCAGTTCTCACGCTGAGTAGGATGCACTTCCTTCTTGTGCTTATGGCCAGTAACTGAAGGTAAGGAAGCAGCAAATATGTCACTGAAATCCAATTGGTTACAAAGTAAGCAAGAAGAAACAGGGTGTGCTGAGGTGCTTGCCCCTCACTGTCGACTGCAAAAATGTTGCAGACACACCAGCACCACTGGTGGCCTCTCAGCCTCTGAAAGCAGCCTCAGAGAGGTTAGGGCTTCTGTGCTTCATCTTGGCCCCTGAAGGTCTGGCTCTGAGCAGGAGGCCTACACTGTCTCTTGGTAAACTGGTATTTGTTTGGAATAAAGCCAGGGAGATGGAAGGCTGTTCAGAGGTGGGTAACTCCTTAGGAAGGTGAAGCCCTCAAGGACCTGGGGAAGTGATGCTTGCAGAGTCTTGGTCTCAATGCAAAAATTCAGAGGCAGCAGAGATTGAGCACTCCAGGTAACCTTCTGGCAAGCTTGATGTGAGAGTAGCAGGGCTGCGGCCCATGGATTTCTATCGTGGTCGTTTGTGCTGCAGCTAAAGCACTTGGCTGCCTGCCTGTGACAGCTTTGTGATAAGACTTTCTGCAAAGATCTAGCATATTTTTAATCAAATGTTTCCATTCTGTTTAATATATTGTAGCCATCAGATTACAGTCACTCAGCACAAATGACAGGGCCTCATTTGTCCTTGCGCCTACCATGCACCCAGCTCTGCTCTGCCGATGCTGCGTCTGCTTCTGCAGTCTTCTTGTGGCTTTTTCTAGGGACTGGTGCAATTAGTCTGGTTGGAGCAACTAGGCCAAGGAACATCAAGCAGTAAAATAAAGTCTTGATGACATATTTGAACTCCTGTGGACTGTGGGTTATCTGATCTGCAAGGTCACAGCTATTCTCTGGGAAAATTTAAAAGAATCTGCTCCTGTTTTGAGCTTAAAGGGCCCCTCTTGACAGTTTTAGGATGCAAACTCAGTTTTTCTTTAAGCGTATGGAGTTCTACATTGATGTTTCTGAGTATTTGCTGTCTGCATTTTAATTTCCTTTTAACTGCTCATCAAAGGCAACAGAGTAGAATTAGCTTCAGTGAAGGGAAAGAAAAAAAATTACTCCAATAAGGCTCCATCTGCTATCAAAACTGAATGAAATGCAGAAAGGAAAATAATAATAACATGAGGAACCTAAAAGGAACTTTAAAATTCCTTTTCATAATTTAAGATGTCATCAGTAGGAGAAATAAGGAATTATATTTCAGACGTGACTTATAGCAGGCATGTCTTAAAAAGAAAATGAGAAAGACAAATTGATAGTGCCTGGAGAGAGTGTCCTTGGGAATAAAAAATGGTAGTATCAGGCCCTGGGAAGCCAAGTATCTTTTCCACTGCTCAGTCTGTAGGAGAAAGAATGACAACCCTTGATCTTTAGCAGCTCTAACAGATGGATGTGGGGAAGTGGCAGGAAAACAACATCATTGAAAGTTTGGTCTTTCTGTATTTATGAGAAGTCAAGTTGCTCAGATTGTTAGAAGCTATTACATTACAAAGATTTGGTATTAATATGATGGGCTTAACAGTATTCTTCTGTAATACACATCAGAGTCCTGTCAGAAAGAAATTGAATGCTAAAACCATCTCCTAATAACTTTGGCAGACCATTAAGGTTTAAGGGTACCCAGTGTGGGAGGTTATTACAAAGACATCCTCCTATATCAGCATATACCTTAAGACAGAGGTGTTTTCCCTCCCAGGTTTGATGTCTTGGTATTGTGTGCCTGTACAGACTGGCTTGGCTTTGTGCTGCTTTGGCTGAAGAATCCTATAGGAAGAGATGGAGAAGGCTGTTACTTTCCTTTTGTGGGAATCACAGTGTGTAAAGTCTTGGCCTATTTAGCCTTGCAGTCTGTGGCAGACTATCACTGCTCCGTTTCCCACCTGTTACAGGAACAGCATTATCCAGCAGGATGAGGTCGGTGTCTTTCATGCCACTCTGTGCTGGTGGGGATAAGGATAACTCACACCCTTGCCTCAGGGGTTATAAATGTAATGCCCTTAAGGAACATGTAGTTTATCTACAAAGCAATGCATTGGTTGTCATAAACATTTCTTATCACCCAGCAGGAATACGGATTCAGATCAGTTTCTTTGCCTCTGTGTAGATACCAGAGTTTAAGGGTGATCCTGTTACCTTGCCATTACCTCCTGGGCCTGATTTTACTCTGGTATAATTCCATGGGCTCCTGTGAAGCTGTTTCAGACCCATGTTGGGCAGGTGGGGAAAGACTGGGTGGCTGTGCTTGATGTGAGCTGGAGGCTTTGGCGGGAAAATCTGCCCTTCTCCGTTGATAAAAAGTTTATGATTAATCACCGGCTTGATTACATTACTCTTTCATTAAGCTTCTAAGTGCCAAAGAACAGGGACTTTGGTGTGGTTTTTCTGTGTTATCTCCTGAGCATGGCACTGCTGGTGTGATTTTATAGAATCAGAATGATGCAGATTGGATAAAAGCTTTAAGATTTGTTGAGTCTGACAATTATGAAATGTCTTGCATCAACTTCCCTTTATTGCAACTGCTTGCACCCCATAAGGAGGAATTAAGGTTATCTTCTTCCTTGCTGATGCTTCCACACTTCAAACCATTTCAGCAGAAAGCAAAAATGTAGGTGAAAATCTGTGTTGTTTCCTTTAGATCACAGTTACCATCCTCAACCCCGGAACTCTTGGGAACTCACACAGGCATCGGTGGGGTTTTTGTCCGCAGAAGACTGCTGATACTAACTGCAACCATACAACCCAGGCAACTGTTAGCAGCAGTTGGTACTGGCTGAGCAGTAACCTCCCTCACACAGGGTCCCACTGCACTTCACACACTAATCAAATACGGCACCACGGGCATGCAGGGAGCACTGGGGCAGAGCATGGCAGTTACCAAGCACAGAGCATGTGGAGCAGGATACTTTCATCTACAACCACAGGTAGGAAATTACCTGGGATGATCAAGGGCCAGAATAAAAGAGAATTTTAATTCCAAGTGTAATATCTGGGAGAAGAAAACATTACAAATCTCAGCACAGCTTCCCTGGAGAAATAAAAGGTGTTGGTGATGCCTGGCAGTGAAGGACTTTCACTGGTGGGGACACCAAGGTCTTGTAATGAGCAGGACAAGGGGTAATGGGTTTAGACTGGGAGAGGAGATTTAAACTAGATGATAGGAAGAAGTTCTGTACAGTGAGGGTGGTGAAACACTGGCACAGGTTGCCCAGGGAGGCTGTGGATGCTCCCTCCCTTGAGGTGTTCAAGGCCAGGTTGGATGAGGCTTTGAGTGACCTGTTCTAGTGGGAGATGTCCCTGCCTATGGGGAGGGTGTGGGTGTGGAACTGGATGAGCTTTGAGGTCCCTTCCAACCTAAACCATTCTATGATTCTGTGGTCTCCTTCTGACACAGAACTGTTTTAACCCCTTTGCTTCTTTCTAGCATTTCCCATGCTTATTGCTGGATCTTGCTTGATGCAGCCCTTTTGATACCTGCGGTGCAGTACTGTAGCCCCCGGAGATCAGCCCCGTTCTCATGTCAGCACAAGGAGAAACAGTCTTGATGAAAATCCCAGCAGGACTCTTGAGTGCACAGTTCCTGCACTGAGAAGTGAAAATTCAAGTGCAATGTGTGGAATTTGCAAGTGCAGCTCCCCTTGTTCCTAGCCCACCCTCTGTGCTGTGAAAATATTTTCTGACTAGTGGTTGTTATCCTTGCAGCAGAAATGAAACAGCAACATAGTTTTATTTGAAATATCAACAACCAAGGGAAAGGGCAGAGGATGTTGTTTTGGGAGGGCTGTCCTGCAGGTCTGCGAGAAACCTCAGCTTCTTTTGTCCTGAGTAGAATTCAGCAGCTGGCATCAGCCAGGAATGGCCACGTGCCTTGGTGCAAAGAAGGACCAAATAAGAAGGGCAGCTGGCTGCTCTGGGTGCCATCATCACTGCTGGAGTCTCCCTGTGTAGTGTAGCTAATTTGCAGTTGTTTGTCATCCCGGTCTATGGGCCACACACCATAGGGCTAGGTGTTGAGGCACCTGTTCTTCAAATATTTCAGTCCTGCATTGACTCCAATCTGTAGGAACAGAAACCACAGTAGTGAGTGCCTAAATCCATCTAAAAATGCAAGCTTTAGCCACAAGTCCTTCACTGTCTGGCAGGAATCAGTCCTGAACCAGAAGAGTCTGAGACCTTCGATGGTATCAGTCTGAAGATAAGGAGGAGACTTGCCAAGCCAGATGTTGGCTTTCCTGCATGCCTAGCAGGCAGCTTATGAGGCATCCATCATTTCACAATTCACCTTCGGGAAAAGTCACTTACAAGGTTGACCTACTACTGCATGCAGGCAGGAGTTGGGAGAGGGTAAGGATCAGGCCACAGGTCTGTGACAACACGTTGAGCTGTCAAGTTCAGCATTTTGTACCAGGCACTGGCTGCTGCTAGGCTGCTTTTCATACAGTGCTGTCACACTTCTAGTCCTTAGTCCAGTGGAGCTGTCTTGAAACACTGGTCAGACACAGCTCTCTTGTGCTCTGATGCATCTTCTTAGCAGGAAAGCCAGATCCTCAGCTCAGGCTGAATCTGCTTTTCTGCTCTCCTGGCCAGGGAAGTTCACACAGTTGACAAGCTGTTACTCACAAACCTTCTTCCTTAGAAACCCTCTCTGCTGCCTTTGCTTCCAAACCGACGGAGCCCAAGCAGCTGGAGGTCCTGGCTTCACTCGTGGCAGAGTTATCTCATCCTTCTGGCTCAGCTAATCAAGAGAGAGATGGAACTGCACACAGGTATGAAATTTTGGACTAGTTTAAATGCTATCATGTAGTAATAGTGATGCTAACGATAATATCCTGCTCTATAGATGAGAAAAATGTACTATTGTCTCAAAATATGCCTGACAAGCAGTACGATGCAGTGTTAAGAGAAGAATAGGAGTTACTTCACTCTTTTTCACCCCATCCTTGGATCCTTCCATCTGTCTTGTCTAGCCTAGGGGCTAGATCTGGGAGACAGTCATCTGCATGAGAAACTTGGTATGAACCATCAGCTCAGGATGACAGGAGCTACAGGCTCCCACACAGCCCTTACCAAACAATAGCAGCATCAGATGGAAAGGGGTTAGGCAGGTAGTGTAGTGTGGGGTGTCAGTCCCAGGTAAATATCTTTGCAGTGGTTTCCCACACCATTTAGCAGCTTGTTTGATGTGTCAAGTAGGCTCCCCAAGAGTTTTTCACAGTCAGTAGAAATACAACAAAAGATCTAAAGGACCAAGGCAGAGGACAAACATAATGATGGACAGTAAGTGTGTGTTCATGCCTCTCATGTCCACAGCTGTCTGGGTTCCAAAGTAATATTTTTGTTTCACTCCTTGCTACATGGTGTTGCAGTTAGATTTAGGAAAAATAGCAGCAATCTGGATTATTGAAGTCCTGTTCTATGTGTGATGCAACTTTGCAAAGCCACTTTTTTTTTCTCAGCCTGCACAAAATAATTATTTATCTCTCTCTGATTCTCAGAAAGAGACTTGATCAGTAAGAGATTGTAATGAGATCTTCCACTTGAGTCTGTAAAGGCTTTCATAAAACCTGACAGCTGCTCTTATCTGCTATGCCAATTTCCTTGGTATTCAGTTCCCAGAGAGAAAGGCAGCCTGTTTTTATGGTGCTTTTAACTTTTTTCACCGTGCACCTTTGCCTGTCCACATTTTGCAGAGCTAAGGGATTTGACGACCATGTAAGTTAGAAAGTTTTTCTCTCTATTATCAAGATCAATGATTTCCTCTCCTTTATGATAAAAATACTAAGTTTCCATAAATAACCTCCCCAAAGGTGCTAAGTGCTCAACAAAACTAAAAACCTAGAGAGAGGAAGTAGGATGTGAATAAGTAACTCAAATGCAAAACCTGAATTCTTTCAGGAGGAGATCTTACAAGGTGCTGAGCACCACTGACTGAGGGATACTTGCTTGACAAAAGTTTAACGTGGAGGTGCAAAAGCATCCTAGAAGGCCTCTTAGAACAGCTCTTGTCAACCTTCCTTCTTAGGTCAAAGTCCCAAGCCGATTCAACAGTACCAAACCACAAGTCTTTAGTCACAGAGATGGAGGAAGGAACAGCTGACAGATGAAGCTGATAGATAGGAAGTATATCTTAGATGAGACTTCTAGTTATTTAGATTATGTTACATTAAATATTGCCTTCTCCTAATTTAACTGCTGAAAACCCCGAATATTCTACCTGTTATGAGAAAGAGCTGATGCAGGCTACATCATCAGTGATGTGATACTGACAGGCAAACACAGCCATTGTGTTCACAAATGCTCACTTTGCAAAGCAGAGAGCGTTGTAACAACACAGACTTAATGCTAGCATGATAGACTGCAGGCTAGTCAGTGTCTTGGATGAACTGATAGCACAAACAAAAATAGATTAGCTAGCAACTGGATGGTATTTGACTTGCCTGACAGGGCTAGTTCAGTAGTGAGTGATCTAGTATCGCCGCCATCTCGAGTATTGCAGGTAATTGTTACTGCCCAGAGAAAAACTTCAAACGACCCAAAGGATGAAGAGATGAAGGAGTATTTGCATGTCTGCTGCAGGAGTATTGGCATGAGCCTGTCTGATCCCCAGGAGATGCAATATACCGATTAGCCACAGGCTTCCTTGAGCCCTGGAACCTGGGATGTGGTCACCTGGGGGCATTACAGATCTCACTGGGCTTTTGTGAAAGCAGAGTTCTTTATCCAGGCACGAAGGTAACCGAGGGCCTGACCTTCATTTGCTGTTCTGTCCATGCCCTGCTACCTGCCACATCCCACACTTCCAGTGCAAAAGTGAGAAGAGTGCCAGCCTTGCTCTGCTGACCCTGTCAGGCTCTTGCACAAGTGCTGGGAGCCCTGGGATGTAGCTGAAGGTTAGGTCCAGCTACTTTTCTGAACCCTGTCATTACCTGCCCTGCAGTGAGGGCAGCTTACATAGCCAGCTCCCCAGCCCTGCCTCAACCAGCTGGCACAGGTATTGATAGCAGCGTCAGCAGAGCAGCCTGCTCAGGACAGGCTACTAGCCCAAGTATTTACCCAGGGGCCTGGATGGGTTTGCTGGCCATGGTATGCTCCACGCTGCAGCCAGCAGCATCTGAGGCAGCGAGCTCAGGCATGTCTGCACCAGCTGCTGCGCTGCTCCAAGGAGTGCAGCACTGACAGTATCTGCTGGTAATCAATGGGCATGAGTAGGAAACTCTATCCCCAAGCATGCTTCTTTAAGGATTAGAAGTGTTCTGCATTTCTAATGGAGGGCAATTACTTTTTTTTCACTTGTCAACCTAATTTCAGATAATAAAATTCTCTGCTGAGGTCAATCAGGTTCCAGGTGGAAAACTGCTATAGAAGGCAAATATTCAAAGCAAGAATGGGCATGAATGTGATTGGGCTTGATTCTGATCAAGTTTACATTTGTTTGAAGGCCCAACCCAAAGCCTGTGAAAGTCATTTGACTGACTGGAATAAGTCAGATGAAGTCAATGGGATTACCCCATTGCAGCCCAGTATGGGTGAGATCAAACCCCAGATGGTTATCTTTTTGTGGGTTTCCTTTCTGCATATTGAGAGGGAGTCAGTGTGAAGGGCCATTGATTGTTTTGTAAAACACTCTTTAGATTCAAGTGGGAGCCAGCCTGCCTGCAGATGGTTGGCAGGATATGGCCCATAAGGTTACCGGGAAGCTGAAGATTCATCCCTCTGGCTGTGCACTGCCTCCCTTTGGTTTTGCTGCCAGAGGTAATCAGACAGCTAATAGCTTTTGCACGGAGAGCCAGTTGACTGTGTGTGATGGAGAGGCTAGCCAGGCATGGAAATATAAGATGGAAGAAGTTGCTGAACCCCCGAATTGTTTGGGGGAACGCTAATGGGTGGCACTGATCACTTCCCACCTGGTCGCCTCTTCTCTCATCAGAAAAATTACCTAATTTTTCTTTCTGTGCGCTATGCTGCTGCTGTCATGGAAAACAAATCTGTGGAAACATTGAAGAGCAGTGAGCAAGAAGTGAAGGATGCAAAACTACACTTTTCCCATGGCCTGAGAATGACTCCCTCCCTGGCTTAGGGCAGCCACAGGTATGCTGTTAATTTGAAGTCCTCTTGCCAGAAGGCTATAAAATGTCTTTTCATCTAACGTTACATCAGTATCCAACAAAGAAGAAGACTGTTATTACAAAGGCAACAACACTCAGAAAAGGTTTCCTTTGCTCTGAAAACTTGGGTGAAGGACTTCTGCTGTCTCTGTGTAACTTACAGGTTGCTGAACACTGTTGGAGAGGAAAAAATTACCAAATTTCTGTAGAAAAAGAGAAAGTAAGTTTGATACAACACCAAAGTGGGATGCTACTAGGGGCCACTTGATAAATCTTCTCTTAAATGTGGTGGTAATTTGCTCTCAAAGATACTCTTTCAGCATAGCTGCTGAAATATTTGACACTGTAATTAAACATCTTGCTGATGCTTTTGAACTAAACAGAAAAGACCCATGCATGTTAGGAGTGAAAGCTGTGAGGTTCTAATTACATTCTAAGAGAGGAAAACACAGCTGAGTCTTGAGGATGCTCAAGACTTGAGAGAAAGTGCTCACCAGCCACAGGAAAAGGCTTCAAAATCCTGGTGCTTCTTCTCATGCCTGACTTCTTTGGGTGCACTCTGACATGGTTTTCTTCAGGAAAGTAAATTATGGTTTTGTGCCAGTAAGATAAAGCCCTTGTGACTGTGAGACAAGGCAAAGGAGGATGCCTCTGTGAAGGTGATTGAGCTCGTGTTCAACATACTGCTTAGCGATTTAGGCGTTCTTCCTACAGTTGTTGTCATAGATCTTTCTACATCTTCAGAAATTGATAGGCATCAGGTAAATGAAAAATGTGTTCTAAGTCAGTTATGATACAGGCAATAAGGCATCCTCACCTGCTCATTTCACAGGGAGAAAAAAACCTCTAAACAATAGAAACCACCATGTGAGTGTTGACATCCTGCTTGTGAACCAATATTGTCACAAGCAATAGGCTTGAAGAGAACAGACCAATCAATGAGTATGAACTAACTAACACTGAGCTAAAATTTGGTCCAGTGTCCTGATTTAAGTTATTACAATTAACTAAATAAATACACACTCTGGGTTAATTATTTTTGTAGTACCATTGTGCCTGGAGGCCACCTCAGAGACTGAGAGCCATCCATGCTAAGCACTGCAAATACATCCAGTTAAGATCCACCCCCAGTCCTGAACAGCTTGCTGTTCATATAGACACAGGAAACTAAGGGTTGCAGACAGGAATCGTTCTTTGTTAGCTCTGTGTCACAGAAACAGGCTCACAGAGGTCAACTCTCTTGCCTAGCACTGTGTGAGAATTGCTTGTCAGGAGTGAGAAGCGAATAGAGAATCTCAGTATCCACTTCAGGACTCTGCCCATCCTTTCTCTGGCACAAAGTCCTTCCTTGCCAGAAGCCTTCTTCTGCCCAGCTCTTGAAGTCTTTGTTTCTTTACAGGACATTCCTTGGTTTTCAAACACAGCACAGTGCAGACTGGCTGGAGCGTCTGCGTTCTGGCTGGGGATGTGAGCCTCTGTCCTGTCCATCTCACCTGCATGAAACACCTCAAAGCAGTATTGAGAAAGGACGTTTCACCAGAAGAAATTCAAGGCCTCAAATCCCTGTCTCTGGTGACTGCTTCACTTGATTTAAGAGCTCATGTATATTATTTCTCAAATCCAGCATCAAGCTTTACCTCATTTGTATACATTTGGAAGTCAACTATGCAGAGAAAACTTTTTAGTTCGCTTTGTAAGGGAGCAAATCATTCTTGTAAATCCAGAAATGCCCCCCCNTCTCTTGAAGTATGTCTTAAAAACCTACTTAAGTAGAGAACGCTTTGGCTGTGTTAACCTTTCCTGACAAGTTTCTTCTACGCTATATACTTGCACCTACAGAATATAAACTCATCAAAGCAGAAACTATGCTGCTTACTGACTCCTATCTACTGGGGGAAAAAAAAACCAAACATAAAAATAGGAATGCAGACTATCCAGTGTATGGTGACCCTGCATTGGCATGCTCAGACCCAAGATACATGGCTCTTGCCTCTCTCTACTTTCTGATAACCTTGGTTCTTTCAGAATCAATGACGAAATAGTGCTGGCTTTAACTTGATCTGGAATTTCAGCCTGTGTCTCCAGAGATGCAGTGCAGTGATGTAACTAGTGCATAGTTATCAAAGTTTCTTTCCTCATTTTCTTTGCAGAAAACAAGCAAGCTGCAAGTTGTGATGTTTTGAAAGTGCTGTTCCTGTATCTTTACCAAACAGCCTCAAATGTGTGTTCTTGGCTTTGATAGATTCATTTTATAGTCAATTAACTACACTTGTGGATTTGACGAGGTTTGAGAAATCAGCTTAAAATAAATAGTCTTTGCTTCTTCTAATCTTAACTGTGGAGCTACATGCAATAATTTGGTAATGAAAAATTTCCAGCAGTTGGGCTGTAAAATATGACTTCATGTGAGTCCTTGAGTTCATCTGGAGCTCCAACAACTCAGCAGCTGTGCCATCTTCCCAGATGTAACATTTGTTTTCTGCCTCTTTGCCAGACTTAAAGTTCTAGGGAAGTTCTGACAAATTGCAGAAGAGTGTCTCGGACACTTTTTCCCAGATAGGTACATGTCTGGAGCAAAATCTTCCTCTAGCAGCATGGATGTGTAATTTGAATGCATCCTTGTTTTCTAGTGCTGGAAAATGCATTTGCCTGAAACCCTGCAGCTGTCGGAACCATGTTGTGAACAGAAGAGAAAGGCTCGTGTGGCCTGGGCTCCCTGTTTGAAGTCTCCTGTCTGAGAAGGTGAAAAAAAGAGTCCTCTGTGTTTGGTGAATGCAAGAGCCAGGTTTCCAAGCATGGAAGGAGCCTTCAGGAACACAAGGGAGGTGTTGATCCCTAGCCCCAGAGTCGTCCATCTTGGACAGCTTCTGGTTTTATTATTTCACACAGGTCAGCAGCAGTGAGACAGGGAACTGCAGATTTCAAAGCAGACATCGCTGCAGAGTTTCAGGAAGACATGGTGTGATTTCAAAAGTGAGTTGGATATTGGTCCTGGGTCCCTTGTAAATAACTTAGCCTTTTGCCAGTGGAAGCCCCAGGTCACTGAAGCAGCAGCAGCACTTCCTCATTTACACTGATAAGCACAAGGGAGAGAGGAGCTCTGGTACCCAGAGGATCTTTTCAGCTCTCCGTCTTGTGTTGGGGAATTGGTTCATTCTATGAGACTGAGAGTTGCTTTGCTGCTCCTCTTCTGCCTTTCCTAAGCTCCCACTGAAGGACAGCTCTGGTTCCAACACCTCTGCCTGTCCCAGCTCCTTTCTGGGTATTTGGGTCTCAGGCCTGGAGCTTGCAGCTGCCCTGTGGGCTGCACATGGCCACAGCACCCCTGAATCCATATTCTCACTGTTGAGAGAAGTCATGAATCAATGAAAAATCTTTTCCATTTTCAGTTCCATGTCTAATCAATGGAAAGTTTGCAGCTCATCCAGGCTGACATAGCTAGGACTGTGCATTTGCTGGTGTAAACAGGAACACAGTAGTTGTTTTTCTGTTTCCTGCATTTGAGCATGTTGAATATGTGATCTGGGCCTTCTGCAGTGCTATTTGCTGACACTTTCTTTAGAAAAGTCATTCGGGAAGAACAACAAAGAAATCTTCAAGGAACTTCCTTGCAGAAAAGGTTGTGGTTGTCTTTCCAGCTCTGAAAATTAAAACTGTGTTCCAGTCAGAAATGCCTATTCAGACTGACATCAAAGAGAAAAATGAGAGCAGGTCAAGAAGTTTAATTTCCATGGCACTTGCATTTGTGATTCACATGTAGATCACAGTAATGACTTACATGCCCATTGGCAATAATGTAATAGAAGGCTAGTGTGAATAAAAAGAAAAAGGAATTGGAGGTAACAGCAATGGGCTCAAGTCTATATTCAGTTGGAGGTGGGGAGCTCATTGAAGTTGGGCAGTGTCACACAGAGCAGATCTGGAGGTCTTTCTCACAGCAGCATGCTGATGAATGCATACCTTGTGGAGCACCCTCCCAGTTGCTGGGAGCCTGAGCTTAGGTTTTCAGCAGTGCTGCTGTTTGGCTATCTCAGTGTAAGGTACTCATGGAGGACCTGATGCCAGAGGGCTCCTTTTCACTGTCTGGAGACAGGTCCCTTTAACACACTGCCATCAGAACATGCTGGATGACTCCTGAAAATCCGAGTCTCGGGGCACATTCCTTAATTATTTGAGACGTGTTTTCCCACCAACTTTTTAAGTTCTCTAAATCTTTAGTTAAGGTAAGGTGAAGGACTGTATCTCAAGGTATGAAAGCAGGAGGTATGTCTCTAACAGTGTCTGTATATTCTCCTGCTGCTCCTTATTTGCTTTTCTCATGGGACGATCCAAGGAGGCATTACAGACTGTTGATAAATAGATTTTCAGCCCATTTCATTTAACCATTACTACATTTCCATATCAAAGATTTTACACTTGGCATGCCTGAGCCTATTTTATTTGTAATCTTTTCTCAAATTAGAAGTTTGGAATGTTTTTTTCATTATGTGTTTCATCTGCAAGGTACTGCCTTTATGTTAGTTCTTCAGATGAGATCTTGTGCGCTACCTCAAGTCATTCTACAACTCATGGGCTCTTATTTATTCTGGCCTCCTAATCTAACACGATTTCTGTGTTGAAACTTGTTGCTATTTTTTTTTCCAAGGATACACCATATGATGTTAAGCATGTGCTGTATATCAAAGTGCAAATATAAACTAGTTGATAGTCTCTAGTCACACCCTGGCTAGGTGTGGCGGTTGGGAATTTTTCTCTTTCTGGCTGGAGACCAGAATGTGCTTAATGTGGCTCCACGTACAGGATCTTGGTCAGGAGAAAACTGGTTGGGGTTTTCTCATTGGGCTTGGGTTTTTGATTGGTTTTGTTTGTGTTGTTTTGGTTTGGTTTTTTGTTTTGTTTTTTTTTCATGTCTGTTGTTTGAAGGGTTGGGAGCTGAATAGTTGTACTGTTTCCAGAAACAGATTTTTACTTGTTTGGCTATATTTAGAGCTGCAGTGGGGAGATTCAAGGGTATAATCTGAGGATATGCTTTACTGCCTTTCCTTCTTTCTCTGTCACTTTGCAGATAAGAGGATGGAGGAACTTAACTCTAATCTCAGCCTAAGGCATGGTGCAGAGCTGCTGCTACTCCAAGAGAAACTCCAAGGAGGAAGTATGACTCAGAGAGCTGCAATTCCTTCCAGGGTTCCTCCTCGTTCCAGCCAGGGAAGTAAGTTACTTCAGTATTTGTGCTGCTAGACTAAAGCTGACTTCTCCCCTTGTGCTTACAAGCATCAACTTGCAGAACAGAAAGAAGAGGGATAAAGGTCTGTGCCAGAAGCAAGGTGTCACTATCATGGGAAAGGGCCTTTGATGCCTTTGGCATCTTGGCTGAGGTGGAACAGGGACCACTGTAGCCCCAGGTGGGGATTCACTGTAAATAGTCACCTCGTAGCCACTGGTTTGTGCTGGCTTACCAATCATTTGCAGAGATGTACATGGCTGCCTAACTTGTCAGACATCTCTTGTGTTCATATTAAGAGCAGTGCACAATCTGTTGAGAAGCTTTATGCTATTTTTTTTTTCTCTACAGATTGTTAGATCATGCTGATTTTCTTGCTTCATTTTCACGGTCTTTCGTGCAGTCACTAACAGGCTAATGTACAGCTCAACAGACTCTTCTCAACTGCCTCTCAGACAATCAGTTTCCCACAGTAATAGTTTGTTGTTAGAGACTGGTAAAAGATTTGTAGGCAAAAATTCTCTTGCAAAAGAGAAACACTAATAAGATTATTCATAGTGAAATCTTCAAAATCAAGCAACTCTGTGGCTTAGGAATGCCAGCTGATGTGTATTTGCAGATGATGTGCTGGCTGTTCACCTGCCTGACATCCTGCTCAGTGTCAGCATGCTTTGGGGAAAACAGATACAAAATTCACACCTTTATTTTAACAGTTCACAGCTTTATTTTAATATGGGTGGACAGCAGAGCAGAAAGACTGTACTATAACAGAGAGAGGCCTGTGCTTGAGCACTATCCTAAAATCATTTAGAACATGACAAAAAAATTGTGTGTTAACTGAGACAGTGACCAGTGAGAGCTCATACTAGTGTGATGCACTGACCTGAAAAATAGGGTCAGGAAAACAAGAGAAGAATTAATCCATATATACATCAGCTAGATGATCCAGGTAGGAGTAAAACCTCAGTACTTGTTGCTGTGCCAGTGTGGTAGTTTGAGGGATTCTAGGTCCCCCTTAAACAAAACCATTAGGGTTTCCTCATGGCCCAAACTGGGACAACCCTCTAGGATTTACCAGGGAGATGTTTTTAGGAAGTATTTTGCAATGTAAAAAAAAAAAAAAACAAACCACCAAAACCAACCCAACCCCACCAAGTCAGGAGTAAGAATCAACTTCAGGCCCTCAGTTGGTGTTCAGCAGCAGATACAGGTTCATGCTTCCTGCCTGAGTTGTATCAATTTCAAAACCAGTCTTTGGCTATTGGACCAGCTTCTGCTTTCAGTGGAGTGGACTGAAGGCAGAGCTTGAGTTGCACCTCGATGTGTGATTTTGTGTGATGACCTGTATAAAGCTGTTCCTTACACTGTGAGCTCTGGGTCAGCATACCTGACAGATCTACAGAGAGAAATACTTTTCATTGCAGCTACTCTTTATTCCTGCCTTGGAAACGAGGGATGTAAAGGAAGTGTGCAGTTCAAGTGTGCAAAAGTTGCTTTTATTTTGCATCCATTTATTCAGGTATTTTAAACAGGCTTAGTTCAAATGATCAGTTGAGCCTTTTTGACAACTTTGTGAGAAAGCTTTATGTGGTTGGTTCTTAAATACCATCGGACAGCAGGCTGATTGTCTCCAAGTGCACATTGTTGCCCCAGGTAGTCGATAACTTCCTGTGTTGAAAGGATGACTGGAGAGTGATGTACTTGTAGACAAGGAAATATCATCTTCCAGCCCTGCTGTGTCTTAAAGTAAGCTATGAGAACTCTCTTTAGCTGAATGTCTCTGCTTAGCCAAGGTATTAGACCCGTGCAGGGTGTATGAAACTCATGCGCCGCCTAAATTACTGGCTGCTTTTGAGTTCACACAACGAACTGATTTAGTCAGGATTCTCATGCTAGCAATAACTGACTATGCTGAGCTGCCAGGAATGTTCCTTGTCTAGGTGTGTAACAGATGTGCCCAGCTGGGTTTAGCTACATGGCTGTGCAATGTGCACCTTGACCGCTTTCTGTAGTTGCCATCCTGTTCCCAGTGCCTAGCAGTATGGAGCATCACTTGTAAAATGGGACAATACTTTGGAATAGGGAACATTCACGTTTAATGCTCAGGCAGTTCTGAGCACAGAATGAAAAAAGAACCTTTAGAGAGTCAAGTTATGGACCCTTTTAAATGGAAGTAAACTCAAACTAATTCCATTTAGCTGCTTCTCCCTGGTAAATGCTGTATAGTTTGCTGCAAACAATTCAGTGAAAATATTGTCTGTGTTCTTTATTGCCTTCCTTTTTTCTTTTCTCCATATTCATCTTTCTCTTCCTCATCCTCTTTTTAACCTTTTCCACCTTCAAATGCTATGCATAGGAAGACTCAAGAACCTAAATGGAAGCACACATGAGAAACAGACGACAGAGTGAGCAGTTTGGGCAGGAGGAGAAGCAGAAGCCACTGTTTGGAAGTGCAGAGGGTGGTAAAATACTAATAATCTATATTGATATCTGACTTCACTAACAGAAGAAGGGTTTGTTCCTTGTATTGTTTCAGTTCCTCAGAGTGTCTCTGCCTTTTACACTGTGTGCTATAGCTTGAAGAAATTGCAGTTACGACAGGAAAATGGCAACACCGATCCTTCTCTAGACAGGATTTATTGCTGCGCCCATCGCTGCAGTGTCTGAGAGCAAGATATACTATTGCTGTGCAGTGCAAAGTTCATGGAATATCAAATGTTGATAATCTGTGCTCGGGGTCTGTAAATGTACGTACCAATGGATCAGATCCACAGCTGGCATCTGTCTGGCTCCAGATCTGGTCCAGTAATTTCTAAAGAGTAGTTCACGACAGACCATTGAAAACTTCCAAAGAAAGTCCCAGGGCACATGACAGAAATGGCCAAGTGGGGCAGCACAGTAGAAAAAAGAAATCCTGTGGGTTCATTTCTTTAAAGCGTAGAAGTCATTAATCATTTCTATTCCTTTCCATTTGAAACAGCTGCCTGCCTGCATTTGCTAAGTAACTGCTTTCCTAACCACACAGAAACTAAACTGTGGGCCCCAGAATGCTCCTGCTTCCAGATACTAATAAACAATTTCCCTCTTTCACTGTGTCAGTGAGAGCACGTTAACATCCTTAGCATCTGGGCTTGGTAGTGAAATGAAACACTAATGGCTCCACACTTTATATGAGTTCCTTCCAAAAATCTCTTCTTGCTTATCTTCTCAGCTGAGGCTTCAGGAAGTTCAAAAGCTTGACTTGAAAAATCTCAGTGGTCTTCTCCCTGTCATCTGCAGTGTAGGAGGCTGCTCCTTATCAAGTTAGAAAATAATATCTCCCTTTGTGGCTATTTGCTCCTCTTCCTGTGAAATGGAGTTACATTTTCCACTGAAGGTCTTTGCTGCCTCAAGTCCACTGTCATCTCCGCGGGCTCTTGCAATCGCTGAAATGCCAGCCAGCAGGTGGAGACGCATGAAAGCAATCTCAGTTCATAGACGGGCTGCTTTGACATTGCATTCCCATAGCCCTGGCCAAGCACTCCAGCGGGCCAGAGCCAGAAAATATAGCTATTGGTTTCATGGAAAAGTTCAGATTTAAAAGCCTGGATTGCTGACAAACATGTGACAGAGCAGCTTCTGCTGCACGGCTGCACTGCACAGAGCCTCACTGCACAGGGCTGCACTGCAGAGCCACACTGCAGAGCCATCCAGTCAGTACCTTCTTTCATGTATCAGAGTCGTGGAGGGAGGGAAGCTTGCTGCTGACTCCAGCCTGACCTTGATTCATTCAGTTTGTTCAACAGTTTAGAGCTGCCTGTCAGCGTCAGCTGTGCTGAGTGATGCAGGGAGCCACACACGCTCTGCTCTATGCTTGTTCACTTCTGCCCCGGTGCTGTGCAGCAATGGGACTCTGATGGCACAATGCCTAACTTCAGCCAGATGCATTTCCACCTATTTGCTGTAAAAATGCAGCTTGAGATGGTATGAAAACAGCTTTGCTTCCTCTGTTCCTTTCCTAACTCCTCCCACCCAGTGTTTCCTCTTTCAGAGTGGAAACACCATTGTCATGGCTCTTTCTGAAACAGCCCTGCCAAAACCAGGAAGTGCAGAGGAATACGTAAGTGTAAGGAGGGGGGAAAGTAGTTTGAGAGCTATTTTGGAACTGGGAAAGTTGTTTACGTGAGTCTGGGGGGGAAGATGAGGATAATTCTGTGTGGTCTTCAAACCAGTGAAATTTCTAACTCTAGACTCTCTGCTCTTTAGAAACTTCACTACTAGGTCCACGGAATACCCAACGTGAACCAAATAGTCTTCAGTGGAAAAGTATACCCACAAACTCATCCCTTATACCAAAAATCATTGCTGAGACTGGGAAAGGCAAATTTTAACTTAGAGCAGTTCCAGCATACGTCAGCATGCACATCACATGGAGGTACAGGTAGAGAGAAGGATATGGTGTGAAATTGGTAGAGCTTTGAAAATCTACAAATTCTAATTGTGGAGATAGTGGCAGAGGCAATGTCTTCCTTGGCAGCTCCAGAGCTCCAGACCCTTCAACATTTAATAGCTTGTAGTGAGTCTGGATGAATTACCAGAGTTTGTTATTCTTCCCTGAAACGAGAAAGGCTCTCCAAACCTTCCAAAGTCAATTTCAGTCCTTCTAAAGAAAAGTATTTTGCAGCTTTTCCATCCTTTTGGATTCTTCTCCTCCCCCTTCACTACCTCACCTCTTGCACTACTCTCTTTGGAGAGCAGAGTTTAAGGTGCCACAGAGAAGATAGCCTGCATGCACAAGTCCCTCAAACATAAACACACTTAAAGAACAGATTCATCACAGTGTGTTTCCAAATGGGGAAACCACATTCCATCTGCACCCTTATCCAGTGGTCATTGGCTTACATGTTGAATGGACATTCCTTAAAGTGAAGATTATGAAAACAGGCATACAGCTCAGCAATGATTCATCAGCTTCCAAGCTCTCTGCTCCAGAGCAGTTGAGCTCAGAGTGGGGACTTTGGGAATGCTGTGCAGGAATTTGCTATGTTGAGCCTGCAAAGCTGTCTTCAGCTGACTTCTCTGGTGACTAGGAAGCCCTGCGTTCATTTGGCTCAAGTATCTTTCTACATTGCTCCTTTTAGAAGTTTCTTGTATCTTAGCTTTAAAGTCATGTGTGATTCTAAGAGGTCTTTTAGACCCTGGTCCTGGTTTTCCACTCAGGTTTACGGCACTACAGCATCAGTGACTTCCGTGCTGTCACCCCAACATGAGGGTCAGAGCCTGTCTGAGCTTGCAGATGCCATGGGCACACAGGCAGCTGGATGATGAGGTAAGTCAACGCCATTATTCATTGACCTATGCTTAAGCTTACACATGACTGGGGCTAAACTCCCAACCACAAACTGAAGATACTGTTTATTGATCTATTGTATAGGATTGGGAGAGTTAGCATTTATCTTGGGTGACTCATAGATGGCTCTGATGATGGATGTGTCCTCTCCTTTCCATCTGTGTGAGTGTGTCTCTCTCTCTCTGTGGGTGTGTTGCTATGTGCAAATATATGTGTATAGAATGGTTTGCTATCATCACATAACCTTGAGAGCCTTTATTTCTTTGGAGAGTTGTTGTTTAAAGAATCATCATTAGTCAAGCACAAGTTTCTGAGTTTTTTCACAAGTTGGCTTATGCAAGGAGCTGCCAGAGATAGCTGAAGTGGAGGCCAGGCTGTTTTCTGGGGCACTGGAGTGAGGGTGCAGGAGAGCTGAGTTCTAGTGCTGGCTTATGTGGACATGTACAGGGTGTTCTTGGTAAGTTGCTTAACGGTGATTTAGTTCCCTGTTCGTAGCATAGGGGCAGTGCTTGGCAGCCTTGTTAATGAAAAACAAGGAACTATGAATGAGTATGGACTGCGGGCATGATGGTGATGACAGCTCACTCAGAACTCAGAGCTTGTGCCTCCCGGCCAGGCCTTGCCATTGGATACAAATTTGAATATTCTGTTCCAGATCTCTTAAAATGTTGGACTCTGTGGCACCTATTCAAACTGGAATTAGGTCCTTCTGTCCTGTGGCAGAAGACAGTGAACTTAAACTAAGGATATAATCCCAGTGTACAAGTTTAGGACAAACCAAGCAAAATAGTTGTCCAAGGACAAAGGGGATCTCTAAACCAGATCTCAAATGGAGCACTATCTGCACCAATCAAACCTATTAATGAAGAACCAAAATCTTTTTACAGTGTCACTTTGACAAGATATTTTGGAAGCACCTTCTTGGCCACGCAAGTACTGCATAACACAATTTTATGGATGCTGGGGATGCATCTTGTACTTGTGCCTTAATGATGGCATTTGGTTTATGTTACAAAGTCCTCTTCCCACAAGGACGCAGTGGTGTTGTGTAGAATGCACATTCCCATAATCATTTCATATGTTTTCAGTCTTAAAAATAAAGTTTATGTAATGAAAATACAATATAATTGTACCCATGGGAGCTCTGGTTTGGAAGAGGTTCAGCAGAATTCTTTGATAAAACAAGTCCCCAGCCATAAGAGCTCCATACAGTGATCTGACAGTCAGACATATATAATCACTTGTGCTGAATTAAAGGCAGTGTCACCACCTTAAAAGCAGCACATTGAAATCCCTTCTGTCACTCTTGACCAGCAAGTGACAAATGCTATGAATCCAACCAAATACAGCCTTGAATAAACTCTGAGGTGCTTGGGGTGGTGGCTTGTTTAAGGAAATGGGAGTGCAAGAGATGCATTTCTATAGGGTTAGCTTAGGGTACTGACTGAGCTCTTGCATACAAGGAGCAGTCTCGTCCCGTTTGCCTCTGCACCAATTTCTAACACCCAGGACTGGACAGCAGGAGGGCTAGCATAAGAAAAAGAACAAATCATCCAGAATTATCTCACAAGGCAGAACAGAAATGTTAATGCCTGTGAAATTTGTTTAGGTGGGATTTTCCACGTGCTGTTTCTGCTAATGTCTTCCCAAAGCACACAAACTGTCTTGAACTCCACCAAAACTGCCCTTTTTTTGTGTAGAAAGATCACGGGTGAGATCCTCCATCCTCTGTGGACACAAAATGCTGTAGCTCCACTGAGAGCAGCAGGATGATCCTGATTTACACCAGATTCGAATCTGGTGCACAGCATGTTTCAGTCTGAATTCACAAAGGATGGAGTAATGTGAAACAAGGAAGTGACTTTTGTGAAAAGCATTTTGGAAAGGAAAACCAAAAATGATGGATGTACCACTGAGGCAGAGGGAGTGGAGCCCGCCTCAAAGAAGACCTTGTAGAGCTGCCAACCTTCCCACAAAATGTGCTGCTGCTCTCAGGGAGGAGGGGGAGGTTTCCCCAGGACAAATGTAGCCACACCAAGCACCCTAATAACTACTTTGTAGATATTTTTATGTGGCATCACATCAAAACCAGACAGAACTTCCAAAACATTTGAATTGAACCCATCGCTGATTAATGGAAGGAGGAGAAGGAGAATGGGTGGGAAGAATAGTCATTGTGAAGTGCCATAACACTGGGCAGGAAGCCATGCTATTCAACAAATGAGACAATACATTAAAAAAAAAAAAAATCTGTTTTCAGGGGCCTTCTATATATATCAAAAGCTTGATTCATAGACCACTGAAGTTAATAGGAATCTTTCCTTTGACTTTAACCAGCTACTGGTTCAGCTGCTATGAAAGAAGAGTTAATATAACTCTCTGCTTGCTCAGGGTTAGAAAAGTGCAAGGCTGAGTACATTGACAGTTAGTTGCTAACCACAGCTAGTTGCCCAGAATATACAACCCACCTGTAGGCACTGCTTTTTTAGCATGACCCCATAGATGGAGAAGAGGTTTAACAAAAGACTTAACAATTGTGCATGCTTGCAAGAAAGAAGAGTGAATCATTTGTATTCCACCTGGCATTTAATGCTCTACAGACAGTATTATCTGGGGGGGGAGTGGGGAATGATTTTCAAATATTGCATACATTTTTATAGCTTCATTTTCTGTTTCTTGCTCTCTGGAAGCAATTAGCTCAGTCACATTTGCTTTCCTATGTCTTCACTATGTGAGTGACCGTGGTACCGCTCCGGTTAGACATGCAGCAGAGCCACTGGGCCTTTGTGAGGAACAGGATTGTTCAATTCAATAGGAGTTTGGGGTAGGGATAGTAAATCATCCCCTTCCTGATCCAGATGTGCTATTGGAGGAGGTCACCCTCCTCCTTTTGCCCTTACTTTGTTGGAGGTCCTGCCTCTACAGTCTGCTAACAGAGAAGGCAGTATGAGAACTTCCAGACTGTCTGGCACGAGTTGGCTGTGCTAAGTTAAATTCTCTATCTAAATCTTTATCGGGGGAATGAATTTCTCCTGAGGACTAATGATTTCTACCAAACTTAACTCTTCAAGGAAGGCTGAACTGTAAGGGTACCTAGGACAACTTTCTGCTCTCACACTAAAGAAGGGTAGTGGCTCCTCCAAGTGATGCTCAACGGGTGGCAAACAGCTAGAGGAATCTGGAAGGAAACCTCTGTCAATAGCCTTAATGTCAGTCACATACTCAGCATCTGAGGTGGTTAGATCCTCAGTCAGGTCTCTTTATCAAGCTTAAAGAGTACAGAAAACTGAACAGGCTTCCAAGTAAGCTTCTTAAGCACTCGAACTGCAATTCCTTTACTCAGAGGGCTTCCCCACTGTGGCTGAAACATACCCCACAGTGTTTGCTCTCTGTCTTTGGGAACTTGAAACCACAGCTACCTGTTTCCACCAGGTCTGCAGGTATCCTTGTGTTTCATTCACGGGTTGCTTCTTTTTCCTCATGTGTTTGGGACTCATTAATAGAAAATCAATACTTAGTGTCATTAAGGATCAGGACTAAAGACTGTGGAGCAGAGCTGTGTCACTGAGGCAGTTAGAATTCAACTGACTGAATATCCAGATATTTTGACAGTACAGGAAATGCTTGGATCACTTTTTCCCTTCCTCTTGTATGTAAATGCAAGCAAATTTAATATCCTGGACACTTCTGCCTGGTAATGTTGGCAGAAAGTGACACTGCTGACATTAAGTGATGAGTTGACACTGTGAAATCAGATGGGAGGGGCAAATTAAGGTGGCACAGAAGCTACCAAAATTTTTTTTTTGTGCCTTCAGTAAACAAAAAAGAATTCTTCTGGTCCATACTTAGTGTAACTATCACAAGGATTGCATCTGGTTCTGACCAAGAAATGGCAAGTTCAGAAATGTCACTGTAGAAAACAGGAATGCTTCCTGTCTCATTCAGCTCCACACTTATCTCTGCCTGAGACATCAGGGGCAGATGGTGTCACTTTTTCCTCTCTGGAGTTCTCAGGTTTTACAAAGCTTGCTTTCTTCTTTGTTAGAGAAGAAATGTTTAATCTGAAGTCTGACCTTGTTTGAAGCCAGCTGTAGCTCCTCATCCAAACCCAGCGTGTAGAGGCTAACTCTGACCAGTCGACTCTTGGATTCAGGTAAGGATCTTAGCATGCACTGCACTGTAAATACAACCTTTTGCCTAGTCTGGGATGCTTTTCAAAGCAGAATCCTTAAATATGCATATTTCAAGTATAAAAGCAAGGAAAAGCACAAACAATACCTAGGAAAGGCAAACCAGCCTGGCTCCCTCTTGACTCTGCCTAGGTCAGGGGGAGTAGTTGAGGCACTGGCTTCTGCTTACATATTTTTTTCTTTCATCTTACTGATAGCAGGAAGACAAGTCTAGCTCTCCAAGACTTCCTATCCAAGTTGCTCCCTTTGCATGCCTCCCTTCCCAGAAGCAGTAGAGCAGTCCCTTTCCTCTTTTATCCTTACCCAGCAATATTCAGCTTTGCATTTTGAACAGGCTTGAGCTGACTGTGTGCAAAGGTAATGGTTAGTTAAAGGAAGAGTGGAATGTTTGTTTCAGAAAGCATTTTGGCATGCCAGTAGGTAAAAGGGTCCTAGCTTGATTGCAGGGAAGAAAGCATTTTCATTCTTGCTGTCTTTTGTTAAGTTCCTGAACCAAACACTTTGGAAGTTGTGCACCTAAGGAGGCACCTACATTGCTGCTTCAAGGTGCCTCCTGAACTGGAGTGGTTGCTGCTCTTTAGCTTCCGTGGAGGCACTGGCAACTGAAGTTCTGTGATTCTCTTATTCAAGGCCTCACAACTGGTGAATGATGAGCTCAGTTTCTGAGCAGGAAGAAGGTCTTTAATCAGGAATGTGACTGAAGAGATGATAGTGACAAAGTCAGGGCCTTCAAAGCCATCACAGTTCCACTCTGCTGCTCCAGAAAGGCCTGCACAACATTTCACAGTCCTGGAAAGTACCTGGAGCCACTGAGTGTCTGTCAGGGCGAGGAGAGCTGCTAAATGTGAGTAACCACACACATCTCTATTGCCTGCTCAGCCAAACTCAACTTGCAGCCTTCAGCCTTCTCCATCTGCTCCGTCCATTTCTTCTGGGTCTTTTTTTTTTTTTTTTTTTTTTTTCNTGAGTCTGTTTCTTTAGGTCCATCAATTATTACATTCCATTTACATTTTCTGTTTACTTTTTCCCTTCTCTATGGAAGCTATTGAAGGTCTGATGATTCAGAATGCTCTGGGAACACTATGTGGCTTTCCTTCTTGTTTGCCCATTGTAACAGAGCTCATTTTTCAGTGGAGGTTTCCCATTATTTCCAGGAAAAATGTGGTCAAACCCATGTACTCCCAAACCTTTTGATCTCCTGAATCCTCTTCATATCCCAGATAAAAAAGTCAGTGATTAAGACAGAGTTCCTAAAAGGACACATAGTCAGGTTTCCCTTTGACCAAAATGGTTTCCCAGTGAATCAAACCTTTCTCAGCTCAGGGGGGGCTCGACAATAGACCCTGAAAAGATGGATAGAGCAATTGTCCTGCTTAGTGATCCACGAAAGGAAAGGGGTCCTTAGAGAAGGGAGACCTACACTAAGTCTGACCTGACACTGCAGGAGTAAGACAATAAAAGGTCAAGAAGACTAACGAGAGGAAAAATGCAGACAATAGGTGCCACAGCTAGCACACAGCTCCTGCCACGCAGACTATGGGGCAGCAACGTTAACTGCCTCAGACATGTGAAGGGGAAGTGAAGCGGAAAGAACTTGAAGTTTCCTTCTTAAGAATTGTGGCCCAGCATCTTCAGGATTTACCCAGGCCTCGCAGAGAGGTCAAAGTGATGCAGCTAGACCTGAGGGGAATAAAAACGGAAAGCAGAGATTGGGGAGGAGAAAAATATAGCTGCATTTGAGATGGAATGGAAAAGGCAACTGCTTAACAGTTGGGTTCTGCAGCAAGTTCCCCGGGAGTTGTGTGGGAGGAAGCAGAGAAAACTCTTGCCAGTTCTGTTTCAAAAACCCAACAAGTTGAGATCGATATATCTGAGGACTTCCACGGGTATATGTTCCTTCTGCATGAACAAGAGGAGTCTTAGTTTGCACCATCTGATACTCAACTGAATTCCCTTCAAGCACCCCACAATTGTTTCTTCCTGCATGCAAAAGAATCCTGGTCCTTGTCTGGAGACAAAAGGAGGAATCTCTGTGGCTTCTTCATGCATCCCTGTCGGCAGTGGCATCTCCATTATCACTTCTTTGTAGCTGGGTCTTGCTCTCCTTAAACGGAACAGCCCCTCCCTGCTTAGTTCAGGCCAGTACCCTGAATGCTGCTTGTGCATATGTGCACCAAGAGGCCACTCTTCAATCACAAGGAACACTTTCAAAGTCTCATCAGAGGACTCAGGAAGAAAAGCTCCCTCTGTTGTATTTGTCATATAAATAGCTCAAGGTTGGGGTGGTTTTTTCTTGAGTTTTGGTTTGTTTTGGTTTGTTTTCCCATTTTAAACCGCGTTTTCATGCCTTCAGTGATCAGGTATTCTGTCAGCACTGAGATTTATCAGAGATATATCCTTTCTACAATAGGAGCTGACAGGTGTAATAAACATTTTCTCACCCATAAAATCAAAATAACGCAGCCCTTTAAAATTCAACAGGTTCAGGTAAGAAAATCTACGTTGTTTTGGAACCTTCCCCACACTGCTAGAAATTAGATCTGGCTGTAGAAGGGAGGAACTGGCATGGTAGTGCTGGTTAGAGGTTGGCATCTGCAAATCAGACAGCGCACCTGGATTTTATTCCCGGGTCAATTGTTGGCTTGCTCTGTGATTCTCAGCAAAGCTCTCAAGCTTCCTCTGCCTCAGCTTCCCTGTCTGGAAATGAAATCCAGGTTCTTCAGGAACTTTTTGGATCATAGGTTAGAAGTACAGCAGATCATTATTTTCAACTATTTATGTTATTAGATCTATATCAAAGGGAAAGGAAAATTTAAGCAGCACGTGTTAGTTGAGGAATGGGTGTGAATTTCAGCTGGCATTAGACAACTAATGGCAATTACAATTTAGGAGTAGAATACTTTTCCTTATTCTGAGATGATGACTGAATCAAACCCAAATTGTTTTAAAAGCCATCTCAATTGGAAACTATTAGGTAATTTCTTTGGAGAGCAGAGAAGGGGGTGGACAATATTCCTCCTACAATTACTGAGTCTTCTACAAATGAACCAATCTCTGCATTCCAGCGATGACCCCAGACACTGATGAAAGCTGTGTTTCTCATCTGACCTCTTGTTTTAAGTTTCCACCTGTGTAACTCTGCATTGTTATTGTTAACTCTGTAGAGCCTGCAGATGAGCACAACACTTAGAAATCGAAGGATGAAAGATGGACCTCTCCTGTAAGGAACTAGCAGTTTAAGGAACTCTTAGTCCCATTAGTGCTACCCAAGATCAAACTGTAAAGTGACAATTGCTTTTATAGCTTGTAGAGTTAGAGAAGCCCGTGCAGAGAGGGGGTGGAGGTGTTTGTGCTGTGCTGAAGCAGAGAATTTGTGTGAAAGATGACTGCAGTGCCTTGATTTGATGAGCATCTGGTTTCAACCAAGCCAATCTGTAGGCTCCATCAGGGATTCAAGTTAGAGTGAAACACAATTAAATGCTTGCTCAGAAGGCAGTGTCTAAAGCATAATCTGAACCCCAGGCAGACAGCTCACTAGCAGGCACTGGGTGTTTGGCTCCCTAGGCACTTTTCAGCTGCAGCAGGTGAGCACTGCCATTCTGAACTTACTGGCTGAGTTTGACAGGAGCCAGTAACCAGGTAGCCCAAGATAGGAAAAGCAGCAGACTGCTTGCTTTGGCTCTGAGAAACATATCACTGAATGTCTCTAGCAGCTTGTGAACTAGGATGGAGAGGATAATGACTGCTCATAGCGACCTGGCCTCAAGTGTTGTGCACAAATCCACATACCTTATTGTCACAAGGGAACGGCACTTGGGCTGTCTCTACACTAGCACTGTAGCACAGACCTGGACTTTGTTTCTGAGGTGAATCTCCCTCTTGTTCTCCTTGCTGTGCTCTGGTTCACATCACAGAGCACGTGGTCTTCATTACTTTTAGATTCCACCAGACCATGAGAGGGCTGCTGCAGCTCCAGGAATGAACCTGACTAAGATGGAGCTGGTGACCCAGAGTGAAATCCCTAAAGTGCTGGAAGCATAGACAGCAGGACCTTGGCTCCTAGAGCTTTGCTGGGCAACACTGCTCCTTTCAGGAGTTACCACTTCACCAGTGGTGACACTGAAGACTTTCAAAACCTGCTTGGATGTGACCTGCCTTGGGTGACCCTGCTCTGGCAGGGGAGTTGGACTGGTTGATCTCTGGGGGTCTCTTTCAAGCCCTGACATTGAGTGCTTCTGTGTGATTTCTCTACAGCACTGCTGTGACCAGCAATGGCAGGGAAGCACCTTGGATCTGAGCTGCAGATTGACTCTCTCCAGCATGGCGTCCTGTAGATCATTTCCCATCAGGTAGAACTGTTTAATCTGGCATTTTCTTGGTTGCTCAGACTCAGGGCCATGGCCCACATTTTCTTAACTGACACACATACTACAAATATGATTCATCTTAAGTGTAAGGTAGGTGCATGCCTAAGACCAAGTGAATCATGTTGCAGAAATGCCTGTGTTTTTCCATTGACTGTAGCTCAGCTAATCAAGACCAGCTCAAGTGTGGTGGAACAACTCCCACAGCACAGACTTATCTCCATTTTTCAGGTTATGGCTAATAGTTTTAGTAAACACTTCACAAGATCTGGAAGGCAATAGTTACTCTTCTAATCATTCTGCTGGCCAGGTTTTACAGTGGCTGTGTTTTTGTACTGCACTTGGTGATTAAAACAAAGCATGACATCACACAGGTACAGGTCACATATGAGAACAGCAGCTCTGGGCCCCTTCTCTGCACCTGATAAGGACCCCTGTGAAGCTCCCTTCTGATTGCCATAGATTTTTAATTGAGTTTAATTAGCCATTGAAATAGTTTCCCAGTGTTGATAGTGTATTTTTCCCTCGCTGGAATACGTTAAATCGAGATGATATATTTTTCCAAAAGCTCTGCTGCAGTTCAAAGAGGGCTGAATTCCAGAGGGCTCTACAGGCTGACATGCTGCAGCAGCTGGCAGTGCCTCAGCACAGCCATCCCTCACAGCCTGCTAACAGCAAGCAGTGTGGCTTTTCCACACAGGGCCCTGGCTGGAAGGAGCACAGCAGCGCTGAAGGTGGGTGCAGTGAAGCAGGTGGCTCTGCTGCCCCCAGGCTCACAGGGTGACAATCACTTTTGGAGGTGTATGTCAAGGTGCATTTTTAAGCACTTCAGTGAAGGTCAGGAAGCCTTAAGTTTTAATGTAGCACAGTCTTCCTCAGTCCTTCTGATGTCCAGATCAACCCAAGAACTACCACGTGTGAAATAAAGACTCCTCACATTGTTTTGCAGAGGTAGAGATGCGATCTTTAATGTTTTCAAAAGCTTTGCTTCGTTTCTCACGAGGAAAAGTTTTGTTAATCAAAACAGAAATTTGCTAGATGGGACCCAAGATGTAACAGTTTATCCTAGCTGAGGGTACTGAACATTTTGCTGTGTTAAGTCACAAACTTGGGGCAGGTACTGCGCTCAGTCTCCTCTAGCCCCTAATGGTGTCAGTGTAAGTGCCATATCTAGGGCAGCTACAAAACAGGGTAATTTTTAAAAGGAGATGCATTCTTTCAGAATATGCCATAATTCATAGGGCTCCCACAAGGCCATACTCCAAACATTTTGTGAAGCAATACATAAATGGTTTATCCAAAGAGATGAAAGCAGCTACAGTAACAGATCTGACTTCCCAGTTGTGCTGTACAAGGAAACAAAGAGGGCAGGTTTGCCCATAACTGGCCACAGTTATATAGATTGCTTCAATAACACAGTGTTCTCCACCAGCTTTTGGCCAAAACCTGGCATCACTATCACTGTCAGGATTATCCTAATTAGTGAAGAGTAGCTGATGCTGATCAGCCAGACTGTGGAGTGGTCAGTGCCATATTAACCACCTCGGTCCTTCTCTAATGTCTTCTGACACTGTGGTCTTCTGTGAAAGGAGGAGCCCAGGTAGGAGAGTAACACTTGCAGTGGAAAGGTTACTGACTCACATGCCTGCTCATGCTCACTGGTACTGCTTGGCTCTCTTTCAGCTCCCTGCTCCACTCTGTTGTTGTCTTTGCTCATTTCTCAGTGGCCACTTTGCCCCTTTGCTCACTGTTTTCTGGCTGAGTGCAGATGTTCCGTCATGCTTGTTACTGTGACTTAGTACCGCTGCTGGTAGCTTATGCTTCTTTAGCACCTTCCTCTTCGTCATGTCCGTGTTTGTCACATGCTCTAGCAAACCAAACAGCTCAACAGCCCTGCAAAGTCAGGATGGCTCTGCCTGCTTTACATGTAGGTCAACAGCACTGAGATAGGTTACAGTTCATGACTTGCCCAAGGTTACACAGGAAATGTGTGGCAGAACTCCGAATGGAAACCAGATTTCGCGCTCTCCTGCCTTAACAACGAGGTTATCCTTTCTCTTTGTGAGGCTTTTGGGCACTTCATAGGGATCTCCACATATGTTTCAAATGAGTTAAATTTCCATGAACTTGGGAGATTGGAACAACAGTGGATGTATAAATGACAAAGGGCTAAATAATTGAAAAATGGCAAAAACTGCTTGGAGATTTGCATAGCCGTCACAGTAGTGGTGTGCATCAATAACTAATTGATTATTTGCAGAATTGGAGGAACTGTGCCTGCAATTTTCTGAAAATCTAGCCCCAAATGCACAGAAGGGTAACTGGAGAAAAGCAGAAGGAAAACGTTTAATGTAATCCACGTGTAAGCATGAGCCTAAGCCATAAAGGTGGTGCTGTAGTGGGCCCAGTGCTGGGGTGTGCCGCTCGCAGGTCTCGGTGGTCACCATGCTAAACGGCCTGAAAATGTGGAGCTTGCATTTGCCTTCGTTCAGTAACCACCACTTAAGCAGCAGGCATGTTCATAGCTCACTTTTGTGTAGTTTGTTCATCTTCTCTTTTGAAAACAAACACTATTAGGAAGCCTTGGGATTTTAAAGAATGTTTTCTGCTGTTTTCAGTCCTGTGACGATGAGGTTGTTATTAAATGGGGGTGCTAAGAGATGCTGAGCACAGTGACACAAAGTGATCTCCTTGAGGCAGGTGTGGCCTGAAGAGCTCACTACAGCCCTTAGTATACTGCTTGCCAAAGTAAAACAGTGCAGAACACGTGCATTTAGAAATAGTTATCTATTTCTATGACAGAAAACTCCAGCAAGTCCTCTGTGACGAGCAGTTTCAAAGACAGATGTTCCTTCAGCTAGGCAGTAGACAGCCTGCAGTGCCAAACATCTTAGTAGTGTGAATCAGGACAACTTGCTTGCATCCCAAAGCAGAGCTAAGGTGCTTTACCCTGAGACAGGAGCTTTCAAAGTGGCAAAAGACCATGGTTTTGTCTGCAGCTGATAGAAAGAGCTTTGAGCCCGAAGCTCCTTGGCGCTGGGTTTGTGTTTCTTGCTTCACTGGGCCCATTCCTCGCTGATTTGATAATGAGAGCAAAGTGTGCTGTTAGCAGGGCCTGAGCAACGTGCTGCAAGTTTAGGAAAATGAAAAATCTTTAACAAGAATTGAAAGGAAATCATTGATGCCTGGCAGGAGCTTCAGCTAACCGTGGGTTAATTAAAAAACAATACAAAGATGAACATGGCCTGAGAGATGAGAAAAGATTGAATTTTGCCAGGAGCAGGACTGCTGCTGGACTCAGGCGTGTAGGAGGACTGATAATGTCACCTGGTTATCTGCATGCAGTGCAGAAAATCTTTTTGGCAAAGGCTGAAATGGTACAAGGAGAAAGCAATCAGCAAAGCAGCAGCAGCAGCAGCTTTCCAGAGATGCTGTTCAGAGTAAAACATTCAGACATCATTCTCTTACATAACTTACCTAGGTGTGTTTTGTCCTATTTATAGAGCTGCTGCAACGGGGAGGTAATCAGGCAGTGCTGTGCAGCCAACATATTTTAGGAGTTATAGCAGATAGCTCTTGGCACGGGGCAGGGAAACAAGGATCCTTGGCAAGGATCTGTCTTCAGCTGCAGCAGTGGGAGTGACAATGCTGCTCAAAGGAAGGGGGGCAGCTGATGGCAATCCTTAGGCACCCAGCCCACTGCTGACTGCAAGGTATGTTCATGAGCTAAAATCTGGGACAGTTGAGGAAGAAAAGACGGGAGACTGACAAGAGGAAAATGGTGGAAGGCTTGGAAGAGCAGAAGGGGAAAAGGAATGTCATCTCTCCCTCAAGAGTATTTCAAGCCCAGCTGCCTGGCCACAGGATTATGCAAGCACTGCTGGAACCTCACTGAGGTGTGGACACTGCCCTGCAACCCCTTGCAGAAATGGGGAGCAGGAGGAGCAGCTGTGGATTCTATCAGCCCCCCCTGGATTTTGAATGTGTTCTGCTCTTTGCCTCCTCCCTGTAGGCTAGCAGAGAGGGTTGTGGGGTCAGGCCTCTACTTCTGGTTGTCTGCCCCTGTGCCAGACCTGCAGGGACAGGCAGAGCTGCCACTGCCCCAGGGCCCCCTCCTCTTGCTGCAGCTCAGGAGATGTGCTAGAGCTGTTGTGCAGAGCGCTGCTGTCCCAGCCCCTCTCTGTAACAAGCCTTGCCAGGCAGCTCCTAGTGCCAGAGCTGCACACCTGTGCCACGGCTTGGAACGTTCCCACCAAGGCTTACTTACTACTGCTAGTCATAACTTTCTTTTTATTGCCAGCAGTGAAGCTCTTGCAGATTGGTAAGAAGGCAAAGTCCCAGCCCTGAAGATTTTCTAATGGAGACCTGAAGCTGCTGGCAGAGCAGCTGGGGCTGCCACGGGGAGCAGGGCAGCTGCCCAGCTGCTGCATTCCCAAAGCTGCAGAGGGATAGCGAGCACAGAGGTATGGATCCTGCACAACAGGGAATGGAAGTGTTACCATTTGCTAGAACGTGGGTTCGTGCTTGTGCTCCAGTGCTGGTGGTTTCACTTTGTGGACTAAACAGAGGCTTTCTTAATTAGCCAATTCATTTAATTTGTAGAGCAGAGGGGTTTATGAAGTCGGATGTGGCTGTGTTGGTGAGGCGGTAATAATTCAGAGCCACAGTTATGAAGTGCTGTTCAGTAGTGGTGGGTTTATACTTTTGGTTATTGCATGTATTTTTTTTAATGGTTTTGTAATTATTTATATTGCTAACAGTGAGTTTATGAACACAACTTCATTGTTCTGCTTGTATTAAGGAGCAATCTAGTCTGCAGTACAATCTTTACAGATGCTTTCCTCTGTCAGCTACTTTGTAATTCAAACAGAAGAACAGGAGAATAGTGCAATAAGCTTATTAAATAAGGTGAGGAGATTGTGTTCTGCAGAGAGGCTCCAGGGATTCTGCACTCTGGCTGTTCCCCCCAGCTTCCCAAGCACTTTACCAGGCAGCTTATATTAGGGGAAAGAAGAATTGGCATGGGAGCCCAGGGAGATGATTTTATATTGGACAAGTGGTGACAGAGCTACTGGAACTTCTCCTTTTTGCTTCATTTCAGTTGAGCCCTGTCACACCCATCGCTCTGGTACCTGTGTATCTCATCTGTCATTACTTGAGCATAAAGGGATTGGATTTTTAGACCTGCCAGTGGCACATCCTCTCATTCCAGAGAGCCCCACTGATGGCTCTCAGCCCATCCATGAAGCTTTTTGGCCTTTTTAAATAAACAGTCCAACTTTGGCATTTCTCACAGAATGAGGCTGGAAGGGACTCATGTGGGTCATTTTGAATGACCTCCCTGCTCAAGCAGAACCACATCTGTGTGCAGGCAGGACACTGTTGGACCTGAACAGTCCTGCTGTGTAGCTCTGAGCAAATAGCTCAGGTTTCCCTGTGTCATGGTCCTACTGCAGGCATTTTGGTAATGTCCTTACAAATATTTTCCTTTAGTCATTAGTAATGAGTCTTTTGGAACGGTAAGGAATTGCAGTAGCACAATTTGGTGGTCTTCCTGCCCTCCCCATGTTGTATTGCACAGAGCTGGAATAAGGATTCACAGTGAACATTTTGGAGGGTGATGTAATGGGAGGAAATGAGAAAGAAAAGAGAAAGGAACTTTGTGTGATCCGTGTAACCTGGCTAGTTAAAACAGCACTCACTGAACACATCTCCAACATTTTCTCGTTGAGTGGAGGATCTTAGCAGTGGGAAAAAGCCACTTTTGGAAACAGTGGAGGGAAGTTTACACAGATGGTATGAGAGAACTGGCATTGTGCTTGGAGATGTGGTGGGGCAGAGGAAAAGCTGCCCTAAATAGAAGGGACGAGATGCTGGGTTTAATTTAGAAATGCTGTTGGCATTTTTGTTACTGGAATGAAGGGAGCCACGAGTCTGCAAATCAAGCAACCCAAACCCTTCACCACAATCATGGAGTGCAGCAGAAGTGCAGTGGAGTGGCATTTCCAGGCTTTGATTTATTTTTCTTTGCCTTGACAGAGTCTGGGGTTCTTTGTCACCTATTTAGTTGCTTAAAGATAGCTTTTAAAGGACAAAATGTCAAAGTGAGCCGAGTATGGAAGCTGCAAAGACTTTCTTTTCGAATTCCAGCCATTCCTTTGGTTTAGCAACCCTAAAGCTCTCACAACTGTTATCATTTGTAGTGGTCACAAAGAAGTGGCATTGTCCAATAAAACAACCCACCACAAGTCAAGGCACTTAGCAAGGGCATAATTCAGACATGGCTTTGACAGCTTTTTTTCCCTGCTCTATATGAATTGTCCAAGTTCAGTTGTTAGATGCATTTGGGGGGTTTTACAGTACAGAGAAGGTGGTCACTAATGGGCTGCCCTCCTCCCTGCTTAAGAAAATGTCCACTCTCATAAAACTACTGGAAGGACAGAGAAATATGGTTAGCAACTCCTTGATAAAGTTGGATTAAGATTTTGCTTTATTTATGTTAGCAATAATCATTGTGGTTTAGTGGCATTCGAGACAGCTGGGACCTTCTGTTGCAGCTGATGTTTTGATATGTTGTCTTTTCTTGGACTTTGGTCCTGATTTTCTGGTCTCTGTGAAACAGGCAGACCATTTTTTTGTGGCTCAGAGAAATGCTTTTAATTTAGGAATTTAGAGAATTATCAAAGGTGGTTATTTTAATCTCTGCTACTCATTCAGATGCCTTAATCACTAAGGGCTAGGTTAGAAAATAGATGTAGGGATCTAAATTGGTGCAGAAGTGAAATTCAAGTATTATTTCTTTAAACTAAAACTAAATCTTGAAGCTTTTGCTCAACTAATACCTAGTTCTCAAGGTACTTAAACATCACACAACCATTTTTGCCAGCTTTTAAAGTATCCAAGTTTTGAAATCCTGAGGCTTGATAAAGTTCAGTGGTGAGATTTCCACATGTATAACAGAACCCTCACAAGTTAGTTCCCATGCTGGAAGAAGCCACCTGGGAAAGGAATCCTCCAGGCCACTGTCAGCCGAGTTCATTGTCCAGGGCTGAGTGCAGCCTGCATGTGCAAGACTGAAAAGCTTGTAGCTGACACATCTCTAGTTACAGTAATCTGAGGCTGTCTAGAATGCCACTGGGAAGTGTTGGGAGGCGTGCAGGGACCACAGTGCTTGATTAGTTTAGTTCTACTGGGTGTGTTACAAACCTAAGCAGCAGATTAGCTGTCAAACCCTATTGTACCACTGAGTAAGTTCCCAAACTTTTCACACTGCTGTTTACCTCCCGAGAGCACCTGCCCATGGGGCAGGGCCTCCAGAATAATTTGAGTGTGAAAGGGAAACAGTGTCAGCTGTGGCACTGCAAGGGCTAGCAACCATTCATAAGCCACTCTCAGTGCTTAACTAATGCTCAGCCTTTGCTTCCAGGTTGCAGACCCTGGCAAACTTGAAGTTTTTTTAACCAAGAATCATATTTGTTGAGATTTAAATATCTGGAGGGTACAGNTGTTGTATAACAAAACATTGGTCTTAGGCTGTGATTTCAAAGTTAAATTGTTGGGCAAAATGGGCTGAAGGCAGTCAAGTGCTAGTAGGAGAAGCTACACCATCATAAACCTGAATTCACTAATTCACCTAATCATTCCCTTTGTGCTCAGGATGGGTGAACAACCATGCAGCTGTCTTTGGACACTACCAGTCCATTCCTTACATGAGGTACTTCCAGCATGGCAGAGCTTAGGTTTTGTTTGAATTACCCAAAAAAAGCTCCCAGCAACCTGGATGTGAACCTGCTTCTGCCTCTGCAGCAGCTGTGTTGCCAGCGTGGCTAAAACAGTAATGGCCCCGTTTTGAGCTGTGCTTGGGGCAAATGCCACTGCTGAGAAGTGTCTGTGCTTTCCTTCTGAGGGCTGCTGGGGTGAACTGCTGAACACCTTCCCTGAGGACTGTCCTTAATGGCACTGTGTCTCTCAGCCCTCCTGCTGAATGTGCTCAGGAATAGCTGGGAGATTAGAGACGAGGTGTGAAGGCTGCTGGCCCAGGAACCATCCTGCCTCTGCCTTCTGTGTTAGAGTGCTGGAGGATGCTTTACAGGAGTCTTGCTGAGACTAGAGGGAGAGGCTGAGGCCCGACCAGGCAGAGGTGCTGCTGGCATGAAAGGGAAGCAATCAAAAGGAAGTGCAGATAATATCTAGCACCACTGAAGTCTGTGTCTGTGTAAATAGTTAATAGATAAGGTTTCAGGAGATAACTTCTCTGAGATAAAAAAAAAAAATCCTTCTTTTTGTGCACTGCAAATGGTTTCCTTTGTTCAGTTCTTTCCATAACCTCTGACACCATCGGGTCCCCTACAGGGTGCTGCTTTGGCTCCTTGTTATGCAGTTTTGCATGTCAGGGTTACCTGAGAGGCTCAGCTTTGGCTCTTAACCTGGAGCCTGTAACCCTCAACGTCAACAAAATTCTTAGAGGTGTCGTTTTTCTTTCAGATGCAAAGTCTGTAACAATTACCCAAGACTTTGTCGCCTTGAGTTTTGGTGGCAGCGATCGGCTGTAAGCCGGGGCAGAGCTGGACCTTCTGCTGACTGCGTTGGCCAGTGCAGACAGGGCAATAGCTACCTGTCTGGCTTCGAATTTTGGGAGACTTGAGCCAGTGGCAGTTTCTGCCTCTGCAGCGCCAAATGTAGCTAATTACCATGTGTTACATTCGCTGTGTGAATGCAGTTAAAGAGCAAGAGGCTGTAATAAATCTCTAGGAAAAGCTGTGTCCTGCATGAGGTTTGACCCTGCTTACAGTGTGGGGTGTGTGGAAACTTTTGACCAGGACTAGCTTGGAGGGCCTGTTTGGAGAAGGCTTTGAACGTCTTCAGAAAATGAAGCTAATGAAAAGAATACCCAAAGCCTAGTGAGATCCGGATTTTCCCTTCTCAGGGAATGTCTTATGATTGACTTTTAGTTCCACTGCTAAGAAAAGAAATAAAACAATCCAGAAAGCTGTTACAGAGCATAGGCTTGGATAAAATAATTGTTGGTCAGTTGAGTGATTTGTTTGAATAAAAGCAAAATATTTCATTTAGATCTCAACTGGAAGTAATATGGAAAATAGGGGAAAACCTTTTGCAATGCAGAACTGAAAATGCCATTCTGAAGATGTGGCATTTAATTTTCAGCAAGCTGATTCTTTTGTCTTTCTCTTCTAAGGGAACATCAGTCAAGATCATCACTCTTATGCAGATGTTTGGGTGTCATGAAATGGCGGTCTGTGAGAGTCTAGACCTAACTGGCTTGTCTCTGAAATACCTAACGCTGCCTTGAAATGGTGATCCAGCCTCAGGGAGTGCTGCTGAGAGCCTAGAGTGACCAAAAATATCTGAAGCACTCATACAGGTGAGGGTTTGGGGCTTTTTTCTTGGTCAGCCAGAGCATTTGTATGGACAAAATTAGGATTAGGCACAGAAATGAATCAAACGAGTGTGACTGATCCTCCTCTTGGCCTAGAGCTTTTCTTGGAGCTGCCATTTCTAACGGCAGTGGAACAAGGCAGGAGCTGGTGTTACTTTTTGCCAGTCTGCTGTAGCTCACTTCCACTTTCACATGCTAATTTCAAGGAAACCTCTGAAATATTTTCTGGCCAACTGAAATGGTGGCCGAGAAGAGGACACATTTCCTGGTGAAGTAAATCCTGGTCTCTGCTCAAGTCCAGCTGGAGCTGCTTGCATTTTCAGCCATTGATTTGCAGCACACTCTGTGCAGCACTGCTCCCTGCTGCCCCACAGCAAGGGAGATCCCTCCTGTAGCTGCCCACTGGCGGACTGGTTCTGCCGTGACTGCAATTAAGCTCCACGGTGGCTTTTTGAATCAATGGAAATTAGATGCAGATAACAGGCATTAATTGGACATTTATTGGAAATAATTTAAATGCTGAGTCGTTGTGACTTAGTTAATGGCAATGAGCTGTAGGCAGCACTGCTGGAATGTCACAGCCGTCAATAGGAGCAGTTAGAACTGTCTGAGAGGAGGGAGGACTTATTGATATCAGCGATCTTGCCATTGGAACCATCAGCTAATCCAGACTGTGCTGCCCTGGACATCACCCAGAGTAGAGGGACAAGAAATTGTTAATAATGTTATAGATGGAAAGTGTCACTGAGCTGCTATCTTGCTGCACTGGGCATTGAAATAATTAATGCAGCTGATCATTCTTAATTACAGTCCTGTATTCACAGACAAGCTGCAACCCAGGCTGTTAGTGATTAAAAGAGGTGCCACACTGCAGACTTGCCTAACCCTCTAACTAGATTGTTCTTGAATTTCATCTAGTGGAGCTTAGAATTTTACATCTGATTTGAATTACTCCAATGTCTTCAAGATCTGTGTTCCAACCAGATGTGAGAAATGGCTTTGGCTTGGAAAGCTTCAAGGAAGGACCACCAAATAATGAGGAAAAAACCCAACTCTTTGTTGTTTTTTCCCCTACACCTTCAGTGTAAAACAGAAAAAATCTGAAGTATCCCAATTGATTGATATGACCTGGGATGCTGTCAGCAAAATGTCCTCTGTCTGAACACTTACTTTATCATTTTTCCAATCCAAGGTTCTCTACTGGGCTTGACAAACTTCTGTAATTCAAGGAATGAAACCTTTCTGTACCCAGGATCACTGTTTACTGTGCTTTCTGCATGGTCTGTCACAGAGCCAGCCCTTTAACTATGCAGAATTTCTGCTAGTTAAGCACCCCTGGCTGCACTAACCTCAATAATTGGCTGGGATGGTGGCATGCAGACATTCTACTGAACCATACCAAAACCACTGCATTTGCTTTCTTTTCCTTGTCAGTAAGCTTCTGGATTTTTAAGTGGAACTGAGTTAACTTTAAAATAAGGGCTGCAAATTGAATTCAAGTGTTTGGTTCAAGATCAAGGCCTTACCTCTCTAGGAGGAAGATTAGGTCATGTGCTACAATTAGTTTTGTTGTCTGTACTTGATGGAACTACTTCAGCTCTCAGAATTGGGTTTGTGCTGCAGAGAGGAGCTCTGGGGAAAGTTAACCTAGGAAGTCATGGTAGACAGAAGGATGTCCATGAACCAGCAATGTGCTCTTGTAGACAAGAAGGCAAGTGGCATCCTGGCATGGATTAGAAAGGCTGTGGTGAGCGGGTCCAGAGAAGTTCTCCTCCCCATCTACTTTGCCCTGGTGAGGCCACATCTCGAATATTGTGTCCAGCTCTGGGCCACTCAGTTCAAGAAGGACCTCGGGGAACTGCTTGAAAGAGTCCAGCACAGAGCCACAAAGCTGCTGCAGGCAGTGGAACACCTCCCTTTGAGGACAGGCTGAGGGAGCTGGGACTGGGAGCTGGGACTTGGAGCTTGGAGCAGAGGAGCCTGGGGGCTGCCCTCATTGCTGCTGGTAAAGACATGTAGGACTGGAGCCAGGCTCTGCTCAAGGATGTCCTGTGACAAGGGGCATTGGGTGCAAGCTGGAGCAGAGGAGGTGCCATGGGAACAGAATGGAAAACTTTTTCACTGTGGGGGAGCTGGAGCCCTGGAGCAGGCTGCCCAGAGAGGTTGTGGGGTCTCCTCCACTGGAGACATTCAAAATCTGCATGGATGCGTTCCTGGGTGACCTGCTCTGGCAGGGGAGTTGGACTGAAGGATCTTTTGAGATCCTTTCCAACTCCTAACATTCTGTGTGATTTTGTGGTTTTCAGAAGATTCTGTGACCTGCAGAGGAAAGCCTCTGTTCCTGCAACGGTCTCATTGGTGAGCTGGGGGTGAAAGGTAGCGATAGACAACAGAAAGCAAGGTGAACTTATCTGAGAAGGATAAACAAAGGTTGGGAATCTCTTTGGAAGCATTTCTAAAGCTCTGCTGGATAAAACAGTGAGAAGCTGAAAGAATTAACTGGTTTGTTATGCCATAGACAAGGTTTAATACAGGTATGTACCTTGAGCTAGTAGTAAAAACAAAGGAACTGTACTGTCATGGACAGGTTACTGTTGGGTCCCAGAGATGCCATCTGTGCTGATCCATGAGAAGTCCAAGTTGTACAGAGACCATGCTTCGAGTACAGAAAATGACTGGAAAACATAATTGGCATTATTCCTTTTAATTATACCTGGTGATTTGTTCTGGGATCTACAATCCTGACCTTGATATGCTGTAAAGGGAACCTTCATTTAAAAGGGATTAAAGTTGGCTATGTGTGATAAACCACCTTAACGTAACCTCTCTAGGAAGATGCCAGTTTAGTAAGGGCCTCCCACCCATTCCCTTTCCCTGCTGATGGCCACTAAGGTGCTTTGGAGAATTCCTCCTGCCACCAAGTGACAGCTGCATGTCCTATGGACGAGCCTTCTCTGGGCTAAAAGATGCTGTCTTAATGCCAGAGATGATGGTCTCAATATTTGAGATTCCCAGGTATGATGCCAGTGGTGCTCAGGGCAGTAGCTCAGTGGTAGCTTGGCAGTGTTAATGATTGGACTCGATGATCATGAAGGTCTTTTGCCACCCTAGTGCCCTTCCAGCCCTGTGACACGTGCACAGTCAGCACACAGTTGCTTTATGCACTGCTGAGGCTCTTGTGGGAAGGCATCACTAGGGAGGCCTCCCACAAGAGATTCAGCCACTCTGAATCCTGCGGTGTCAGAGGGCAGAGCCTTGCTAAACACAGGCTGGATTGTGAGATTGGCCAGGGCTGCATGGGGCTCCTTGCACCCTCTCAGCTGATCCAGTGAAGATTGTTTCCAGCCTGGGGCTCTTCAGCCTGGAGAAGTGAAGGCTTCGAGGAGACCTTGTAGTAGCCTTCCAGTATCTGAAGGGGGCCTACAGGAAGGCCAGGGAGGGACAATTTACAAGGCCTTGTAATGGCAGGACTGGACAGGTAGGAAGAAGTACTTTACAGTGAGGGTGGTAAATCACTGGTACAGGTTGCCCAGGGAGGTTGTGGCTGCTCCCTCCCTGGAGGTGTTCAAGGCCAGGTTGGATGAGGCTTTGAGTGACCTGTTCTAATGGGAGGTGTCCCTGCCTATGGCAGGGGGTTGGAACTGGATGAGCTTTGAGGTCCAACCTAAACCATTCTGTGATGTGATGAGTGCCCGAACTTCACACCAAGTGTGGTCTCTGTTTCACAAACTGGTGCTCAGATAAGTTCAGTTCACTGGGTAAAACAGCTGAGGCTGCTTGTAGGTCTGTCTGGTTTCCTGAAGTCTGAATTAGAAACCATGAAGGGCACCAGGATCTCTGCTCCAAACAGAAACAAAATGCTAAGAACGAAACATTTCCTACCTGCAGCTCTCAAATGACCAAACTGCCTGAGCCCTGGTCCTGACTGTGGCTCCTGTCCAGCTGGAAGCTCAGGCAGAGATGTAGGTTCTGCTGCAAACTCCTTTCCGCACACTGGCAGATGCACACAGGTGGGGTTGTGAAGTGCTTGCATCTTCACCGAGGCTTTTGTTGCAGGTTGGGTTAAGCCCTGTTACAAATGGTTGGTTTAACCACCGCCCTTCTCTCCCTGCAGGAGACAGCTCAGCACATGTTTCTCCCAAAACAAAGGCAAATGTAAGGTTGCTCAGGAATTTCAGAGATCTGGGTGGGGAGCCCTGCAGAGTTTGTTTTGGGCAGGGATGCCTGTGGAAAGGAGACAGAGTGGGTTGAGCAGCAGAAACAGAGCTCAGAGGTGGACTGGGAGAAGAGGCACAGAGTTTGCAGGATCTGTGCTGCACAGCTTTGAGAGGAGCCTGGAGAGAGGGATTTGAGTCCCAACTTTGAGAACACAAACAAGGAATCCTTCTGCCATTACCTAAGCCAGGGTAGGTGATTCAGCAGCGGTTCCAAAGCAGGCAGCACTGTCTTCAGTGCTGTACATAGCTGCAGTCATCCCAAGGGACAAATACCTGAGAGTAAAAACACACACAAGAGAAGAAGAATCAAGACCTTGGCTTACCTAGTGTCTTGAGAAGCTTGACGAAAAGCACCATGTTGCCTCCTTTAACCATCAGAGAGCTCTGAAGGGCTGGTTGATAGAGCAAATCACTGTCAGCTTCAGGAAGTCCTTACAGAGCTGTTTTCATATGAATTGAAATACACAGGTCAAACAAGATTATTTGAAAACTCCCAGACAGCTCAGTCTCTGCTAGGAGATAATGTTGGTGAGTTCTGCATACAGCCCAAACAAAGAGCCTGAGACCTTCTGCAGTTAATAAATTGATGTATTTGAACAACGTGATAACAAACACTGCGACAGGCCTGGGACTGCTTAGTTAAGGCACAGTTGTAACAAGAGCCTTGGGAGATTTACCTGTGCTGGGACAGCAGATGTGGTTACTCAGAGATTTCAGTAGGATTTTCAAACTCATATAACTGTACTTCATTCCTGTATATTTCAGCTGGGGCCAGGGTCCTTATCATTGCTAACACAGGGATTTATAGCACTTTATTCCCTTTAGCATTCATGGGGAAGGCCACGGAGCCCTCACTCCTAGACTGGCTGATATAAAGATAATCATCTTTGAAGTGAACTTCCTAAGAACCAAGTCCTCCTCCAGCTGGAGGCAATGGAAATGCTATTGCTGGCTTCAGTGGTAGTAAATCTCTGCTCTAACATTTTCTATGGCACCTTTTCCTGGAACAGATGCATTTGCTTGAGCATTCATTACTAATTGCCTGCATTTGGCGGGGGTTATTGTTGAATGAGACTTCTGTTGCTCATTGTTTAACAAGGACTCTACCTTGAGCAAAGCTTTTAAATATTGAACTTGCTTATTATCTATCTCCTTCATCTTCTCTTACCCACCCATTTAAAAGGGAAATGTGTAGGACAGAAGTTTATAAATTGTAACTTCTGATGTTATTTTTGGTGATGCAGAGGGAGGCAGACAGAGAAATCTCATCTCAGCAACTGGCTTCCCACACCGCATTGCAGGGCAACATGATTTGAAATGACAGAGATGCCAACCCCAAGAATTAGGATTATAGGATGGAAATGCACATTGGCTCCTCAGAACAGCACTGCCAGGGCACCACTCTAGTCTCTTACTGAAGTGCTTGCACAGGGGCTGGGTTTTTGCTCTCCCCTTGTGCTCTGTGTTACCACTTCTCTCATCTCACATTGTTTATTTAAAGGCAATTGGTCCTTGATTCCCAGCCACAGACACACATGTGATACCAGTGTGCCAAATTTTCTCTCTCCTGGGCTCAAGCCTACAACATGTTGATATTGAGGTAAGATGAGGATGCTCAGCACTTCACAAAGCCAGGCCCTAAGCAAAAGGCAAATGTAATGTTTCAGCAAGTGAGTAACAAATGGACAGGGCGAAGGTGGTGATTAAAGGCTGTTATAAGTACACTTTGGGGTTCTGGTGTTGCAGTCCTTGTGACTTATTTCTTCACAGAGTACCTCTGATAATCCTGTCAGGTACTGGTAATGTTCCCATGCTGACCCTTTACATAGTGTTTTGGTTTAATGTTTCTTCACTAAGGGATGGATTCTGTTTCAGCAGAACAGGGGAAAGCACTGAACCTCTGCTGCAGCAAGCGTTTGTCCTGACTTCCTCTTTCACCAGATTTCACATCACAGAGGGCACCAGGAATGAAGCTCACTTCACATAAGGCGAAGGTAGACAGGCATTTAGCTACACAACAGCTGGTCACTCACATTCCCCTTGTGGCTGCTAGGAAGAACCAGACACCTGTATGCTGTGGGTCCTCTTACCTGTTTTAGATGGTCAGGAGAAGTGACTCAAGATCCCATAGTGCCTCATGCCACAGTGACTAGCACAGGTAGCTTTGCTTATCTGAATCCCATGCCTTGATGATTTCCTTAATATCACCTTAAGTCCATCTCACACCATTTTGGAGATGTATACAGAACTTTCAAGCTTTTTCTCCCTGTGTGCATTGGAGCACTTTGAATGAGTACAGGACTCAAGGCACTAACTGAAGTCACCTGATGGCAAAGCAACATCCACCACGTGCTAGAACCGATCCTCTGGCTTGCACTGACATCAAGAGCTTGGTATCAGCAGGAAGCAGTGGTTGCAAGGGCAGAACTGGTGAGGTGTTTACAATCTTCTCCATGATAAAAAAATAAGATTGGTTTGCAGATAAAAGGTTATCATGCTGCAAACTGAAAGCAAGGAAGCTCTGTTGTTCCCATTTAAGACTCTGCTTTAGTTGAGTGGTCCTGCTGCCTCAGACAGGCTGCACTTCCATTGAAAATTCAACTCCAAGCTAATTTCTTCAATACCAGCTAGGAAGCCACAGCGCCTCTTACACTGAACCCTGTCTCTTGAATCATTCTTCTCAAAGCACTTGTTTCTCTGTAACGTTTGGTCATTGCTTTTAGAGCCAATTGCTTCCTGCTTCTGAGAACTGATGGAGCAGGGTGCCTGCCAGCAGGGCTGGTGTGATCTGGTCTCTACTTACCAGCACTCTGCTTAGCTTTTGCTAACCAGGCTGGCCAGAATCTCCAGTATGGAGTCAAACCCGAAACCGGGAAATTCAAACTTCCATCACCAATGAAATACATCTCTCATGACTCCAGAAAATTCCAGCCTTGAGTCTGACTTTTGTAGCCTGGATTTTGCTGCACTTCCTGCCTGAGAGCATCATTGCAGCAAGGCCAGGCAGGAGCTGGTGTCTAATTGAAATGCTTGTGGCATGCATATATGCCAAACGAAGGCCTGCAATAAAACATTTATGAGATACTTGCACTTTGAAGCAATAAAGGCTTAAAGAGTTAAAAAGGCTTTTTTGTTGTTGTTTGTTTTTCTCCCCCCTCACCCCCTCTGCCCCAGGTCCTTCAGGCCAGGAACTGTTTGCAGTGCATGGAGCACATTTGGGATCTGACTGCTCTTATGATTCCCTTTTGCAGTGCTCTGCGTTCATATCTTTTCTGATTTCCCTGAATCTGACAGGGTTCAGCAGAGTGAAGCATAATGCAGTGACATGAAACTCTCTCAGTGATTTTCAAAACATGCAATCCATAAATCACTCACCTTAACCTGGGCCCAAATTTGCATGAATCTGGGGGTCATGTGTCTCAAAGGCTAACTCACCTAGAGTCCAACCAGTCCCAGCTGTGTGCGAAGCACGTAACAGAGTTCTAAAGGTAGATTTCAGATGGCTTCAGGGTTTGTAATGGATGCTTTGCACAGCTGTAATGATGAGTGGGTGAGGAGAGCGAAGAATGAATGAAGTGTGGGTGGTGGAAATATTCAGCGGGCATGTCGTGGCCAGGGGAGGAAGCACAGGGGCCTCTCAGCCTCTGCACTGGGAAAGGCATCGAGGCTCCCTGGACATGGGTCCCCGTTATTTATTTATTTCGTCTCCGACACATTCCCATTAGGAAAGCAAAAAATGTGAAATGGATACCGCGGCCTTTGAAAGCAGGGAGCTGACTGTGGCTGAGCAACAGAGCCGGCTTAGAATCTGCTTCCAAACGTGTGGGTGCCTCTTGGGTTTCCTCAGCTATTTTATGGCCCATTTTCAAAGATTTCTGTAAAACCAGGCCAACAATGTCTGCATCCCCTACCACATCAGTGAAAAATTGGACCCTGTTTCAGAGTCATGTAAATTCCTTCTATAAGAAACATTTGCATTTTGCAAAGTGTAAATTTAGCAGAGCACGTCGAGGGCTGCCTTTGGCCCTGCTTCATCGCCCTCGTTGCGTTGCAGTTGCCACGGGGACGGTTGGCTGAGAGCTTTCCATTAGCGACCAGAAAAAATCAGCAGTGCTTGTAACCCAGCGTTGCAAAGGCTTCTTCCAGGATTGCCATGAGCTGGTCAGAGAGCTGATAAGATAAATCCATCCTTACTCTTCTGTATTTTCATGGGAACTCGCCTGTAAGAGAACAACCTCAAAGCCTAGTTCATCTTTCTTTAGTGTATCACCATACAGAGTCATAAAAGCTGGAAAAGACTCCCAAGACCATGGAGTCCAGCCATAACCCAGCTACCATGAGCAGTAAACCATACCCTGAAGCACAACAGCTACAGATTCTTGAACACCTCCAGGGATGGTGACTCCAGAATCTCTCTGGGCAGCCTGTTCCAACCCCTCACCACTTGCTCAGTGAAGAAGTTTTTCCTAATGTCCAATCTAAACCTCCCCTGGCATAACTTGAGCACATTTCCTCTCGTCATGTTGCTGATTACTTGGGAGAAGAGCCCAACAACAGCCTCACTCCATCCTCCTTTTAGGTAGTTGGCACCATAAATGTAATAAAGCAAACTTCTGACTTCTTGGCTTTTCATGTTTGTTGTTCCTAGAGAGGTGGGGGTTTTCTTTGCCTACATAAAATATACCAAACAACTTTCATGTCTAAGGCCCTAGTAGTTTAAGCACAGTCCACTTCTTTATTAGCAACATATTTTTACAGCTAGGACTTGATTGGGCTGGGAAATACTAGAAATGTGTTGACTAACAGATTGTTAAAAATAAAATATGTGTAATGTCTAAGTAATGCCAGAAACTTGTGCTCCAGGTTGAATGGCTGCTCGTGGTCCACAGCTGATAGAGTGGATGAAAAGATGCTGTGCTGCGTTGCTGCTGCTGCTGCTGGGCATAGAATGAGTTGTAGAATGGTTCAGGTTGGAAGGGACCTCAAAGCTCATCCAGTTCCAACCCCCTGCCATAGGCAGGGACACCTCCCACTAGAACAGGTCACTCAAGGCCTTGTCCAGCCTGGCCTTGAACACCTCCAGGGAGGGAGCAGCCACAACCTCCCTGGGCAACCTGTGCCAGTGTCTCACCAGCCTCACTGTAAAGAACATCTTCCTATCATCTAGTTTAAGTCTGCCCTCTGCCAGTTTAAACCCATTACTTCTTGTCCTGTCATTACAAGACCTTGTAAATAGTCCCCCTGCTAGCCCTCCTGTAGACCCCCTTCACAGATACTGGCATGCTGGGGTAAAATGATGGCTCCCCTGCAGTCTGGGGCAAACTCGGTGGGTTCTGTAGGAGCGGAGAATATCTTCCCGTGCAGAACAATGGAGCCATTCAATCGAGAGAGGAGCAGGGCTTTCAAAGTCATTTTTCAGCCAGATTAAGGACGAAAAAAAAAGAAGTCTTTAAAGCAGGGCAAGAATGAGTGCCATTGCTAGCTGTCACGTTGGAGGCCATAAGGAAAGCGATGGAAACTCGAGGCGTGCCAGTGTTCCGCTGCTTTCTGCTACAAGAGTCTAAGTGACGCTCAACCAGGAGAGAGCTTTCGGCACAGCTGATGTGCAGCCTGAAAAGAGGCAACGTAACGAAGGCGCTGCAGGGGGAAGTGCCTTCAGTCCAGCTCAGGAACATCTGGTTTATTGCAACAATAACTACTGTAATTATATCACTGCTGGAAAAGCTGCTCTAGGTTAGGTTAAGTCTGTGGTTTCTATAATAAACACTGCTTTGGAGGAGTGGGGGTTTCTGTATTTCAGCCATGTCAGATCACACTGAACCGAGCTGTGATTTGATGCAAAAATAACAAAATATGGACAACATAAAAGCATTATTTCTAACCATATACTGCTTGAGATATACTCTTGGTTTATTCCTCATTATAGTAAGTGGAAGGTATGCCAAGGAAGCAAATTGTTGGCTGACTGACCATATTTCACTGATAAAAACTAAAGAAGTAATTTTTTTGTCATTTAGAAGTAGGTTTATTAATACTTCTAGTAATATGTATTGCTGTAATAAATAAACATGCATCCCACAAAGGACTTTGTTCTCACTTTACATACAGAGACAACTAAGAAAGTGGCCTTAGGTCAAGGAGCTGCTCAATAGTGGAGCATCTCCTAGTAAAAATATAGTGGATTTTTTGCAGCTGAATGCCTGTGTGCTGGAGCTCACTACCCAGCTGCTGGATTATTTCATTAGCCATTAAAAATGAAGTGCTCCAACTCCAGCACAATGGGTTTCTATCTAAAGGAGTGTCCAAGCCTAGACAAGCCTCACTGCAGCAGAACCAACTGGATTCTCTCAGTGGTCAAGTCTATTTCCTGACTCTCACACAGCAGCAAGACACAAGTGTGTGCTTTCTTGGCAGCCAAGTGCGTTCACTGACCCTCCCTCAGCAGCAGTCGCAGCAGGATCTGCCATGGGCTGGGCCTTGCACATGGACATTTTCTCACAGAGCAAAGACAAACCAGTGTGTATTCTGCTGCCAGGCAGTCTGCAGTCAGTTTGGCCTCTGCTGTAAATGCTCTTCAAGTCTACACAAATTTAGTGTACTAACAAGATATGAAAAAGAATGGGTCAGTATCTTGCTGACAGGGAACTGGGAACTCCATGCGTATGGATTTGGTTACTGAAGAAAGGTGCAATGGATCCCAAAGTGCCTCAGCCCTTTGGGAATGTAAGACTGCTGGAGAGAGATGTTACAATTGTAGTGGAGAGAGATGTTATGATTGTAGTTTGCATCTCTACCTCCATCTTTTTACAAAGGCATGGAGTGACAGGATGAGGGGTGATGGTTTCAAACTGGAATAAGCTGGATTTAGGTTAGGAAGAAATTCTTACCCATGGGGCTGGTGAGGCACTGGAGCAGGTTGCCCAAAGAAGTTCTGGAGGTTCCAGCCCTAGAAGTGTTCAAAGCCAGGATGGACAGGGCCTTGAATAACCTGGTTTAGGAGGAGGTGTCCCTGCCTATGGCAGGGGTGTTGGAACTGGATGATCTTTAAGGTGCCTTCCTACCACCCAAGCCATTCTCTGGTTCCGTGAGCTCATGGTTTGAAGGGTTTGCTGCCGTATGTTTGGTGGCACACATCTGTACACAGTACATCAGCTGCTAGAATTTGCATGTTCAGTGCACCATTTTCACAACCAGCTCAGGATTCTTGCATACTCCCACTGGCAAAATATTACCTGAGCAAGACTCAACTTATATTAAACATGCAAGGTTGGGTTTGTGTGTGCTGCAGACTTCTGGTTTATGAATGCAGGTTAAACATTATCTTCAGTTTTATCTCCTGCAGCTAAAATAGTTTCTACCAGCTCAGTGCTTGGATTGGAAATGATCCCTGTGCTTCAGTACAGACAGAGCAAAATAAAGCCAGAATTCCACTCTGCTTTTCTGGTTGTCACTTTAAATTAATGGAGTGGAAGCTGCATCACTTAAGTGGCAACTAAACCATGCTGAAGGCAGAGCAGTGAATTTTTGATTAATGTGTTTATTATTATATAAGTGATCATCCTGTGGATACTTTAGTTTTATATCTGGCCCTGGGCTTATTTCATAGTCTTTGGCTGTAGTGATTTCCACGAACTACTTAATTCTCTGTGGTTTTGTAGCAAAAAGGTTAATTCAGAATTCAGTCGTCAACTGTGACAGCCATCACTCCCTTGCATCAAGAGAACTACAGAACAATCTACATGAGCTGATGTATAGGAGAGTTTATCTTCAGGATATGTAGAAAATATGAATGGCCTGATGATGAAACTGGTGAGGCATAAAACTTAAGGCTTGCCAGCTCCAATTCTGGTCTGGTCCTTCCGACAGGAAAAGTCGAAAGTAAATGGTTTGCAAGCTGCTGGCAACAGTACTGGGCATGCCTTAACCATGCTAGCTTTAAAATACCACCTAGAAGGGGGATGAACCCTTCACCTTTCTTTTTTGGGATGATAAAAATTCTGCATCTCTGATCCTGCCTGCCAAGGCGCTGAATCTTGGAAGAGGTGGAATATTGGCTGGCTAATGAGAAGTGTCCTCAGATGCCTTTCTTGTCGATGGCTCTAGATAGCTTCCAGCACCAGGCACTCAAACAGAGAAGGTAAGGAACTGCAGACTTTGCTTCAGTTTAGGTGTTGTCAGCCCTGAAATGCTGACTTTTCTCTCCTTGTACTCTAGGCTGTGGCTGGGCTAGTCCATATAATCTGTACCTTGCATGATTCCATATATAAAGGAAAAAGAAAAATGTTTTGATTTTGCCTTTTTAAATAGGAAAAAAAAAAAAAAAGAAAAAAAAAAGGGTATCAAACATCTGACTGAAACACGATTTAAAAAAAACCCCAAACACCCAGAAGATTTAATTTCCAATTTTCTGGCTTTTTCTGGTTTTGCAGTGTTTGCTTAGTACATCCAGACAGCAGAGAACTCTGCTTGTGGTGGGCTGACTTCCTCCCATGGTGCTCCTAAGTCATCGCCCATTGGTTCAAGCCCCTTTCATCTCTGCTGAGCTCGTGTCAGAATTCCTTGTGCAGAGCATGGTGCAAGCTCATTTCCAGTGAGAAATATTTACTGGCTTCTTGTGTTTGCAGCATGAGAAGGATGGGGCAGCAGTTGGAACCATGGCAGAGTCCTGTTTCCTCTGCAGACAGTACTGCAAATGTTCCCCTTGAGCACTAAGGGCTTATTACTGAAAAATTACTGAATGATGGCGTTGGGGCTTTTTCAGACTGATGCTCTGGAATGGAAAGCTCTCTTCTTTCTGAACAAACTGCATAAAAAGGGATTTTAAGTGAGGCAATGAAGTCTGGCAGCCACTTCAGAGATCTGGGCTATTTGCAGTGACACCATGAAGGTGCTGCTGCCAGTGACAGTTTAGGGTGAGAGCATTTAATTGTGTCCTCATTCGTTAAGTGCTTGTTTCACTGTGCTGAGCGCATCCAGTTTTGCTGTCCAAGATTAACTGACATTTTAGGTGGATCTTTCCTGCTGTCTCCCAACATCATCTGTGCCATAGCAACACCTGGCATCACTGTGATAACGTGCTAAACTGAAGTTAGGTCTTTCTAGCCGGCTGGTTTTGTGCATGTCTTTTTCTTCCACTCCTCCAATTCAGAAATCTCCCTCCGGTAGCCTCCAGAGAACAGCCCACAGGGGAGAGCTCATTTTCCCTTCATCAGAAAACATCGCTGTCCTCCCGGTGCTCTCCCGTGGTGCGTCGGCCTTTACTCTCTGGCCCAGCTATTGAAAGGCTGCTTCGCCCTGGAGGAGCTTTCCCACATGCTGGATTGTCAGGGGACCGCATGACCGTGGTCAGTGGTTTCTGTGTGCGGACACGTAGGCGGGAAGGGGCAGAGGGGCCACGCTGGAGGAGAGCACAACAACTGCAGGAGGGGAGGCCTGGACCAGAACTGGCGTTTGTGGGCGAGGAGCTAGCTGCTGGCCTGCCAGGGTGTGGGCTCTGTGCAGACAGCTATCCGTGAAGGCATTAAAGTAGCAGGTTCTCGCATTGCAGCCCTCGGCTTCTGAAGGGCTTTGTCTGTCTCCCAGCGACCTGCGTGCAAAGTTTGTCATCTGTCCACGTCCACTGCAGTTGCTTGGCAAGTGTCTACCGACAGGATACCTGCACCCTGCAAACACTTCAGGCTGGTCCTCACCTGCAGCATGCTCACAGCTGTGCCTTTAGATATGAGCTGGTGGTGTGGTTTTGAGTGTGCCCCCCACCCTGTTTCTCTCAAATAAATCTGAGCTGCAGAGATTACCACAGACACTGTCTCAGGACTGACATTCAGACACAGCCTGCAGTGAGTCTATGGTTGGGATCCACCTTTCATGGGAAACTGTGAAATTCTCTGTTCCTGCTGCTGACAGTCTGCACCCCACTGCAGTGGCACGTGGAGCAAACCCCTGTCTGCCCAGTAGCACCACAAGATGCAGGACCCAGATTTCTACCACCCCTGGCTAACTGAGCAATAAAGCAGCTTGCAGTGTGGGAGTTTTCTGTGCTGTTCCCTGTGTCTGTGCCAGCTGTAGCCAAGTGATGGTTGGCAATGCCTTCTGATTTTGTAGCAGAGATGTATAAATACAGCAAGTCTGAGATAGCATCTCACAGTGTAATTCTTTTGCATCCCCAGGCATTGACAGGGAGGTTGTAACTGCTGTACAAGTTCAGACCTAAGCGAGAACCCCTGGAGTGCACCCACATGGTACCTGCAGCACAAGGTGCTCTGACTGGGCCTGGTCTTCTGCTCTGCCAATGTCAACCCTTAGTGCTCATCTCCCTCTGAGGTCAACAGAGGCTCAGAACATTCAGCATTATTTAGAGGTACAAAGTACCTCAGCAAATCCAGTTCCCTGGCTGGCTCAGGTTCAAATCAAGGCTATTGATATTGTCTTTAAGTCAATACCTTAGACCCTCGGTCACAAGAGGTTAGATAAGATTAAAGAACTAAGTTTTTTTTAATCTATTGAATATTAAAAAAATGGCCACTTCTGGCTTTTCATTCACACCATCTGTTGCCAGCAGGTTGTATTGGCAGTTTCAGGACAGATGAATAATTGTTCCTGATTTTGGCACACCGAGAGGTTAAAAATAAATCTTTAGCCACACGGCAGAGTCCCCAGCCATTGATTTCTCTAAGAGATTTTGACAACTTGGAAAGAAAATACATGGTATGAGCCTTCCTAGAATTACTTCTCCCAGCCACATGTGATATAAATAAAACCAACCTCAAGAATCTGGCTTAGAATATGGAATAACATTGTGCTGCAGCCTTTCTGCTGTTTACCACAGCAAATGCTGAATTACAGGCGCTGCTCTACATAACATTTCAATCTCTCAATGGTACCCACAGATCTCAACACTCTTGTTTCTTTCCCATGTTCACCACAACTTGCCAGCAACATTTCAGAACAGAGCAGGCATTTTGCATCAACCTCTCTGTGTTGAGAAATGCATACACACCACACAGCTATATGTAAGGCACAACATAACCCCCTGCTACAGCATCCTTACCGTGTTCTGCAGTGCTAAAGGATTAAGACAGTCCCGGGATGCGCGTCCAAAGGTTTCCCTGAGCTGGGGATCTGCAGTGTAGAGACAGTGCTGTCAGGTCCCACGGGGCTGAATTGCTGCCTCAGTTCCCAGTGGCCATGACTGCTGGTAGCAGTGTTCCTTCTGGTGAGCCTCGGTGCTGAGGAAGTAGGAACGTAGGTCATACAACTCTGTTAGGTTTCTGCTTTGAGAATAATCTGGCTAAACAAAAGTCCATCCCCAGGCCAGAATGCAAATCGAGGGAGAATCAAGAAGGGAGCATGCAGAAACTTCCAATCATCTGAAGTTTAAGAATGACCAAGACTGCTAATTGAAACCAGTGCAAGGGCCAAAGATGAGTTCTTCAGATGCAGATATCAGGGTTTAATGCACAGCCAACAAGGGACAGATTGAGATGAAGACAAAGAGCTGTGTCAGGTTGATAGGAGTGTCAAAAACATTCCATCAAGCATCAAGGACTTTTTGATAAAAACATTCCTTCAGGCATCAGGGGCTTTTTGACAGGATCACAACGTGCACACAGGAACTCACCCTTTGGGCAAGATGCATGTTTTTTGACCAAGTTCTTTTTAGGGCTATTTACTCCTTTCATTAAGTTTTATCTTCCTGGCTACTATAACCAAACTTTTCAAGAGAGTATCTGGCAAATAAATGTAAAATGATGAACACCTCTGAAAATCTGGGCATTATAAGGATGCCCAACTGGAAGCTGAGCTCTTCTAGCCAGTTTCTTACACCGTGCAACCCCTTAGAGGACAGTGGATATAACTGCATCCACCAGCATCCATGAGAGAGTGCTGCATCAGGGAGGAGGGACAGAACTTAATCACAGGACACCAAGACCAATTTAGAAGTGGGGGAGACTGACCCAGCCCACTCTTTCCAGTCTCTGCTTCCAACGTTCTCCTGAATCCTGGGTTTTCCCAGTTTTGCTGGAGTCTAGCCTTTCCCTGGTGTGGAAAAGTAACTGGGGGAGCTGGACCATAACGACAGCTGAGGCCAGCAGAGGAAAAGGCTGGGAGTATCGCTGGCAGCAGAGCTGGGAGTATCACATTTCCAGTCGGTGTTGACTGGAAATACATCACGGAGAGTTAATGAAGAGAGAGGGAGGAACAAGCATGAGGGTGGTGCTAGCAGGGAGTGGGCCGTAAAGGTCCCTTTCTGGTGGAAGAGAGGGAGCAGGAATGGGAAGACAGGACATCATCTGAGGGGAAAAAAAATACTTTAGGCTTTCCTCCTTTCTTTTGTGAAGAGTTTATACAATGCTTCTGAATCTGGGGGCTGAGGGTGGGGAGGGCAGATTTCTACAGAGTATCAGGCATGGGCTCAGTCCTGCATCCACTTTGAACTGCTGTTTTTGATCTGTGGGCCTTTGACAGTTTAATTTGAGGGTCAAAGAGCCTTCTAAATACACAGAAATTACCTTTGCAATGTTTTGGAGATGTGGGCATTACCATCTTCATTTGGTTTAATGGCTGTCTAACTCCTCCAGAACCACAGGGCAAGGAAATAATCCAGGGATCCCAGCTCACCATCACATGCTCTGCCCACCAGCAGGACAACCATTGCCACCTGACCCTGTGTGCTGGGCAGAGTGGTTGATGGATGCTTTTCCTTCCTGGAAGCCAGTCAGTAGCAGTGTCCGCTGGCAGCTTGCATGGCCAGATCACTCTGTGGTCAGAATAGGAAAGGTTATTCATTCTTCTTTTGGGACTGCAGCAAATCTCTGCAAGAAAACTGGCCAGCTAGAAAACAAAACAAAACAAAACAAAACAAACAAACAAACAAAACCCCAAACAAACAAACAAAAGAAACAGAAAAAAAAGAAAAAGCCTCAGATAAAGCTAAATGATTTAACTAAACATTGGTTTAACTCTCCCCAAAGCCATTAGTGAAAATACCACAAGCATGTGCAAGAGATGGATGTCTGTGGATGGACCTCCATAACCTCCTTCACAGCCTTTTCTACAACATCAGTGCAGGCTTAGACAAAAAGTAGTCTTGTTCTTTTCAAGCCAGCATGAAGTACAGCCAGGAAGGATTAGTCATCAGAGATTTTTGGTAGTTGTAGTTTGGAACCCCAACTGGATTGTTTGCTTTGTACAAAGCTAATAAAAGCTAAAAAGCTCTAAATCAAGAACTGGCCACTATCTTGGTCAAATCTTGTGTCTTTTCAAAATAGCTTTTAACTAAACTATCTGTTAGGAGAAATTTTCCTTTTTACACCCTCACAGCACAAGACACAAGCAAAAGAAACAACCCTTCCCTCTTCCCCAAGGAGCTGTAACAACGTTGGCTTTTCAGCAAGATTTTGCAGGATTTCTTATTAAAAGATATTCTGAATTAGTTTTTAATAGGGAAAAAAAAATGTTATTTTTTTTGTAACCAAAATAAAAGAGATGCAAAATCATTTTCAGAGGGGTTTTACCCTCTAGGATGGAACTGAAGATTTGTCATGGCTTGGTCTGAAAAACATATTTGACAGTTCTGTGAAACAATACCTGGATTTCCTCAGTTATTGGCCACTCACAATGGTTCATCCATCCTGTAGGTTTCTGCTTTCTGGTCACTTTGGCAGTTGCCAGCTTTGGCCAGATGAGCACTGATTTTTTTTGTTTTGTTTTGTGCATAATTAAGATTTGCTTCTCCAATCACGAGAATTTTCTGCAAAGTGTTTAAGAGGTAAGTCCAAGTGGTTCTGTGCACTTTGAATCCCTGAAATGAATCATGGAAATTATGTGCTGTTATTAAATGCTGTGCAGCTACAGTGGCTATAAAAACAACGAAGAGACTCTGAGGTAGTGACATAAATCTTCAGCTGGTGCTAATCAGCACTGCCCCACTGAACAGGAGAGAGCTGCAGGGACTGAAATGAAGGCAGATTCTGACAAGGGCTGCAGTTTGTTCTCTGCACTGAAGGAACATGCTTTCCCCTGAAATTCACATTTCTGGGGGCTTTTCAAGCAGGCCTTCTCAAGTGTGAGGCAGTGTGGAGAACAATGTAGAAGGTGTGATGGCTAAAGGGAGGACACAGGTGAGAATCAGAAGTCATCCAAGACACCAGATACTGGGGCAAGTATCAAGGCTCCCACAGTGAGTACTGACTTGAGATGGAGTTGAAGCTGCTGTGCTCTCTCCTAGGTCCTCAGTGCTCGTTGACTCTTCCTGTCCATGCTGCCTGTCTCTATTGTTAATATACCTGTGCATCTAGATGGTCATCTTCCCCCCAAAAAAAACCATGTGTGGGGTTAAAACTAATTTGGTAGAAGGTCAGGTGGTTTTAACATGGGTCAGCTTTTACATTTGCTGGCAAATGGTTAGAGGCAGTCTGGTGGCACCTTGGGACAGCATCTCTTGATGGGAACACCCAGTAACACTGACTTAGCTTCCAAGAGTTATCCTTGGAGATGAGGAGATCCCATGTTCTCTGCTCAAATTCACTTGCTTGTCAATACTCAGGCTAAAATGGATCATGCCAGGAACATAAGGAAGAGTGACTTAAGAGACATTTATTAGCTTTTTTTGCTCTGTTCCTTGCTCCCTAGGTAGACTGGGTCCCCTGTACTGCTGAGGACCACTGAGCCCCTGCTTATTCACTTGGCAGCTCTCACCTCTCAACGCCACATCAAACCTGCAGGAGTGCTCAGAGCAGCTTGCAGGATTTGCTCCTCCTGGCCCTAAGTGAATCCCCTGAACCAGATCCTGTACACCTGCAGCCAGCACATGGTGCAGGCTGACAGAAGCCTGGCTCAGCTGCTCCCAGTGGCTCCCCATCACTGGCAAGTAAGCAGTGATGGCTTACCTCAAAGGTGGGTCTCTCTTCAGCATCACAAGGTAACACAAACTCATGAGAAGTGAGCCTTCAGAGTATGTCAGTTTAATTCAGGCCATAACAGGTCTGTTGTTGCCAGCTCTGCAAGCTTCTGTTTCAAGTGTTAATTTGCTTAAAGAGTAAAATTATTTTAATCATGAATGCACCTTTTTTTCAGGCACATTGCCTCTCTTTGGTTGAAGATTTTGAGGCATTTCATAACACTGCTCTTACATCATTGCGCCCAGCCACAATGTTCTCCATTGTGAGATAAAGTTTGGGTTTCCCATTTGCATTTCCTCTCTGTTAGCCAACATTTTCCTTCTGCAGTTACCAACATTTCAAACCATGCACATTCTGGTGGGGAAGGACAAAGGGAAAAATTCAAAGTGTCACTAGAGCAGGGCGACTGTGTCTTACCTCTTCATAAATGATGACCAAGACTGTGTCAGAATGGGGTACGAAGCAGAGGGCACACGAGAGGTCTGACGCTTCCAGCGCTGCTCCCTGCTTCATGGTAGATCAGCTGCCCTGGGTGTAGTATCAGGCCAGCCTGGAGCAGACAGCAGGCTGCCCAGGAAATGGCTAAAGCAGCCTTATGGCCTCCAGTTGAAGCAGCACCATAGCAATGATCAAGATAAAAAACTGAGATAAGAGTTATTTCTCTGAGTGCCATTCTGCCCCAGTGTCGCTGCACAAAGGCCTCTCTCTGCCTGCCATGCAGGCGCTGCATTCCCCACGCATTCTTGCAGCCTACACCACATCCCTGAACAATAGGCAGCCTTCTCTCATTTTCCTGCCTAGTTTCTGTGAACAGCACACTGTTGACAACCCAGCCTGTTCTCACTCCTGAAGAATTCCAAAAATTGAGCAATATAAGGACAGCCTGTGACTTCCAGGAGGCATCCTGAAGCATCCCATTTCTAAAATTGGGGCCGGGTGCTTAAGTTTCTGTTTTGTTTCCCTTTCAAAGGAAACCTGCAAAAATGCAGTTCCTCTGCAAATCCAGCCGCAGAGGCAGAGAGCTGCTCCGAGATCAGCACCACCGATGGCACTGAAGTGCAAACACACGGGGCACTTTCTGACCACTCCACAGCACCCTTTCCCCTCTAAACCTGAATGCTGAGTGTCAAAATTACCATCTCTGTGCAACTGAAATACTCGGCACAGGAAAAATAGATTCATGGGCACTAGTTTACTTTCCTTTCTAGCCAGCCCCAAGCTTAAAACTGACAAGCCACATGTAAGATTAAGTCAGTCCAGCCTCTTAACACTCATCCCAACTCCAACTCTTGTTGCCACATGAGAAGCTTTAGTTAGATGACAACAACTTCATAAATATGAGCAATGCTCACAGAAGACCAGTCTCTCTCTCTAGTCATGTCTGGTAGTTTTCTAGTTTGGAAAAGCAATATGGAGCTGTTTTGGTGTGTTCTCCCAGTAATACTTGTGCTGTTGGTGCCCCTGTTTGGAGCTGTGCACACATCCTATCTCCAGCTGGTTGAGAAGCCTGATGAACTTGAAGCACCCTTTGCTAGCACAGCCTATACAAAACTTGAGGTAAATTGCAGACAATCCTCAAGACCTTACGTATAAGGGGGCCTTAAGAAAACCCCACTCTTAATTTAGGCCTGATTTGTTCTTGGCTTCTGACTTCTCTGGGTGGATCTGGCACAGTCAAAGCCAAAATGGAACATCAATGAGCAAGTGTGCTGGCGTCACCGCAAAATGAAAACAATTGGAAAATGACAATCAAAGGAAGGTGAAAGATCTAGTCCCAGGGCTTCCTGTTGCAGTTGAGAGTTTATTCAGATGGCCTCCAGATAATCTAAGCCAGATAGAGGGCACGTTGGCTTATGATGATGTTTGTTCTCTTGGCTTTGTTAGCTGCCAGAGGCAAGAGCATTCCAGCCTGGATCCCTATGCACATATCTTCATGTTTAGGCTTTGATTTATGGTGCAGCCACGGAAGTAACATGGAATAGAGAAAGGGTCTAAGAAACTCAATTGAATTGAAATTGCAAGATATTTCTGTCCTCTGACAGCTTCCATGATGTAATTATGCAGGGCATTATTTCTACAGCAATGAAGTATTTGTGGCATAAAGATAAAGGGACCATAGTGTGCAGAAAATCAGTCCCAAATCACACCAAGTCTTTCCAGACCAGGTACCAGCTGCTTGGAACTAGATAATTCAGCTGTCAAAACAATACTTCACACATGGACAAGGACAAACTAGTGTATATAGAACCAAAAGCCAGAGTCATGTCAGCTAGCAAGTTCAGTACCTGGTTAGCTTATTCTTACTTGCACCTGAGTTAGCAGCCTATGGTATCTTCACAGGGAGAGTTAAACTCTTGCTCTCTCTGCTGGATGACAAACGCAGGCTCCACCACTGGAGGACCAGGTGGTGTCCAAAGAGCAGGTACCAGCCTAGGCAAAGGAAAGAAAGAGAAAAAAGGAGAAGGCTTAGAGCAATAACAGCATCAGGTAACAGAACAGGCACACTGGAGAGCTGACAGTGTGTTTTGCCTGTAGAGAATGCCATGTTCATGGTTTTCCCAGCCAAAACTCTTTGCATCCATCCCTCTTGTAGCCTGACTGAAACCTGGGCATTGCATAATAAGAATTTGAGATTTCTAGCTCTAGAACTGAGTTTCTTAGGCAACACAAAGGAAGTATTTTAAGTGCAGCATTTGTGGAACTCCTGAGGTCCGTGCATCTCCCCTGCATTCATTTCCTGAAGGCTAAGCTATTAGCAGCTATTTTACTATTATTTGCTCACATATTTAAATAGGTGCTTAAGGTCACAACCTGAACTGCACACTTGACTTCACTGAGAGCAGGAGTCCCTAGCTTCAAAGTTCTTCTAGATACCCAAGCTGCTGTCTGAGCAATGACAACAGAAACACTGCTGTACCTGTTGTGTGGCTGCATATGAAGAATGTAAATTAACAGAAGACCTAAGCTCTCCTGGCTGGTTTTGTCACTTCACCCTGTGTGATCTACTGTCTGATTACAGATTATGCAATAGTCACACATGAGAAAGAACTTTTTTGCTTTGAGGGTGGCAGAGCACTGGAACAGGCTGCTCAGAGAGGTGCTGGAGTCACCATCTCCGGAGTCATTCAAAACCTGCCTGCACACCATCCCATGCGACCTCCTCTAGGTGAACCTGCTCTGGCAGAGTGGTTGGACTGTATGATCTCCAGAGGTCCTTCCAAACCCTACCATTCTGTGATTAACATATAAAATAGCCAAGGAAAGTTCTTAATGACTTATAAGACACAAAATGGATCTACTGTGCAACACTGACAAAAATCAATCATGCGGGTCTACTTTTTAGGCAGAAGTGATTCTGAGAGTCCCAAGCCCAAAGCACTGCACACAGGCTTGGCAAAAAAACTGAAGGGCACCTCTCTTGTCTACTGTAGGCTGTCAGAAACCACAGTGAGGACACAACACATTGCACTTGGAATGAGAACATGGACACTGCCATGACCACAAGGTGAAACTGGAGGTATTGCAGTGCATGGTGTCTGCCCTCCTCTCCTGAACTGGAAGCCCAGTGACAGAGGGGCTCAGGTCCATCAGACCTCTCTAGCACATCCCAAGCCACAGAGGAGTTCCTCCACACCCCACACACGATAGCTGGCAAATGGGAAGCACTTGGGCAAGATTAATCTGCAATCATTATATATTACAAATGTACTTACTGTGTTTAGGGGGAAACTCCTCTAAGGCTCCAGATGAGACATTTCTCACATATATTATTTAGCTTTTCCCGAGGCCTTAATGAATTGCTTTAAATTACAGACTTAGATATTGATTAGCCCCATTCAGTTGAAATCTAGGCTTAGCAATCTATACTTGCCTATAGTTTATTGGTGATATTATTCCTAATAAAGAGCTGCAATTAATCCACATCAAGAAAAATCAATTAATACAGATTTGTATCACAAAGAAAGAAATCCTCCTCATATCTGCCTGCTAATCCTGAAGCTTAGGTCTTTCTTTGCTACCAAGGAGGACAGATAAAAATTATTGATTTCACCCTATTTTCACAACTTACAGTGATACAATAATAGCCCCCAGAACAGACGGGGCTTATCAATTAAAACTATTTTTATAGATGATGATAGATGAGGCCTCACAATGCCTTTGTTCTTGCATTATTAATAATTATTAATATGATAGACTAGTAGTCCTGTAACAAGAACAACCCCTTCAGGCATGGCTCCCAAAGAGCCTGGCTTCACTCCTGCTTTGGTTACAAATTTTACATCCCATGCATTACAATGCAGAAACGGTTCTAGAAGCAAAATTGCAGCTGCACGGGAGACTGCTCTGTGTAATTTTAGACTTTTACAGCGTGAAGAAACACAATATGTGGTCCAAGCTAACAGCTTTCTAATTTTATCCACTTTTATCTGTCATTCTAACCAAGTTAATACCTATCCTAAATTACTAGAAAGAATAATTTAAAAAAAACCCTCTTATCAGAGTCTTTTTGCAGGAAGCATCACATAAACACCAGCAATTAGATTTTGCAGTTTTAGAAGCCAGACTTCATCCTCGCTGCACAAAGAAGACAACAATGTGTCATTGTCCTGTCACAATTCCTACTGTAAACAGTTTATGTGATTTATTCTTTTGCATGCTAGATAATTACATATTTTATACCAGCGTATCATCAATAGGTTGTTATTCTGGCCGCTCCATAATAGAAATTGTGTATTTTCCCACTGCACCCAATGCTATTCTTAACATACATTGGCCTCAAACAGCTAAAAATATCAGAGTTCTGTAGCCTGTGGGAAAGTTTTACTGAAGTTATTTCTATTAAGAGTTGAGTATTGGTCTCTTCCATTTTTCCTACTGTATGTGCCATCCACATTTCACGCTGTCTTCTCTGATATGCAATTACTTACAAGTGCTTAAGTGTCACATATGGCACATATGAGGCAAATACTGCCCTAATTTACTCTAATGCTAACATTAATATGAATGATTGGAAATGAGATTAGTACCAAGGAATACCATTTTAAAATAAATTGTGATGACACAACAACAGCTCTATGAAGGATTAAAGAGACTGGATTATTGCAGGTTAGGGTTCAAGATATCAAATGATATGGCTCTGTGCTTGCTCCTGCCAAGGACACTGGGCAATTAGAGGCTCAAACAGCCAACTGTAATTCTTACACCCAATCCTTGGCTTACTTGTGGGTTTTTAACTCCTATGAGTTTCTGACAGACAGTAGGTTCTGAAAAAAAAAAAAAAAATTTAAAGACTGACTGACTGTGAGCTGTCCAGAGCCATGGGAAGCTTTTTTGAGAGCCATTTAATTTATCTGGCAGCCTAGAGACAGTCTGAAAATGCAGGTACAAAGGAAAAGCTCTAACTGAAAAAAAAACCCAATTCAAACCAAACCAAAAACATTCCCTTTTGAGCTTACATTCATATCATCATTGAAGATGACACTAAGTTAATGACAATATTTACTTTTTGCTCTTAACATTGTTTTTAATTCACCTCCTTGTAATATTCCCTTTGCTTCCCTTCCTCCTTTCTCCAGAAGAAAACAGAAGCCTGTTTAGTAACCTTCATTCATCCAATTAAACCAAGGGCATTCATGTTGTACAGCTATCTACCTACAGAGTTGGGTCCCTCTTTTCTGCTGTCTGTATATAACATTTTCATATTTCACCAGCTTATAAATCAATATTTCATTCAAGGAAGTGAGCAGGTAGTTAGTAATTTCGCTATTTAAGTTATCAGATTTTGGGAAGAACCAAAGAACTAAGATGCCATCAGCTTTTGGCTCCCTCATCTCCCTTTTAACACACAGGAGGAAAATATTTTTTGTCCCTAGAGGTCTGACCAAGTGTTAATATCTTCAGCTTCCCTAAAGTTTCCAAGTGAAGCAATACAGTGATTCTCACATCATGTTTGTTAGCATCAGTAAGTGATGGTGCAACTGAGAGAAAAACAGCACCAAGAGTCATTAAATGGTTTTCTCTTGGTAGCTGCCTGCACTAGTACATGAAGACCACTCCAACATCATTCTCAGCTGTGGTATCCCACAGAAGGTCAATCACGGCATCCTCTGGACACAACAACCTTTGGATTATTCATTACATTCTTTGGGTCTCTAGGGGATTTTGCTAATTATCTCCAGTAAGGATCCTGCTATCAGAGTCTAAAAGTACTGTACCAAAGCCTTCTCTCACTGTGCTGTTATCAGAATAACAACAGTTACTTAAAAACTAGAAGCTATTGAGGTAATCGCAGAACGTTAGGGGTTGGAAGGGACCTCCAGAGATCACCCAGTCCAACCTCCCTGCTAGAGCAGGATCACCCAGGGCAAGTCACACAGGAACACATCAAAGTGGGTTTGGAAAGTCTCCAGAGAAGGAGAGTCCACAACCTCTCTGGGGAGCCTGCTTCAGTGGTCTGTCTCCTCAGAGCAAAGAAGGCTCTCCTCCTGTTGAGGTGAACCCTCCTGTTCCAGCTTCTACCACCACCAAATGTGGTAAAACGGGATTTCTTTTCAACTCTGATGCTGCTATTTTACATCAGTTACTCATGCATGTCAGCCATGTCCCTGTGAGGGCCCTCTCCTAGCCCATGTGCTGTGTGACATTTAAAATCCATGTGCACCCACACACACACATGCTTGTTTCTTCACTTGTAATGAGTGCTTATAATATTTTTCCAGCTGTTTCTGTGAGCTCAGCATGCTTAAATGTAATGAATATCCTGTTCATTAAACAACAACCAGAACTGAACATGAGCACATTTAATACATGTGCATTAAAAAAAATATTTTCCTTTAAAGGTGAACTGCAAAGGGAATTGAGGCGGGGAAATAAATCCTCCCCCTCACTTTTTTATTTAGCACATGAAAGTACTGCCTGTAAAATTCCACTCTTTCCCCTTTCCCTCTTCTCTATCTTCCTGACATGCTGAAATCCTGTCTGCCAGCCAAAGCTTTGCCAGTTTGAGCACTTTTTATGGACAGCAACTAGAGCTATGGAAAATGACTGGCCTGAGTAAAATGTTTCCTCCAGACACTGCTGAGGGCTTGGGTGCCTGCAGTAGGACTGAGCATTAAGGTATCAAAATCAGTCTAAACTAACATAGCTGTGCTGGCAAGAGCTTTGTGTGTAGAAAAGAGCTTGAGATACAGAACAACAATGAGTACACTAAAAAAAAACAACAACAAAAAAAAAAACCACCCATGAATCAAAGCTGTAAACTCATCCAAGCTTTGCCTGTAGTTCATCAAGAAGTGGTGAAAAGCATAAATGCAGTAAAAGCTAATCCTTTGCAGGTGACTGTTAAAGGATGTGACCAATGCAGTGCCACTGTAACACTGAACCAGGGAAGACTCACACCATGCCATTTCCTTTCCCTTTACATTCCCATGCACTCAACCTCTTCTACACTTTTCCTTCTTCCTATTAACTTTTCCATCCTGTCTGCTTTCTGCACCTCTCAGCCCTCTGCAGGAGCTTGCTGCTGTCTTTCTGATCTTGCCAGGCCTCCTCTGGAAATAAAAGCACAACAATCTTCCCCTAATAAGATTCTGGCACTTCCTCTTGAGGTTTACTGCAGACCCTGAATGGGAACAAGCATGTGAAAATGAGGAATAACGGAGATAAAATACAGCTCACATCTTTGGAACTTCAGAGGGACTTCGGGTGGAGTGCTGAGAGCTAAGTGTGGTCCTAGCCAGATCGGATCGCAACACCAGCAGAGTGAATTCAGTGTCAGGACTCTGAAATCCGGTGGAGCAGGAGGTGTTTCTGAAGGCTGCCACCAAGTGCTTGGAGCCCTGTGGGACTAAGCATCAGAGCAGTCTGTGATGTAATGTTCATTCAGACAAATCCTGCTGCTGGAACCTGAGTCACCACACTGCAATGTATGAAGCCAGTGAGAACAGAAGACACCAAAATTTCTTTCCAACTAAACCACAGTTCTGCTCTGTAGATCTTACATCTTCCTCTTCATCTCCTCACTAAAACACTTGCATCAAAGCAGGAACCATCTGACAACTGCTGGACACAACCTGATCTCTGTTCTGGTTAAGCTCTTGTACACACTTCTGCAGTACCCAAAATGGTATTTCAGAAGGGTGCTGATGGGCAGAGCTGTGCACCAACTCTGCCAGAAGGAGCTGAGTTCAGGGTTACTGACAGACAAACTAAACCTAGAATGGTGTTTGGCCAAGGTGACACAAGAGGACAGAAGCCCATGTGAGCAGCTGTGCCTCCCACCTTACAGAACAGTTATATGCTCTACCCAGGAACCTAACGCAGACAAACTCAAGCCAAAGGGCCAACCTGCCTTGTGTTACCTTAGCAAGAATCCCACTGGTACACCATGAGAGTTGGGGAAGGATGTCCTGTCTGTGCCAGAAGGCTGCAAAAAGGTGGGGTCAGGCAGCAGAGACCTTCTGTCCCAAATCTGGAAATCCTGCCAACCCAGCACGCCAAGCCAGTTATGACAGAAGCTGTACAGCTCTGTTCCTGGTGGGGTCAGGGGGACATGGGCCACATGTTTGAGTGCATGAAACTTTAGTTAAGCAATGGAAATTGGTATTTCATTGGGAGCAGGCATTTTCTCCTCTCATTCATGTATATGAAACCAGTTCCTGAAAGAATCTGAACTTGGCTCAATAGCCTGGGAAAGGTAATGCCTCAGATTCTGCTTTTGCTTCTTTTCTACTAGCTACCCTGCCTTGTTTCTATCACACACACTTTCCACGGTGGGGATCAGCCTTTCTGTCCTCTCTGCAGATTCAGGACACATTTCTTGCTCCTACTTCCTTTTCTTGTGGTCTTTGCCTCCTTCACATCATACTTCACATACAACCAGTCACAAATGGTGATTGCCTGGTGCTGGGGAATGCCATGTGCCTCCATTTCCTGACCCCACAGCTCTCCTGAAGGGTGAACTCCACCCTTCAGCACCTGTCTGCTCCCAAAGCCATCAGAAACACAGCCAGTACCACATGCACTTCTGCAAACACGATGGTAAAATGCCACAGCAACAAGAGAGCCTAAAAACAAGACTCAGTGGAGCAGGCACCTACAGTGTCCACTGGTACTGAGTTTAAGGCAGATTCAGAATAAAGCACACACTTAATCACCATCAGTGCCTCACAGCCACACTATAAAAGCCCTCCATGAAGAACCGAGTTAGCACATGACATCTGATGAGATCACAGCGTGGGGCAGGCTTGGCTCTAGACAGTACAAAGGCTTCAGCATCTCCCTGTCAACACTTTGGCTTGCTATTCATGGTAAAAGAGAGCCTGGGAAGGAACCCCTGACCGATGGGGCTGGCTCTGTTCGAGGTCAACCAGAATAACCACCACAGCTCACAGCCATACCTGCACAAGACATGTTAGTGTGGTCAGCCAAGCAGACAAATAAGCTCCCTGTGCCAGGCTCTGGGATGAATGGCAGACTGAGTGCTGGAAAAAGGCTGATGAGTAGCAGCCTCTTGTCACCTGCCCCTGCCAAACCGAGTGTAGAAGGCAGGAGTTATTTGCTTTCTTCTGTACCCAAAGGTCAGGATTTATTGCAAGAGGGGAGGTTTTTGCATCATTCCACTTTGGGGGGAAATCAGAAATGAGCATTTTCAAGGTGGAGCTGCATGGGTACTGTAGGGGGCAGAGGGGGTTCTGTGCTCTTACCCTATAATGGTACATGGAGTCTTTTAGTTAATTGCCTGCACCACACCTTAACAACATCAGCTGACAACACATTGGTATTTGCATGCCCATGGGTACTAATATCTGCAACTTGGCTGTAGCTTGAGTAATTGATGGTGGATAACGTACACACAGGAATTCAGCTTCCTTTGCTGCCCTCATACACTGCACACTCCACAACACACAACAAAGGGGGCAAGAGACATTTCACTGCTGGCATTTTCAGAAAAACTGATACAACAGACTCAGAAAGTGTCTTTCCTAACTCCCTGTAACAAACACTCATTTCATACTATTTTGCTTTGGCTTCAATATTTATGTTATTTTTGCATCCAGGGAATTGGCTTCATCCAGGTAAGGGCAAAGAGAGGTTCTTGGCACACATCAACAGCTTCTGTACTTAGCAGTGATGAGATTAACACCAGGAACCACTTCAGAGAGGGCAGTGTGATCTTTATGGCCATCAATTACTAGCTGAGAAAATTCACATCTTCCAGCTAAGGGCAGCTGTGCTGCTGATCTCTTTTATACCTGAGCTGTGCACTTCAAGGGGTAGACTGAATGGTCTCTTGCCTTTTCTTTAAGACATCCAGGCCCTACTAGCGATAGGCAACATATTCAGAAGAGCTAGCAGCCTGTTTTCCAGGAGGGCTTAGTCACAGCCTTCCACACAAGCTTATTCATCCTGCCCCTGGGCTTGTGGTTGCACACACATTTCTCCAGGACACAGAGTCAGCATCAGCAGGCGATGGCTACTCTGGCTTACTGGCGCCGACTCCCATGCTCCTGCCACCCTTCCTTGAAGAACAAAGAGGGCAGTGTGGAGACTGCCACAAACAGCCCTGGGCAAGAGCAGCATGACCTGCTGGAACCAAAATTGCCACAGAGAAAAATGTTTGTGGAACCTCAAGCACTTCTCAGCTGGGTAAATTAGCGTCTGTGGTGCTTGCTGCTACCAATACCTGAGCTCTAGAGATAACCCAGGTAGATATCTGTCTCACTTTGACAGGTGCCCAGGTACTTCAGATCCTTCTGAACTGGTTTACAGTGTAACTGCTGGCTTGGGTTTGCCTCATTCAATGGCAGAAACAGCACTGGTCACTCTTCAAGAAGCTAAGTCCCATCAATTATGTTTCAACAAAGCAAGCAACCATGAAAGCACCTGGAGATGAATGGTCTTGGGCTAACAAACCCTGATCCCTCAAGGCCTGCTGCTTTGCCTACTGCAAACAAGCTATCTGACAACCATAAATCACAGACTTATGTAATGGCCATGCCATGGCATAGACAAAGATGCAGTTCACAGAGAGTATGGTTTTAATAAACAGGCAGTCTTTCAGTGGCTAGACTGTAATAAGGCAGTGATCTCAGTCCAGTTCCTGTTGGAAAGGTAGTCACAGCACAAAAACCACCAGAACAAATGGGCAGATTGTTACTGGGCTGCAACAAGAAGCCAAATGGCTTTGTCACCTTGGCAGTTTATGGTAGCAGTGCCATTGCCTCCAGTAGGCAGGGGTTGGGGCTAGCCAGGCACTGCAAGAGGTTCTGTGCTGACCAGGCAGTACCTGGCCCATGACCACACCAAGAACTTGGTTATCAGGAGCTGCTGCCTTGAAATTTTCATGCTGAGTTTGTGCAAAATTAACTTTGGACCTTTAATTAATCAATCTAAATGTTCTCAAGCACTAACTGGACGGGCTGCACAGGGCTGAGTTATGACCCAAACTCACACGTGCAAAGCACGCACTTCTGAAATGCAGTGGGAAATGTTCATTGTCCTTGGACAGATCTCCCTTTTAGCTCAGTATTTAGAGCAGCTGTCCTCATTTACTGCTTTAGCAAGCACCAGCTCTCTGAATTTATACCATCATGTCTTGGAGTTCTTTGCCAGCCATGTGCTTAACCCACTGCTGCAAAATAATCCCATATATATTGGCCGCATATTTGAGATATTATGATTAGAGTTTTTAAGAGGGTGTTAGGAATTACTTTTATGACTGCAGCCTGTGTGCATGCAGCAGGCTTTTACAAGCAACCTTCAAAAGGTAAGAAATAGATTTCCATTGTTTTACCTTCTGTTTTGACGTGGCTCCCCACTGGTTTCTGACAGGCATCAAGCTGACACAGCCATGCTGGTCCTGTGACATAGAGAGGAAGCAACGAAACCCAAAGAAGCAATGCCAGGCAGTGTCTTTTTCTGAATTGCAGTTCTTAGCTATTTCCCACAAGATCTCAAATCTGTCACTATGCCAGAATAGTTGTTGACATCTGAGGATTTCTGAAACCACTCAGGACACTGGCAATGGCTATGTCTTTAAGAAGCAGGCATTAGTAAGCAGTCTTAGCACACTGCATTCCCAAGCCATGCAGTAACCTTGTCCTTCCTCTAACATCATCTTCAATGTATGCTAGAAAATACATTGAGGCAACCCAGACCAAAACGTCTTCAGTGTAAGTTGTGATGACATAAAAGTTTGACTTTTTTGTCTGTGTAAACTTTTAGATCCCAAAGGCCTCCATCTGCAGAGAAAATGTTGGATATTCCAGCAGAAACACATCTGCAAGTTTGTGCACAAATTCATAGGTTGATGCATATAATGGTTTGGATTGGAAGGGACCTTAAAGATCATCCAGCTCCAATCCCCTGCCATGGGCAGGGACACCTCCCACTAGCCCAGGCTGGGATGGCTTAAGACCTCATCCAATCTGGCCTCAAACACCTCCAAGGAAAGGACATCCACAGCCTCCCTGGGCAACCTGTTCCAGTGTCTCATCACCCTCACTGCGAAGAATTTCTTCCCAATCTCCTGTCTAAATCTGCCCTTCTCAAGCTTCAATCATTCCCTCTCCCTCTGTCACTCAAAGCCTTTGTCAAAGGTCCCTTCCCAGCTTTCTTGCACCCCATTCAGGTACTGGAAGGCTGCTCAAATGTCTTTCTGGAGCCTTCTCTTCCCCAAGCTGAACAGCCTCAACTCTCCCAGCCTGTTCCCCTAGGGAAGGTCAAAAGAAGAAGACCCCACTGAGCTCACATGACAACTACATCTGCTCAGATTTCAGGTGTGCCAATACTTGTTCAACACAAATTTCCCAAAGGGCTGGAAGAGATCTTGCCCCAGCTAGGGAAATTCAGAAGCTGCAGGTATCCAAATTTCTGCTCAGCTTACATGTCCCTTTTCCAGTTTGGCACAGCTGAACCTAGATAAAGGTGTGAATGTTCTCCAGTAAGCTAGAAGCCACAGCCTGAGACCAGCACGTCAGGACTGGTGTATCAGCAAATTCGAGCTGACTTGTTGATCCTGTGCTCAGAATATCACTGTCTGGCTCCAGCAGCCAGACTGAGATTTCTGACTACAGTAACCAGGAGAACCTTTCCATACGTCAGTGTGCCAGGAAAACAGGGATACTCCTTACAACAGCTACCTTCTGAGGGTGGAGGAAATTAAGAAGGAAACAAGAGTGAATTACAGCTCCCTTGCACTACTGAATTGGCACATGGGCTGGTACCACCATAGGGCGGAGCCTTGCTTTAGAAGAATGTTGTAGCCACATCTCTTGCAGTGGCAGGACTGTAAAGGATACAAGAAGGCACAGAGGAAGGAGCAAATGGAGTAAAACAAAATGAGGAGCCTGACTCTGCAAAGACATGCTGTACTCACCAGGACTTTACAGGGTGCTTGGCTATCTGCCAGAGAGGAGGACACAAGTCACAGGACACTTAGCTCCCTACCAGTCTGGATCTCCCACTCAGAGCAAAGAGCTGTTCCAAGTCCTAGACACTGACATGACAGCCTGATCCTGTAGGACATCCAATTCAGGGAAAGCTGTGGGTGCTGTGATTAGATTTTTAGATAAACAAATCCCAAGGGATGTTCCTGTCCAGCACTCAACATTTTCATTCAGAGCACTGACTTTTTTTTTGGAAGGAGGTCTTAATTCATTCTTATTTGGAATGGCAAGAGCCTTTGTCTACAAACTGCCTTGGTAGTTCCACGTTATTTGCTGTCAAAACCAAAGCAGTGTGTTGCATCACATGTAAGTGCTACCTGCAAGGAATAACCTGTCACTAATGCAGAAAGATATCAATCACTAATTGAATGAACTGAGGCTACAGACACTCTCCAGTGCCTTCATTATTTAGGTAGGAAAGGTGTTTTGAAAATAAAGCAGCGCTTCAGGAAGGATTCTTGGCAATAACTGATGGGTTTTAGTGCACACCATGCAATACGCCTCAGCAGCAGCTCTCTGGCTGCTTCTGCACTCAAGACTGCTCCACTGCACATTGTCCTGCCTGGAATGATCTCTGCTTACTTCAAGGCATTCACCATGCCTCTTACTTACACTGCTTTTACAGCACAGGGCAGCACAAGCTGCTCTCAGCCTAACCCCAGAACACTGCCTTTGCCCACCAAAGAGGAGCAGGGGTTCCTGCCAGAGTACACCTTGCAGGTGGTGAGGCCAGACACCATCTATGTCTTCCACCCCAACTTCAAGTTCTGCATCTCTTGCTAACCCACTTGGGGTGGGGTGGGGGAGCTTTTTTTTTTTTTTTTTTTCTTTACAATAGGCCTAAATCCATATTAATGATCCAAAAAGTGACCAAGCCTCAGCACCTTTTGTCCTCTATACATTAACTATCCAATAATCAACAGTAGCTGTCCTGTACTCTGGTGTCTTTGGCCTAATTCAGAGGGACAGATATTTATCATCACCCTTGAATTGGGTGACCCATTCTGACAGGTCGACATCCTTATTTATGTAACAATGTCATAGACAGTAACTGCTAATGAGTGGAGTGACACAGGGGTCTGTTAGATGGAAAGGCAGAGGAAAGCTGAAAAGGGCATGAGGGGTTAATGGGACTTTTCTGTTCCAGCCTCCTGGGATGTGTAATTATGTTCTAATAAGAAATGAATGTATTGATTAGATTAGTGTGCAGTTGTGTTCGTGTGCACACGTATGAGTGCCACATGCACACAGCAGTAATTGTGTCTGCCTCTCTTTTCTTCAGGATGTGTTTTTAACACAAACTGTCCCAGTGCTTTGCCCAAAAGCAGGCAGCATGCTCCCACAGCCCTCTTTCTTGTCCTCACTGTGGCAAACTCCTTGTGAATTCAACTGGAGTTTATCTTCAACTGGAATTTAACATCACTAAATATCAAATAAGGGCTCCAGGATTAGGCCCTCACAAACAAATCACTTCCTATTTGCATTGTTTGGTATAAACAGCCACCATCACTTATAAGAGCAATAAAAGCAGCCAATGCACTCTATACACTGTCATCTGCTTTGGAGACCTTCTGCCAGCCAAAGGAGGCCATGCTCATCCCCAGTGTAAGTCCAGTTCCAGCAGCCTGCTTACAGCAGAGAGGAATTTGGCCTGGCATTCTTTCTCATCAAATAAAATCTGTTCTCTGGTAGGTCAAGGAGAGCATCCTTCACACGCTCACAAAGGGATGATTCTCCATTGTATCTCCTATGTGTGTGTGATCTGAACTTGAGGGTGAATTCCCTCAATGGGAAAGACATAACAATAGAGAAAGTGGGGTGGGGTGGGGTGGAGTGTGGGTGTGTGGAAAGAAAGCACGTTTGAAAATCAGAGCTGCCTGTGGCTCAGGAGATGAAGGAATGCACCTGATGACAGAGGTAGTCTCTTAGGGGAAGGCAGCAAAACTTTGCCTTTCCACAGCATATACATTCTGTACCCATTCCAGGCTTGAGCACGGTCTTACATGTCCTGTGGACTTGTGTGAGATGTTTGAAGGAACGAAGAGGGCCAGCCCAGCAGTAGGAATAGGCTTTTTAGGTTACAACCTCAGTGATGTTCCTGGAGTAACGGAGGCCACGGCACAGCACACAAAAAGCTTTGAGAGATCAGCACCTCCAGTTGCACACAGAGCAAATAAATTACTTTTTAGTGCCTGCCTCTGGAAAGAAGCAGCATTAGTAGGCTCTCATGGGATTTCCTTCTATCCCACTCAAGACTAGAACCTGCATGAGGCCAAGGGAGTAGAAAAAGCAGGAAACCTGAAGGTTTGCTACATCTGAGGAGGACTCACTTTACCCAACTCTAACTTCCATGAATTGTGGCTAAGATTCCAGATGTGACACTGTGGAAGGGCTGTATCACAGAGAAGTAAAAAAGGGATTTGCTAGACAAGATTTCCAAGCATTTCAGAGATGTTTAAGCTACCTAATTACAGGAACACAGTGTAGGATCAGTGAAACACACACACAAAGAATCTCTTGAAAATGGATTCTTGATAATCTATTTTTCATCTAAAGAATCAAAGATAGAATATGGTGATTGATGGAGTGCCGAAGTCTGGTTGTTCCTGAGGGATAATGATAAAACACAACTCTTTCCCATTGCCATTCTACTGCAAATTGGTCCATCTGAGGAGTACTTTTTAGGTGTTTTAATGTATAAAATATTCTAGGATACATATTTATACGAGGGAATGTATTTATATTCCCAACAAGAGAGGTTTAACATCCAAGCTAGATCTAATTCTGAAGGTTCACCTAAAACTTTGCTCCAAGGGTCAAAATAGAGAGCAAAAGACTAGCCCTGGGCATGATTTCTACAGGGTTGAGATAATTTGTAAAATGGAAGCACTGGAGAAGGAACAGCCTAACAAAATCATGGTCTTTTCTCCCAAATAATGTACAATACTAAAGCGAGTTTGGTATTCCGAGTGAATAACAGAAATGTCCTTTGAAGGAAGAGGTATTCCCAGTGCCCCAGTTCAAACCCAGGTCTGAACAGCAGATGCAAGGGAGTTAATTTTTCAGCCTTTGACTCCTAACAGTTGAGGGTGGGTTCACATTCGAGCACTTTCACAAAACTGATTCCCCCATTATATTGATGGGAACTTTGTAATATAATGAATCATCTTCAGCTGGCTGATTCATTTCACAGGGCAGCTCAAGGCAGCAAACTTGGAGCAAGGTAGCCCAAACTAAGCAGAAATATCCTTCCCTGTCCCATTTATTAGTGTCAGCATCAGCATAAGCTTTTCTCCTTAATGGACCTGATCTTTCATTCAGGCCATAGAGGATCCTGAGAAAGTTTTCCTCGTTTCTTTATATTTTGCCAAACTTCTAAGTGAGCTCCTAAAAACTTATTGAAAGAGCATTACTCAGTCTGACACATTCCATTTATTTCAATATGGTGACAAAGAGGGAAGATCTAGTTAAAAATATTGCAATAGCCTTATGGGATACTTATGGGTTTTTTAAACGTAATGCATGACAATAGAATACTTTGTTTTTGTAGAAGGGCATTCTGTATTCGCCAAAAAAGCTGCTGACTTAATCATTAGTTATGATGAGAAGAGATTTAGTGCTCTCTTTCTTTACACTGTCACTGAGAACAATGTCTATGAAAAAGCCCTATGCTTCCCATTATAAATCTCTATAAGCCCCATGAAAATTTCTCCTCTACCCCGGGGTTTAAGTGAGCAAACACTCGGTGATGCAGACTCCCAATAGCAGCACTTTATGCCCAGCCCCACACGTTTATGAAATGCTATGGTTCACTCTAAGTCCAGGGGCTAGCACTGCGTGCAGTGCCCATTGTTCAGCAATTTATGAAGGGCTGGTCTTTGATAAAAGTTAAACACTTGCCCGCTTGCCTCTCTTCCTTTGCAGACTCCACGTATTTTTCAAATGCTTTAAAACCACAACGTGGTATCACTTTTAGCATTAAAAACACATATCACCATTTAGCATCAGCCTGCTTTTTAGAAACACAATGCACCCTCTGCTCCTTCATCCTCTGATGTTCACAAGACACCATTTCAGATCTTATTCAGGAATAAAGTCGTTCAAGACAGACAGGGTTTAGAGATGCTTCCCTCCACTGAATAAAGAACATTGGACTACACCATCATAAAGACAAATTCCACCTTAAATGTTTTAGGGAGGAATTCCACCTCTCAAAAGAAGCTGTATATGAAATACAGATTTAGAGACCTAGAATTAAGCATCCAGGTTTGAAAGTCTTTCGTTTTCTTCTTCACCTTCCCTCCTCCCCCATATCACAGTCACATACACTGGCTGGATTTATTGTGCAAGTCTGTAAAGGAAAGAAAGGACTAAGTGTTGCACACATCTGCCAGCATTTCTGCTTGCTGGCCCAAGCTCTTTTTGTATTTCCTACTTTATCAGAAGTCTAGCAAAGACAACGATCCAGGACACTTTTCCTAGGTTTTAGTGCCCTCTAATACTTAAATATTCTTCTTAATACTTAATTCTAATACTTGAACTCATTTCCTTCTTATGTGTTCCTTTTCCCATTTCTTGACAATAAAATTCTCATTCCAAGAGGCAGAGAAGTTGCTTGTTTCACTACAATCTATGTTGGATTCCTCCTTTACTGGGTTTAAGCCTGTGAGCCCCATGCAAAATTCCTATTGCTGGGTTCAGTTCTGAAAGGGAGGACTTTGATTCAAGTCCTCAACCACCCACACTGGACCTGAAAGGCCTCTAGAAACAGCCCTTGTCTGCTTTGTTTCTTGGGAACCAGAATAGACACATTCCCTCTGGTCCGCCCTGAGATCTGAATTTGGCTCAATAAGCAAGTGTCAGCTGCAGAAGCATCTGGCTGCAGAGTAGTTTTCATGGGAACCTGTGTGCCCTGACAAGAGAGAATACTTCTGCAGTAATTCCATAGTACAGTTTTTAATGCCTTCTGAATGAGACCCACAGCCTCAAGTCAAATCCTTACTAGTCTGGGACTTCGATTTGGTTATTGACATTATTACTATGAATAAAATTAATTACACATTTGTACTAAAACATTGTTTGACTGTGTCCTAGATAACATAGAATCATAGAATAGTAAGGTTGGAAGGGACCTCTAGGATCATCTAGTTCCAACCCCCTGCCATAGGCAGGGACACCTCCCACTAGTACAGGTCACTCAAGGCCTCCTCCAACCTGACCTTGAACACCTCCAGGGAGGGAGCAGCCACAACCTCCCTGGGCAACGTGCTCCAGTACCTCACCACCCTCACTGTAAAGAACTTCCTCCTAACATCCAGTCTAAATCTTCCCTCTGCCAGTTTAAATCCACTGCCCCTTGTCCTGTCATTGCAAGACCTTGTAAATAGTCCCTCCCCAGCCTTCCTGTAGGCCCCCTTCAGATACTGGAAGGCTACTATGAAGTATCCTTGAAGCCTTCTCTCCTCCATGCTGAATATCTGCCAAACCTTTGTACTAAACAGTGACAAGATATAAGCACACACATTACAGGTCCTTGGTTGTAATCACAGCTCCCAAAGCCACGTGTTGGCATCATTTTCACATAACAGCAAGACATGCCTTAACCCTCCTCAGGTAAATAATGCCTGAAGAGCCTACCTACCTTAATGGTTTTATGGACATTCAAGTTTTCAAGCTGGGCCAGTCCTCTTAGCGAGCTGAAATCCTGCCTGGGAATTGAGGCAGAGTAGTGGTTCCCAGCGCCAACATCCCCGGGAGGAGACCCTGCAGCATTCACTAACATGGGCTCCCTCTCACTGCTGTGGGGCTGAGCTGTCTGAGACAGAGCTCACCCTGCCCAGAAATGAAGAGTGGTTGACTGAAACACGACGTTATCAAAGAAAAGCCAACACACAAGACAGCTGTGGTGTGGAGAACTCCACCATTTACATGTAAAACAGAGGTGAGGCCCAAGCGCAACTCTACCATGGATAGAGCCTCAGACTATCTCAGCCCATCTAGAGCCTAAAGAGTTTGGAACACAACCAAAACTCTTTAAATTTCTTGAAAGCACTAAATCCTTCACTAATCAAAGTAATTAACACCTGCAAGTTCCAACCTCTTCAATCCTACAGTGCCCACAAACAAGTTACTCCATCATGAATCTGCTTCCCAGGCTTTTGTAAATCTGTGCTCCTGACTCCACCTTCCCTTGCTATGTGAATTTTTTGCTTTCTAATATTCCACTAAGAGTAAAAAACCTATGGTGAAATTAAAGCTAAAATTATAAGTTATAAAATACACAGAAATGTAACAATTGTAGTCATCTCAGCTGCTCCATCTCTGCATCACTGGTTCCCTGAGGGTACATGGTGCTTTCTGCCATCCAGTCTCCATAGAATGTTAGAGGTTGGAAGGAATTCTCAAAAGACCCTTCAGTCCAATCCCCCTGCCAGAGCAGGATCACCCAGGGCAGGTCACAAGGGAACACATCCAGGGTGGGGTTGAATGTCTCCAGAGGAGACTCCACAACCTTTCTGGGCAGCCTGCTACAGGGTTCCAGCACCTTCACAGAGAAAACATTTCCCTTCTGTTCCCATGGAATCTCCTCTGCTCCATCTTGCCCCTTTTGCTCCTTGTCCTGTCTTTGGACATCCCTGAGCAGAGCCTGGCTGCATTCTCCCAATGCTGTCCTGTACATCTTTATCAGCAGCAATGAGGGCAGCTCCTCTGCTCCAAGTTTCAAGTCCAAGGTCCCTCAGTCTGGCCTCACAGGAGATGTTGCACTGCCTGCAGCAGCTTTGTGCTGACTCTTTCAGGCGGTTCTCTGACGTCCTTCTTGAACTGAGTGGCCCAGAACTAGCCACAATATTCCAGGTATGGCCTCACCGGGAGAACCTCTCTCTGCTTATTAGTTTTACACTAATCGAATCCTCTCCACGAACACCTTGTGCTTGCAGTCCCACAGCTTCTTCAGATGATATGAGGCCAGTCTATTCCCCCTTCCACTCAGATACTATCCAGGGGTCTACCCAAACTGACCACCCTGGGTTCGAGCTGATCTTCCTGGGGAAGGCGGAGCCAGATGAGCAGATGGCTCTCGCAAAGGACCCTTCTCCTTTCTCCAGGTTTCCTAACTCAACTAGAGGTGGAAAAAGTGAAGCAAGTGTGACCCTTGCAATTGAGATGCTTCACTCATACAAACCACTCTATTAAAGCTGAACAGAAACATACATCATAAAAATTTCAGTGGGCATGAGTTGGTTTTGAATTGCGGGAACTCTGGGTGACCACACTTCACTTTCCCTGTCATTCACTAAGGTAGAATTTCCCTCTCATCAAATGGCAACTCTTTATTTATGGATCACATCAACGCCTTGCAAGGAGGTAGAGCTGCTGATAAAGGTTTCCTGAAGAAAGCATGCTGCCTTTGGTTTCAGCCTCACAGATCACTGCAGTTCATCACATCTGTTTCCCAGCAGACATTAGTGTATCCAATTAGAGAAATCACAGAATATTTTAGAGGTTTTGGGATCATTTGGTCATCAAAAAAATTTTGGTTTTGAAAAAGAACAGGAAGACAAATACAGTATCTGCAATTTTTTATGGCAAGCATAGTAAAATATTCTCTTAAAACTAGCTACACAGATATAATCCTCAGCATTAAATATATATCTATGTGTAAAAAACCAAGAGCTTGGGGATTTTAGTACTAGCTGGAAGACTGCAGTGACTTAATGAGTTGCAGTCCTGGGAGCATCCTTTGAAAGGATAGGAAAGGTTGAGGTGTTCATTGTCACACAGAATTTCAGAGACAAAAAAATAACCTCTCTTGAAAGAATGAATGAAACCTCTAGTAAACAACATCCATCACTTAAGAGGATGGAAATGTAAAAACATAGCTCTTTCTTTTGAGAAGTCTTTTTCGTTTTCACCTTCAGCTGGAATACAGCAAACGCATCACACAGAGGAATCTTCAAAATAAACATTGGATCTTTGTGTTTTCAAAACAAGAATCCATGTTAATGTTTTCACTCTAGAGTGTTAAAGCAGCAAGAAAAGGAGAATTCCTAGAGAAACCCAGAGGACAAGGTATCAAAGAACTTATCAGCTCTAGTTCTAAAGCCTGAAAAGGTATTTGAAATATTTCTTGCAATTCCTCTCTTGGTTTTCCACTAATGCTCAAATTTATGACATCCTCCTGCTACTCTGTAAATAACTTCCCAGTATCTGAGAGATGACCCCCCAGAGTCTCCAATCCCATAGGTACATACTGGTTAGTTGAGTAGAGTTCTTGGGCATTTCTGGGTATAGCAGAAAACTCCAAACAAACAAAACAAAACAAACAAAAAAGACAGCCAAAACAAAAAACAATCAAAATGAAGGCCAAAATGAACTGAACACAAAGCCAGAAGGAACACTGGGGAAAAAATACTATTTTGATAAAAGCGAAAGAAACAGCTTTGGAGTAAAGTGCTACCAATGAAAAGCTTTTGAACTACAAACCAAAGCACTTTCCCTCACTGACTGATGCCAGCTTGGTGCCTTCAAGAAAACAAAACTGCCTATCTAAACCAAACAGGACTGCATCAAAAATTGCACTTTCTTCCTCTTGCATAAACAGCCAAACCTGCAACTCTGTGGCTGCTGGCCAGTCTGGAACAGGAAAGGATCAGTCTTCAATTCTGCTCTTTGTGGTTCTTTCTTTGCTTTCTAGAAGACAAATAGATGATGTCTTTCCAGTGAGGGTGGGGAGACACTGGCACAGGCTGCCCAGGGAGGTTGTGGATGCCCCCTCCCTGGAGGTGTTCAAAGCCAGGTTGGATGAGGCCTTGAGCCATGTGGTCTAGTGAGGGGTGTCCCAGCCCATGGCAGGGGGTTGGAACTGGATGATCTTTAAGGTCCTTTGCAACCCAAACCTTTCCATGAATCTGTGAATTCTATTGCATGTCTTCCAGATAAACCTAGAATGCTGAGAACTTTTCTCTTCTCAGTGTCACATAACCAAGATTATAAACATCAACACCAGACACATATCTGAATAGCTAGCATCTTCTTCTGGACTTTAAAACCTTCTGGACATCCAAAGTTCCCTCACGATTAAGATGTACACTGTAGCAAGCATTTCAGCCACAAATGAGACCCCTTGGACCGATCACTTAAACTGACAAAAGAGTTCCTGCTGCAAAACGCCATCATTCTTGGAAAAATGATGACTGGAGTGGATCACAGATACAGTTTGACTCAAGTACTGCAATGGAGCATCCCTCTTGCAGGAGATGACTCCCACTTTGGGACTGCCAACACGATGCTCTAAACGAACAAGGGCACTGTGCTAGCAGAGTGCTGTCCTGAAGCTTTCCTTCCAAAGGGCTTTCCACTTGTGGGAGTAGACAGAGCTGTTAAACCTCTCAGGACAAAAGGAGTTCTGCAAGACCCTGTTACACATTGCACATAAATAGGCACATTGTAGTCTAGCATCCAGTCTCTTTTACTTGTGCAAGTATGGTTTTTGTTAAACACATAAAACACAGAGTGGGTTTTAATGGTTGATCAGATCCTGTTAAAGCAAATTGCATGTTTAAATACAAAGGATGAAAGGATCTCTATTATTCTACAAATTTCTAGCAGCACTGCACCTTAAAAGGAATTTTATAGCAAATTTGTAGCTTTGCAACCAGCTCATGAACCAAGGGGCATAAAGAGGACATGTGTTCCAAGAGCAAATGTATTCCATATTTCAGAAATAATAAATTCTTGCTTGAACCTAGATCCCATCAATGCAGAGAAAGGATCTGGCATCCATGGGAAGAAGGACTTTGCTGTCTTGAAGAGAACATCACTCCATTAAGCTTGCTAACCCGGTGTGTGTTATAATCGGCCAAGCAAAGTCTGAAAAGTCCCTGCTCTCTAGCAGAAAACCTCAATGTCCTCCTTGACTTACACTAACTCCAACCCACAGGCTTATCAGAGGTAAAAAGATAAAAATACCCTAACAGCAAAGTCTAGTTCAAGAGGGACCTCAGAGAACTGCCTGAAAGAATCCAGCACAAAGCTGCTGCAGGCAGTGGAACATCTCCCTCTGAGGCCAGGCTGAGGGAGCTGGGACTTGGAGCAGAGGAGCCTGAGGGCTGCCCTCATTGCTGCTGATAAAGATGTGCAGGGCAGTGTCAGGAGGAAGCAGCCAAGGCTCTGCTCAGGGATGTCCAGTGACAGGACAAGGGGCACTGGGTGCAAGCTGGACCAGAGGAGGTGCCGTGGAAACAGAAAAGAAAACCACTGTGAGAGTGCTGGAGCCCTGGAGCAGGCTGCCCAGAGAGNTTTCCAACCCCTCAGATCGTGTGTGATTCTGCTTCTGCTGTAGAAACCTCCAGGTTCTCAGTGGCATAAAATCTTAGTGTGAGAATTGTCTCACATTTGGAAGTGAGGAGTTTTGCTGGTTTTATTTTTTTTTTCTGTTCCTTCCTGCCATCTGCAAGATCTCATGTGGGGTAAAAACGGGAAATTAGTTGAGCAAATCTTCAGCTTTCCTCAGTTTTCTTTAAATAACGTCCTCAGCTTTCTGCCTCATGATTTACATAATAAGGAGACTGTGCTGCGTTATTACATTAGTTTCATTTCTTCAGGGAGAAGGGCTCCAGATGTATTTGACTAAGTCATTAGTGCAAACATCCCATTTTTGTAACATCATTCCCCAGATCAACTGTAAAGACGCACTGTTGATTTTGGCTACGGGCTTAGGAGTGGACAGACACTGCCACTTGATCTAAGCAGCTGCCTCCTCATTACCCCCTCCAAGTTCATTGTCATGGAGAGAAGTACAAACCCCTAATGGATCCACAACATGAGCACCGACTCATAAAACCTGGCAGATGACTCAGCCGATAAAAATCACCATTGTGAAGCTATTCAAGGAGCAGGGGAAAGAAAGAGATTCAGCCTTCCTTAGAGAGATTACTTCCTTTTGTCAGCGTGGGTTTTTTTCAGTCATATGGGAATGAAATTACAAACAGAGTGCTGGATCCTGACACCTCCACTGCCAGGAGGTCTCTTAGAAGCTCTGGTGATGCTTGCAGAGTAAGGTACTACTCAAGGTGAGGAAGGTTACAAAAGCCCTCTCTGTCTGAGTCAAAAGCATCAGTGAAGTGTAACAGCAAACCATATATGATCCAGCCCAGTTTTAGAAGTAAAACCATTATTAATGTTACTACAGGATTTGCTGTTTGATCCAACTCACAGCAAAAGCTTGACTGCATTAAATTATTACCTATTGCCACATCCAGCAGGAAGAAACTTTTAAACTCCTGGCAAAGAATCACTGCTGATTTACTTTTGTGCCCTTGTACTGATCATTAGAAGTGGGAAAAGTTAATTCAAACATGTAGTTTTTAATTGTTTACATATTGCTCCAAAAGGCACAACAATACAGCGACAAAAAAATGTGCAAACGAATGCACTGAACTAACTGAGCTGCCACAAAGCTGTTGCAAAGCAGAAGACTTAGATGGTGAAGCTTCTAATAGGGAATACTGTAAATATCTTATTTATAAACAGCTCAGGAACGGGTGACTAATTCTTGTAGATGCTGACACATCATATTTGTGCCACAGCCTCTATTTGCAATCATAACGCTGGGAAATTTTGTGCCAATGGCTGGAGTTATAAATTGGATTTGGACTGTCCTGTCCCCACACAGTAAATGCTGCATTTTTCATTCAGGTGCTCAGTAAATCACATCTAGGATGACCCAACAACATGCAATGATTCCAATATGCAGGTATGGGAACAGGCAAGCAAAACATCTATTATTTTAATATTTGACACATGCTCTCCTACAGAATTAGACCCTGTTAAGTGAACTTATTGCTGTCTACCGGCATTGCCATAACGGTTCAGGTCCCTGTTGCTGTGCAGGGGATGTGGTATTTGCACTTAATTGCATCATTTGAAAGCCTTAGAAGAGGGTATTCTAATGATTAAATCAATGTAAAACAGCTTTCCGAGCCAAAATAATCAAAGTCTGACCAAGGCAAATGTTCTCAATAAAGTGAGCTTGCCAAACACAAGTGCTAATTAACACCTGATTCTAATTTGGTGATCCCGAAAGTGTGGCAGTGGAGCCCTGTGACTCTGTGAGTGGGAATAACTCTGCTTCTTTCCACTGGCAGGTCGCATGAACTGCCCTCACGGCCAAAATTCCTCCTTTTGATCCATCCTGGGGACAGTCCATCAACATGGTGGCAGCTATGCTCAGGTTCTACAATACTCTGTCTGATGATATTCACCAGCCCTTGGTGCTTCCCCAGCTATGATTATCCTAAGTGAAACTTTCCTCAATGCTGATCTTAACTGAAAACCTTCAAAATACTAAAAGTTTAAAACATCACTCTTGAGTGCAAGTGGCAAATCCAAGTGGTCAGATTCTCCTCTCCAGTTTCCTGTTATCGCTGTTTCAGATTTCAGAGAGAGGAAGAATACTCATTCAGCCAGCTTCTACACACACACTTGAAAGTTCAGCTCAGGACCTCCTCTGCACCACAGCAAGTTGTTCACTGAGCAAGAGACTCATAACAGAAGCAGACATAGTAGCATGAGACTCATTCTCTAAGTTGTCAGGCTTCTGATCTGTCACCTGAATACCAAAGGGTTTTTCCCTTGCCTTGCAGAGAAGTTCCCTACAAGCAGGTGAGGACACATGGCAGACTCAACCAAAACCATACTCTGGACAGTATCTTGCTGATCCGCCCAAAAACCAACCAGATGGCCAAGACTGACTTTGCAATCAGAAAAGGACTGGAAGGACTCCTTTCTCTCTTGAAGTAAGCAATGAGGCTTCTCAGTACACAGTGAGCCCTTTCTGTGGCCAGCTGGAAAGCTCCAGCCAGTGGGACCATTACTCCAGGGTCATCTCTCAAAATAACGTGACCATTTCATTGCAAAAAAGAATGATCCAAGGGCACCTTTCTGCCCCAAACCAGAAGTGGCACAGCACAAAAATAAAGTTTCTTCTACCTTACACCTAGAAGTTGTAACACTCCTCACTTAGGATGAAATAACACACACTTGACCTTTGTGTGCCACATACATAAGCAATCACCAAGGCACATGACACATGAGGCATCCTCCAAACCAAAGCCACACAAATTTGGGTTCTAGCTGTTGGTGAATTTGCCTGTAAAATCAACACCTCACGTATTTGATCCATGCAACAATTACATTAGAGCAGCTTCTGGCTTTTTAAAAATACTTCACTCAGTCTCTCCTTTAAAAACAAATAAGAAAGCTAAATCTCTGAGTGCAGGCTCTGCAGAGGTATTTGCAAAGTCTTTGAGTATTTTATTACCTCTGCAGTGCAAATGTATTCTACGGTGTGTTTAAAGCAACTGCCGTTTGCTCTTAATAAGAGTGAATTTGCACTCTAAATGGCATCCCCTCCTCAGAAACAATGCTGCCTTTATCTGCTTGTGTTCAAAAGCACCTAACAGGGAAACCGAACTTATCTGGTTCATCTTAAAACTGGAGCTGCCTGTCAAGCCTTGACAATCTTCAGATTCTTTTGGAAATAGGAAGCAACCCATTGTGTTCAAATTTGCTCTTAGTGACAGCTGATCCCACAGGAGCATCTAGTTAGAAAATAATTGATGGCACTTGAAACAGAAAAGATTGCAAATCAGGTACGACAAGTTTGCATTCGTTGGTAGTCCTAAAACTAATTGTCCAGCTAAGAAACCAGCTTCAAAAGAGGAAAAAACTTAAGGGGAAGGAAATGAGAAGTTTGTTTATTGCACATACACTTTCATTCTGACAGTATTTTCCTTTTAAAAGGCAGGTCTGGAATAAGTAGTACATTAAAGGGATGGGCCCAAAGCAAAACCTCTAAGCCGAACGCTCCGAACTTTATGACTCAAGCCCATCTGTAGTTTGTTATAAACAAGTCATAAGGCATAAATGAAAAAATCTGGATGCGGAAGGATAGAGGCTCGATCCTGCTACTATTGAAGCTAACAGAAAATCTCTTGCTGACTACAGAGGACTTTGGATCAGACATTAAAATTCCAGAGTGATACTGGCAAAGCTTCAATCGTGTGAGAGCGTGCGCGCACTTGTGCGTACACACACACACACACACACACACGGTCCAACGGGAGGAATTTCAGCCCTGACTTGTGTATCAGACTGGACCACCGGATGTCAAAAATGAAGATAACATGGGAGGAAGTTTATTTTGATGAGGAAATCCCTAAATGCTGTTGAAAATATGCTTGGAATGGTTAATTAGAATGTAGAGGCTTTGGAGGAAATGATATCTTGCAGCTTGACCATCATCTTTTTGCCAGGTTTCCCTTCGATTTATCTCTTATCTGCAGGAAACTGCCTCACAGCTCCTGAGAGAAAAAGGACAATGACTCATTGTTGGGCAACAGGACAAGTTCTATTTGCATTCTGAACTTCCCTGTGAACGCTAGTTAATGTCATACCTAACGTACTTCAGCCCATCCAGGGGATAACCAGGGTGGGCTCTGAAACTAAGCAAAAGTGAAAGTTCCTTGATGAAAATAAACAGTAAATGAAATGAAGATACAGGAGCCAAGGGATGAAAACACCGAGTAATGCCAAAAGTATCTGCTGCGTTTCCTATGACTAAGGCATCCAAAAGGCCTTATTAATAAATGAAAGGATTGGAAACGGGTATGTAACCGGTGACAGGATGCAGCAACCCACCCAAGCTACTGCTGGCCAGAGAAGACTCAGCAGGGTGATTGCTGTGACTCCTGTCTGTTTTCACATGGCCAAGCAATGCAACATTCCTTACTCTGCAGTTTTTACTGAGGGCTGCCAACGAGGAGGTGGTTGCTACACGTGGTGGGAGCGGCTGTTGTATCTAGCAACCACAAACAGAAGCAGGGCCCAGGGAATCACAAGGCGGACATCTGAGCTGGAACTTCTGTAGGTATGTGAATGCTGAGCTTAAAGAAGTGCTGGGGGAGCCTGAGATGGATCAGATGATCACTGTGCCAATGCTCATGAGCACAGCAACTAATGGGCTGAGAAAGGATGGGGACATGTTTCTCCCATTCCTTCCCCCGCGATGATTGCTCTAGTGCTCAGAGGTGTGGCTTGATTTGGGAAAGAACTGAAACTTCAGCAACTTCTCCAAATATTACATAAAAGGAAAGAATGACCAAAAAAACACAATCTAACCCTGTACATATTTTTTCCACTTTCACAGACCAAATCCCAAGCATGTCATGAATCTTGCATTTTTTATTTCCCCAGCTCTCCTTCCCCAGTGCTGAGCTAAGATGTGAAAGAGCACACGATTGGTGTGTTAATAATCAAGGAGTCTGCTCGCTGCATTATGCAGACACCAGAGGAATTTCTTCCACTGTCTGATGACTATCATAAACAGGCCCATCTGCATTAACAGAGCCTTGTGTAGCAAATCCAAACAGGAACCTGCATCCTGGCTGCATGGAAGGAAAACAAAGAGGCCCACAGTCAGTTGGGCTGGATGCTTGGTGTTGAAGCAGATGACTATGACAAGGTTTTTTAACTGCCAAAGTGACACTGCAAATGCAATCTGGTATTGCAGCTGGGGAGCCAGAAATGTATCAGTTACTGAGAGGGAAGGCATTTGTTCTTGAGAATGACACTTCAGGAAAGGCTTGCATCTGAGTCATCATCTTTGACAGCATGTGTGTCCATCAGCAGGCTGAACAGCAGAGCTCCTGAGCTTCTGCAAAACACTGCAGTGGAGTTTTAAGACCTGCAGATTGCTGTGGACCTTATTCACTACCCTGTGAAGTCAAAGGAAAGGACTGATCCCTTGATGGCAATTCCTGGACTTTGAAAACAGTACTGCAGATTCCAAGCATGTGCCCAAACTAAGAGAAGCACCGCTGGAAATCTAAGACTTCGTGCAAACTGGATGAACAAGCAGAGAGCCTTGCCTGTCCTACCTACAGTATACAAAAGCAACAGGGTCTGGAGAGAATAAGCAGGAAAGGAAGGATGAGAACCATCTGAGTGCTCCTGAGACTGCAGGTTTTTTTGTTGTGTATGTTGTGACGGTTCCTGTGGGCTGCTTCTGGAGCACAGGCAGGCTGAGGCAGACAGCCTCCTTCTGCAAACCAGCAGCAGCAAATGCCTACATCTGGAAGTATCAAGGCTACGATCCTGCAGCCCAGTGAGGCCTCAAGAAAGTCTGGTGCATTTCAGAAGAGAGGGGGTTATATACCTGCAGGGTGCTTCAGTTTACATGAAATTACCTGATGGAAATGCCAGTCCAAACCATTCTGAGCTGACCATGAAGGACTGTAGTGACCACCGCCTGTCCTGAGACTTGTCAGCCTTGAAAGTATGGAGGACTGGTCCAGAAATGCTGGAGGAAGAAGTTTTGTTCAAACAAGCTCCTTGGATTTCCAAAGCAGGCCTGGAAACTGTGAAAGAGCAGCCTCTCTCATGAGATTTCCTGTTGGTGCTGTATCCAGTAGCACCGGAAATATCACAAGAATAGCTTTTCTTGTGGTATTTTATTACTTCTGCTTCTGCTCCTGGCCGGAACTGGAAGTACAGGGGTGCATGGAAATGAAATATAGTGGTCAGAGGAGAGTCTGCCAAACATTTGAAAACGACAACAGCAAGAAAGATCATCCCCTTAAGTTTCAGCAACTGCTCCTGATCTGATCTTGCTTTCTTCGCGCACATTTACATGACGGTGCTTTTAGAAGCCACTCACACAAGGCTGGCACCAGGACACAGCTGAACTCCACAAGCTGTGGTTTAGCTGTGAGCACTGCTAAGTTCCAATAGAGAAATGGCTTCTGTTTCCTAAAATGTTTAACTGATGTAATCCACCATCAGAAGAGGTTCAAGCAACTAAACCTCATCCTGCTGCACCTCACAGCTGTGCTGCCTTTATTTAATACTACAGCAGCTGGATTAGACAACACACAAATCTGTGATATCCTCTGTCTAAAGCACCTCTATTTCTCTGGGCATTCCTGCTCAAAAGCATTCGACAAACACTTCATGCAGACACAATCTGTCTAGCAATTGTTCATAAACACACACTGCAAATACTTTCTTGTCTGTCTCAGACAGCGGTTCTTGGTGGCAGTAGTGGCTAAGCACTGCCCCAGCCATGTTTGCCCTCGAGGCACAGTAAGGCAGCTTAGAGGCTTGATCGAGATGGAACAGCTGGGGCAGGAGCGGACACCTAGGAGCAGTTAGGAGAAAGGTGAAAGCCAGCAACAGCTCAAGCCAGTGAAAGCAGTTTGGCAATTTACACCCTTGGCACTGCAATCAAACCTACCTAAACCACATGGGACTCTTTCCATTTCCTGTTTGGTTGATGTGATCTTTACAAGTTACTCCTGTTTCTTCCTGAAGTGAATTCTCCCCCACTGCAAAACTAATTTTGTTCCATTATTAAATAAGTGTTGGCAGTTAATCAACACTTTGCCTTCCTGAACAAGCTCCATTTGCAAACAAATCAAATTCAAAAGGAGATGAACAAAAATGAAGATAAATTGAACTTAAAAAGCCAGGATAAGATTCCCCAAGTTGATTTTCCTTAATGTCTGTCATCCTAAGAGCACTTTGCTCAGTTTATCATAGAATCATAGAATGGTAAGGTTGGAAGGGACCTCAAGGATCATCTAGTTCCAAACCCCTGCCATAGGCAGGGACACCTCCCACTAGCACAGGTTACTCAAGGCCTCGTCCAACCTGGCCTTGAACCCCTCCAGGGAGGGGGCAGCCACAACCTCCCTGGGCAACCTGTG
>VWZE01018795.1:1073187-1113623 GCA_013396675.1 Eubucco bourcierii
CATCAGAATTGAGCTGGATTTCTTCTAAGCACCCAGAGATAATTCCCACTGGGATTCCAAGGCCTGTGTTACCATACACTTGGAAGAGGTGGCCCCTTTCGGAAACAGCTGTTTTCATGCAGCCCCCTGAGCAAGCAGCCATTCATGCCTCACAGGGCAGGAGGAGAGGGAGACTCAGCTGTGATTTTGGCTTTAGGGATAAATGCTTGCTCCTCTTCCCTGGAGGAACTGAGCTGCTGCCAGCAATTAAGGCACCGAGAAGTAATTCGTCGTTCCCTGGAGAGTTTAACCTCTTGCCACCAGTAATTAAAGCTCCTTTCGTGGCTGTGGTTTTGCCGGCACAGCCCTCCAGCAGCACTGCCAGAATGGTGTCTGCTTGCTTCTCATCCCTTGCTCTGGGGGTGCCATACACCACTCCTGCTATGCCAGCTCAGCTATGGCTGCATCTGCGCAACAAACTGGAGCAGGGAATAAGTCCAGCTTGAAAACAGCCTGGCAGAGAAACACTTAGGTTTTGTGCGTCCTCCTCCAAATTGGATCAAATTCCTGATCCGTTTCACAGCACAGCCACAAACCAATCCACCAGGAGAACCGAGGGGCCCGTGCACTGCGGGAGGGAAGATGAAACAAGCAGTAGGGAAAGGTTGGAAAGGGAATACCAGAAGCCAGAACTGGTGCTGAAGACTTAATCTCGTGAAACCACAGCCTCACTCTTCCAGCCAGGAAAAAGTCGGCAGCTGCTGACCAGCACTGTTTTTTCTAACACTTCAGAGCCCCTTTGAACTCTTTTGTGGCCCTGAGGGGATTGTAGCCCACAGTTAGGGAAACTCTGCTCTAGGCTGCTCAATCAGTCTCAAAGCACTAGGACCAGTTTTCCGAGGAACAGAAATTTCCCTGGCTGCTGCCACAAAAGCTGTCTGCTGGGGAACACATCTCTTCCCACCCAGCGTGGTGAGAAATCCTGAGCATTCTGATGGGGGGGAAAAAATTGAAGAGGTCAAATATAGCTCTGGTTAGAAAATCATCCTGCCCATAAGATGTGTTGACCACATGAGCTCAAACCTCCATTTTCTTTAAAGGATTTCCAGCAAAAATTGGTCCTCAAACACATCGTAATGGTGAGATACTGCACTGATATCAACACAGCTTCTCTCCAGAGAGCTTTCAATTTCACAAGCATTGACCAGCCATAGTAGAACACCTCTGGAAACAAGAGGTCTTGTTTTGAATTGTTTGTCTGTCATGAGCAAAAACTTCCAGACATTCACAGAATGGTTTGTGGCTCATGAGGAGAACACAAGTTACTGCTTTGGTGTTTTAGAGTACAAACACAAAGAACTGTGTATGAATGAGAAGCTAAACAAGCATTTGACTTGTTAGCAGCAGATAGTTCATCCACTTCAAAACCTGACCACTACTTTTCTGAAGGAAAAAAGATCACTGCAGGACCCAGTCTCAAACTACTGATAGGAATATTCATACACATCTAGTTGCTGGGGCAAAGAGGCAGGCAAAAATGAATGCCAGATTCTTGGAAAGGCTTGCATATTTTACAGCAGAAATTAAAGCCATGCTGTTTAAAGAACATTGTTTAATAATATTCTTTCTTTCTGCCACCCTATGTTCTTTTGGTTCTTTTGTTATTCAGTCGTCGTATTCAGGACAGATATTTAAGTGTGTGCATAATACTAAGCAAATGTTCCAGTGCCATTGGCTTTAAAGTTTTAAGTTCTAAAGTTAGGAGCATATTTTAGCGGTTTCCTGAAAGGGATTTTTTTTTTTCTTGAGCCATGACCTTTTGTTGGAAGCTTTTGGAGACTTTCTGTTATGATAGTGCTGATCTTGACTTAGACCTACCCTCTATGAAACAAATAGGTTCACACTCTTCAAACGTTGTCCCCTTCAGAATGTGTCATTCCTCAGTAGAAGGCAACAAAAAGCAGCCAGTTATTGGAAATGAAATTCCCATAGTTACTTTTCTAAAGTAACACCATTAGCAGTTTGTTCTCAGAGCTTTTATGTTTCTTGGGGCATTCAGTTGCCTCAGATGAGGTTTTTATTCCATTTCTCTCCATTAACATCTAAGACAATCTTTCAGCTCCATGATGGCATAAAATCCCATGGAAAGTGACCAAAGCTCCTCTGGACTGTGATCAGGGCTAAAATCACAAAGTTTCTACCCCAAAACTCAGATTTGGCCAGTTCTGCCACACAGAACTTCAGGCAATGCCCAAACCAGACTAGTTCATGAAGAAAAGGCCCAGCAACTCTCCAAGGACTCCAGCAAACAGTCTGTACACTTCCAGTGGTCCACAGCCACAGCTTGGAAAAGAGAGCCAAGAGACAGGACAGTGCAGTGGTTTATCTGACTCACCCAGTCCGCTCCAACTGGGGGGCAAATGCACCATTAGTTAGATTAGATGAATGTGGCTCTTATACTTCATTTACTATGCAAATTTCCCACTATATCTGCTTTCTTTCCCCCTCTGTCATTTCCTTTTTTCCCTTTCCTTTTCTCTTCAAGTTCTCTTTCTTTGAGAAAAGATGTGAGATCTGCAGCAAGGAGGAAAGGGAACCCGTTAAATGCCTCATTATCTCCCAGGTCTCTGTTGATTTAGACATCTAGCAAGAGGAATGGAGTTCAGTTCATCTGACTGAACTGACACTGCAGATAACCCCAGCACATCCATCTCAAATTGTCAGCTCAAGACAAATTACCTTCTCTCCAGGATACTCTCTTTCACTGATTACCTACTACTCAAATTAAATGCCATCTGACTTCTGAGAGTCTTTTGTTTGTCAGATTCTACTGGATTATGCAAAAGTGATGGGGGGGAGAATCTGGTGTGTTTGAAGTCTTGAGAACAGAGTGCACAGGCTCTGCTTCCTTACCCAGCTTTGGTGGAAGAGCTCAGGCTTTTCCTAATCTGTTTGCCACCCCACAATATAGTAAACTTTACTGTCAATAAGAAAGTTAAAACCTAAAAGCCTAAGTAATAATGCCCTAAAGCAAGGAGATGCTGTGAAATCCCAATGTTTGGTGACAAATATTTCACACAACTAAATCTGGGCCCCAGTTCAGAATAAAAGATCTGGGTTTAGTTAATTTGCATCTTTCACTTCATTCACTTTATTTTAATGTGTGAGGAAATGTTTGAAGGTGGAGCTAGTAATTGCAATTATGTTTACCTAAAATTTACTTTTTACTTGATTAAACTGTAATTGTTTGGCCCAATATTTTCCATCTACTTACCTCAGGTTGTTTTATATTTGGATATTTTTGTTCAAACATTTTCATTTACCAAAGCAAGATGAGGAAAAAAAACTCAGTAAATGTTTTGCAGAGAAGCACTTTTAAGAAACCCAAAGTTGAGAGAAAGGATTTAAACCATAGCAGATGAAGAGCTGCCTTTTGCCTTACTGCTGAGTTTGCCCAGAATTGGCTAACTTACAGACTGTTGAGAGGTTAGAGTCTGCCCTGTGCTGGGACAATGCAACAAGAACTGCATGGGTGAAGGTTTCATGTATTTCTCAAGTCCCAAGCATGTTGTGTGCACTGTCCTGAGGTTGTAGAGGTTCAAGGACCTCCAACATGACATGGCTGCAGGAAGTTAACAAGCCTTGGGCCTGACCCAGGGGTTGCTCAGCAGCTTCCATGCAGCTGTTGCTCATGGCAGCTGCGGGGCTGCTGTGGTGCTGGGCACTGGGAACAGGAGTCTATAACTGCCCTGGCAGCCCCTGGGGCAGAGGTCTGCCAGGAGAACAGGTGAGGTCTCCTCAGCAAAGCCCCTTGGAGCTCCATCCTCAGTGTGCAGAGCCACAGCAGCTGATGGTTAGTACAAAGGTGTATGACAAAGCCAAGCGGTTTGGAAGAGCAGAACCACCCAGGGAAGGCACACAGCTGGGAGGCAGTTTGGGAAGTCATTAAGTCTCCTGGTGAAGCAGCACCCCAAATGGTATCCTCGGTGTATGAATTTCCCACTACATGCAACAAATACTGCAGGTGTGCTGTTTCACAATAGAAAGGCCTGGGGACACCCAAACCTCTTGAAGAATACCATGCCCGAGAGCTACAACAGGCAACAGCAAAGCCAGGAAGATTTTTACCAAACTAAGGAGGAAAATTTAAGTCCTATGATACAAATACTTGATTTTAGGGAAAGAACAGTTTTAAAAACCTCATTAATGTTTATAAATATATACAGGGTGAGTGCCATGGGGACTGAGCCAGGCTCTGCTCAGTGATGCCTAATGACAGGACAAGGGGCAATGGGTGGAAGCTGAGGCACAGGAAGTTTCATGTAAACACGAGGAGGAATTTTTATCCTGTGAGGGTGACGGAACACTTGAACAGGCTGCCCAGGGGGATTGTGGAGTCTCCCTCTCTGGAGATATTCAAAACCTGACTGAACATGTTCCTGTGTGATCTTGTATAGGAGATCCTGCTCTGGCAGGGGGGTTGGACTGGATGAGCTTCTGAGGTCCCTTGCAGCCCACGACATTCTGTGATTCTGTGGAAAAACTCTTCTAAAGTGCATTTGTCGTTCTGGAATGAAGAAGCTCATTATAAGACAATCCCCAAATTAACAGGTACTATCTTCTAAGAGAGAACTTAGAATTCTTAACAGTGACTGACTGACTATGCAAATCAGTCTTGTTCATTCCTAAATTATTAGAGGAAAGCAGAGATACACTACTCTGTGCTAACAAACTGCCTACAGAAGCATCACATTCATGCAGTTAACTCCCCCCTTCTTTTTCTTGGTATGCTTAAATGTTTTCCTTAAATGTAGCTTTGAAGAATTCCACTTCATTAGAGAATGAAAGCTCCTGGTGGTAACATCTCTGGAGATGGGACAGTGATTAATAGTCACATCTTGTCTCTGTCGACCTGATAAAGCTTCAGACAACTGGGGAGAGAAAGAATGGCTCCGCAGAGGGCATGGAGGATTTGATTTCACATAAATACAGCAGCAGCACTGACAAGCACTCCCATCACCCTACTCCAACTGCAGCCTTTCTCCCATACCCCCACTTATATTCTTCCTCTGGTTTCATGAATTCCTTTCTGCTTAGTGGCACAGCTTGGACAGGATGGACAGAAAGCATCCTCACCCAAAACAGCATATTGCTCATTGGCCAGGGAACCCTCCTGGGAGGTAGGACTTGAGCCTTGAGTCCCCTGAGGCAGAGGAAGAAACTGAACCCTGACCCTCTCTATACAGAGATCAATGGTCATGGGCCCCCCACATGTCCCATGTCATGGATTTCCCAGGGCTGTTGTGGCTTTGGTTGTCCAGCCTCCTGCTAACCCAGTTCTCCCAAACAATCCCTTTCCCTTCACATTCAGTCTCACACTCCTGGTTCCCCTCTGGCCACTGAAAGCTGACATTCCTGGTGTCTCTAATGCACGCTCAAGGACAAAATGCAGTAACAAGTCTCCTTGGTGTCCTGCTTGTGTACTCCTACTGGTAGAGAAAGGATGGAGTCAAAGAGGCTTTAGGTGAAGATTTGTTTGTCCTCCCACACCTCCTTGCAATCTTGGTCATCTTTGCTATTAGAAATGTCACCTTTGCATCAAAGAGAGGATCACCTTCACTGAATATTTCTCATGTGAGAAACAGAAAACCACCAGAAGCTGGCAGCCTGCCCTGATGATATTGCTGATTTAATTCATAGAGTGCCTGGTTCATGGTCCATCATTAACTTAAAATTATTTCCAACCCATAATTAAGTCTCTCTGTTGCTTAAAAGTGACGTTTGGAGCTGCCGTTACAACTCTTTCCTGAAATCCTCTTAGTCACTGTCTGTGAGGTAGCAGGGAGGCTCCCCTGGGGCTGAATTTTTGAAGGTAGCTGTGGTCACCACTCCTTCTCTAGGGACTTTGATGTGCTTGGTATTGTAAGGCACACAAGGTCACTGCTGTTAGGAAGCAAAGGTGGGCAAACTCCCCTTCTCTGAGTTTTTGAAAGAGGCTTTGTGCTGCTTAGGACTGCCAGGATAGGTGCAGCTGCCCTGTGCAGAAGCAGGATTTTAGGTCAGTGAGGATTTTGAAAGAAACCCCTGCCTCTCTAGGCACAGTGTCTCCAGGACATAGGTACTCTTGAGGTAGGGAATGGTTAACCCAGGGTTCTTATGATGACATTTTCACTTTGGGGGTTCTAAATCTTTTTATGGATCTTACCAATAATGTCCTACATCTCCCAGCACATAAAATGATGTCTCCTTCATTTCTTACCTGCCTGATTCATGTAGGTTGCAGGATCTCTGGGGCAGAGACTAACTCAGGATAGCATTAATGTATGAAGTGTGTGGGGCAACAAACCATAAAGATTTTTGTTTTGTTTGTCTCCCTGAGTTTTCTAAATGTGAGTAATTAATAAAGCAATTCCTGTGCTAGCACTGTGTCACTGTCCGTCTGTGCATCTGAAGGGGAAGCATGACATCAGTATTCAAGGGTTCTCTGGTTATATCTGCATGTGGGAAAGAAACAGGCTTAGGACACAGGCTGAAGCACTGGACCAGTGTCTCCTTTTGGCCTTCTGTCTGTCAGGGCATGTTGTGGAGAAAAAAAAAACCACAAAGCTGAGCAAGCCCATTGAAATGAATGCGAGTTGTGGATGCTCTGCATGCCTTGGGATCAGATGTGCTTTCATTCGCACCACTTTCCCCTCTGGTAAGCTTCTGCATGAACCTCGGTTGTACAGAGGGCACCCGGGCTGACCTTAAAGGGCCAAGTAAAAAGTCTCACTGGGCAGGGGTGAGCTGTGCCTGCAGACTTTGGGATGTGGGCTATGAATTTTGTAGGAAGGGTTCTGTATTCTGACTATGACTCCTCCAGACTCAATTGGGAGCTGCAAGGAAGGTATGGCCACAGCAAAGGACATGATAAAAGGAAAGAAAAAGCAGAAAGAGCTTTTAAAGCCAGATGTAGCTGGAAAGCATTTTCTAAGAGTCTAGAAACATCATTGGGAAGAATTTGGGCAGAAAATCCACCCAAAGACATTCCATCACATGGGCCTTTCACAACTAGGTAGTGATCAAGCATTCTGCAGAGAACAATCCTGTGCTGGCACCACTGTGCCTAGATTATCTCAGAAGCATTTTGCTTCTTTCATTGCAATGACTCTCTAACAATTAAAAAAANATAAAAGGAGCACTTGCACTAAAGAGAGTATTTCCACATTAAGAAGCTGGTTGGTTATCCAGCCACAGTAAATAATTAAGACCGCACCACGGTGAGATGGAGCAACGACGACAGCAAGGAAAAAGAGAGGGAAAGAGAAGAACAAGTAAGGTTTCAAAGGCAAAATTTTCCATTGTATGTGAGCTTGCTAGCATAAAAATGCAGAGATAGAAGCACTAATGTCACCAGGCACTAATGAACTGTTGGGCTGACTTGGTACTGAAAGTCACGCCTAGTCACCGGAACCAGAGAAAGTGCCTAAAAGTACTATAACTGCCTTTTAACTGCACTGGTTATTGACTCAGTGAATCCCTGAGTGGTTCTATTTACTATCACTGATTAGAACATTACAGTCAAGTTCTAAACACAAGCCAGGTATTTCCATTTTTAGCATGAAAATCAAAGTTAATATCGTTGGAGAGTTCTGACCTGTACAGTGAAATAATTTTCTTTTCCAGAAAACAGACAAAAACCCCCAAACTCAGACCCCCTCCCCCCTAAAAATCTGTATTTAAATAAAAGAAAAGATAATCAATCTGTCAGGAAGATGCATGCACAGCAGCTTGGCCAGCAGCTCCCAGCACTGCAGAAAATGCAGATTAATACTGCAGTCTACTGTATTTAGTAATTGATCTGCATTCCTACATCCAGTGAATATAGCAGAGTAAGTTCCTATGCAGATTTTGCTCATATGGCTTCAGCAATTCTTCAGTTCATTACTGTTCACTGTGAGATTGTAATTGCAAAACCAAACGCAGCTTCAGAGACAGCCCTGTGCAAACCAAAGGAGAGCCTTCTGTTTCCCCTAAACCTAACTGCTGCATTAGCATCTAATTTCAAAAGCTGTGGAGATGTGCTTCGGACCTTTTTAAATAGACACAGGAAGGTGGGGGGTTGTAGGTTTGCTTGGTTGGTTTGGTTTTCTTGGGCTTTTTTTCTTTCTTTCTTTCTGAAGACTGCTTTTGCTCTTTGCCTGTGTCTGGTCATTTCTTTGACATATGAAGACTCAAGCAGCTTAAGCAGCTGTTTAAAGTTAAGCATAAGGCTATGAATATTTATGCTGAAGTACAATTTCATAGTGTAATAAAACCAGAGACCCCCAGACTCAGTAGCAGCCAACTGCTGGTATGCCAGTTCTGCCAAAAGTATTGGCATTTGTGATTTGGGAGAAAACAAACTTATCTATTTACAGACAAATTCCAATGTTCAGGATTTCTATGGCTCCATAAACTTCGCCAGTGCCCATGTCAGAGTTTGTTCCTGTCCCATGTGAAGATACAGCCAGTAAGGATGAGCACTGCTCAATCACTTCCATAACACTGTTTGTTTCTTTTCAGTCTGCTGACCTCTTTGTAAAAGAACAATCACACAGATCTCAGCTTTTCCTTCCTCTTTACTTACAGCTTTTCATTTTTCTTTAGCATTCTTCCCCCCACTCCACCCCCTTTTTTTTCCCCCCTATTGCTCTCTTTATACTTCTCCTGTTGTGCAGATGATGCAGGTAGATCTCAAAGCACTGCTGCAGGCTGCTCCTCTGCTGCCAGGCAGAAGGCACTATTTTGGCAGCTTGCAAGATGGCTCACTTTCCCCTGATAAAATTTTCCTACAAGGGACAAAGAAGGGGAATCCAGCAATTGTTTCTGAAGTAACAATTGCTCAGCCACTATGTTTGCCAGCTTACGTAGCCACCAGGTAAACGGTGTTGTCATATGCTAGGAAGATACCACAACATCTCTGCATAATATGGCAGTTAGACAGAAAATAACTAAATACTACCTCACATAAGCAGCTAAGAGGACAAATCCCGGGTTTCTGTTTGTAATCAACGCATGCAATAAATGTAAATAATAAACACATGTGAGCTGGATTTGGTCATGGATGCCACACAAGTAGAGAATAGACTTTCCTCTGGCTATTCCTCTTACAGTCATTCTGTAACACAAAGGTGTCTTGCTCAAGGTTCTGCACAAGGTGTAAGCAAGCAAATGAAGCAGCAGAAGCCTCTGGTGCTGCACTCTTCGACTTCCTGTTATCCTCCCTGAAATCCATCTGAAAAACCTGGCAACCTGACAAAGGTCAGAAAGGTAAATAATTTGTCTAGCATTTGGGGGAAAGTTTGGATTTTTGCTTTTGTAACCAGAAATGTCCTTGCTTGCAAATATTCTGACTTCCAGTTTGTTTAAGTCCTTGAAAAATTGGCCCAAAATGTTTCATTTCACTAACAAACACTGAGGGGTTTTGTAATCCAAGAGAAAAGGAACCCTGCTTACGTCAAACAAGGAGGCAATGAAGTCAAAGGTGCCTTAGAGGTGGGTTGCTCACCTCTTCAAAAGCCTGGGCTATCAGAGTGCTCTAAGGAAAAGCCATGCCACAAATTAGCGCAGTAAACACATTTCTGATGCTCAGCAGATGAAGTACAAGGGACTGCTTGAGGCTTAACTTAAAATCAGACTGTCTACTAACACACCAATGTGGTGAGAGTCGCTTGAAAGTGACAGAAAATCATCTCTCATGGCCTCCCTTCATTTGAAACATTCAAGGAATAAAACTTTGTGGCCTCAAAGGAAATGTAAGAGAGAGAACAATCTCCTTTAGGTCAGCCTGACATTGTTGTCCTCCTTGTGAGAAAACATTCCTAGTGAGGAATGGACTTTCTAGTCATAGGAGGGTTCATAGTCAAAATAAACAGAGAAGAAACTGGATAATGGACAACCAGGACTACTCTTTCTACAGAAAGTTTTTCATTTTTACCCAGTCGTTTTGTACACAAAAAGTTGTATAAAAAGACCCTTGGCACTACCTTTGCTCACTTATCCAGGACCTTTCTTGGAACGCTAACACACATTTCGGAGGCAGCTTTACCAGCTGTCTTCAAAGGCTAGCACTATCCTTAGCCTGACCTGAAGGGTTTGAGGAGATTGTTCTCAAGACCACGGAATGATTTATCGCAGTAAGAGGGAAAAGATTTTACTTAACATCATCTTTTGAAACAGTACTTTGCTTCTATCTAGATCCAGGTACTGTAAAACTCAAAAGGCACCCAGGTCTCAGGGCCTAGAATGACTTAAAAGCAGCTGCTGGCCTCTGCTAACAATGTAAGTGGAAATTAGACTCCGGGAGTACATGTGAAAGGGGCAAACACTCCATTCCTTACTGCTGCAGCCTGGAAGAAAAGAAGTCATTGACATTCCAGAGGAGGCAGAGTTAATCAGTAACACACCTGATTAGTGTCTCTCAACTTCACTCCACAGCACAGATCCTTTCTCCTGCTGCTCACATGCCTTTGGACCACGCAGGGAGAAGGAGGGATGCTGCCTCTTGGCCCTGGGAGATGAACGCTGCCGAAGTGTGGACAGCAAAAAATGCTCTGGGACTGAGATTTAATAGGGAAAGAGCTGACAGCTGAGCAGCAGCTCGGGGTGTCCACATGGATACATCTCATCATGGCAGATTAAGAGTCATTGAAATTTGGATGCAAATTAAATGTTGCCTAGGGCTCCTTTGCAAATTGGGAGTAGGTTCCCTTCCACCCCGTTTGGCAAAGTTCAAACCAACCCTCCCGTGTGTGACCCGAGTCTAGGGCATCTGGGAGCACCTCGGCAAGGCGTTCCAGACAGAAGACTTGCTTGTGAGTCAAGGAAACAGCAAGACAGCTTCTCTCCGGAACTTGTCATTTCCCCCCAAGCAGCTTTTGCTCTCCCACCCCCTGCCTCACAAGCTCTCACCAAAATCTTCACGAAAGTGTTAACAAAACCATTGCAACACATTGCGACTTCAGATTGCCCAGCAGGAACGACCCATAAGATCTGAAAGGAATTTCCTCTTTCCTGAGGGCTCCCAGAGCCTGTGAGAAGAGGAATGAAAACTTCCCTCTTCCACATCCCAAGCGATGGGGAAAGATACGTTTGTGCAAAGAGGGCTGCTTCGAAGTAAGAAATGCATAAGGCAGTTCTGAACCTCCCCCTATGGTGCCAACTTCCCTTGAGAAGAGGTGAAAATGGAACTACCAAGTTCAACACTTGCTTCTTGTTTGTGAAAGAGCAAACTAGATAGCTACAACCCCTGCAATGTGCTTGGAGATCCACAGCTGACAGACCTCCAGTTTTAGCTATTTTTGGCCAGCTCTGTAACCCTTTTGCCTTTCCTAGGTACTTTGCAGCACGTTGTAGCTATTAGGCTAGCAAAGCAAAAAAGAGTTTAAAGGACAACAATTTAATCCTTTCCAGTACATGTATCTGTCTCATTAAAGCATTCTCCTGCAGCGGTGTAATGATACATCAAATGGAATCCATTTCAAGGTAAAATGAGTGCTGCTGATGGCTAACACACTGCTCCCCAGGCCTGGCTTAGGCCCCAGCCCAACTGCAGCCTAGCACTGAAGTAGATTAAATATCAACTCGGGTCACGTTCTCATGGCCCTGGCACAAGTGCCAACATTCTTCCAATTATTCAAGGCCAAAGAAAGAGCAACCTGCCTGACAGAACTGTGACACAGCTTGATTAGATTCAGCTTAGAAGCCTGCCGAAAAGGATACTGTGGTATTTAACTCAGATGGAGAGAGGAATGGCANCTGTTACGAGGGTGAGTGTTTTAAATTTAAATTGCTATCCCTCTGTAATGCAAACGGTGTGCTCCACGCCTCTACACCCCTTTAATTGCAAAAGGTAGCTTTATACCCCTTCTATTTGGAGAACAGCAGGTTTTCAACCTTTCAGACCAAATCATTTTATCTTCCAGTTAGAATAATTCACTTTGGATAAAAAGGGCAGAAGCTGGCAACCAGCAGAGAAAAGCATGGACAGGAATCGGGGCTGAGTAAGCTCTGACATTTCCAGCAGCACTTGTAAGAGGAATGTGGGTAGGAGAACACACAACTCCAAAGATTAAAATTTCAAAGTGACCTGGCTGCGATTTTACTGTCCAAGGGAAAAGGCAGCATTCTGTCATTGGGCCCCGAGTGTCTGAACTGACTGACAGCAATTCCAGGAGCAGGGCAAGCCAGCCGGGGCACAGCGCTACTCATTCCCTACTGCCAAGCAGCCAGATGAATGCTGCTGCCCCATCTCTCGACATTCTTCTGAGACCTGCTGCTCAAGCCTTAGGCAAATCTCAAAAGACTCTTTATTAGGGCAAATTTACACATTTGCCATTGCAAATTAACCTCGTTTTAAAATAAAGGAGGAAAAATATGCATAAAAATCACATAAGCCAGTTGGGATTGTTTTGTTTTGTTTTGTTTACTGAAGAAATACTTCCCACTGAAATCCTGCATTTGCCACTAATGTCCCAGTGCCTGTCAGGAAGAATTTGAGAAACATCTCTCACTCTGGTTATTTTGTGAGATAGTACTGGATCTCAGGAAAGGATTACTATGTTCAAGCTTGAGATTCCTGCAGGGTGCAATAATTTGTAGGTGCCTAGTGCAGTCAGAGAAGCAGAGTGTGGCAATTGTGTAAGTGACAAGCCGGTAGCGGCTTGCACATACTCTCGGCAGAGGTGCTGGCTGAGCAGGCAATCACTCCCACATTTAGCAACCACACAAAGCTTTACATGACTGCAGTATTGAGGACTCTTTACCCACCTAATCTGCACCGTTAGCTCTGTCGGTGTAGTTGGCTCATCCCATACAGACAATGAAGAGATAAATTGTAATTTAGTAGCAGTCATGCAAAAGGCAACATCATTACTCTGGTTAAAGACACGAAAAGGAGCCTACTGGGATCCAAAATCATTACAGCAAGGTATAGACTACGTGTGTTGAGTATTCTTTCAAAAACGAATTTTAGTTTGAACATTAAAACTATTTATCTCAATTTTTTTCAAAGCAATTGAAATATTTAATCTGGCATCAGATTTCAATTTTAGAGGAAAGTTTCACTTGGATCTTCTGTTATATTTTGTCTCCAAAATGGCAGTTGAACTCTTGCACATGAGAGTCAGAAATACATTTCTCCTCCCATTTCTTGATTGGAAGCTGTTTTCGCTCAGTCCCCTAATTCCTCCCTCCCCCTCTTTTCCCACTTTTGAGTCTCCTAGAAAATCCATTTGCACAGCTGCACTCAAGAAGCACAGATAGAAATTGAGATTTTAACCAGCATTATCTTGGTACAACAATTCTGTTAAAAGTAACATCTTGGTTGTAGGTTGTTCTGAACAGGTATTTAACCACCAGAAAAGGGGTAGAAATTCTACCTGGGTAATAAATATCAAAGAACTTTCTTCCTAAGCTCCAAACCAGCTTTACCTACTTGGGCACCTCATTTTCTACCCTCTACTGTCACTGCATTAGCTTCTGGAGTAGGCTGTTTGATGGGGAGTTGTATTGCATCCCTAAAGTCTCCTATGTGTTTTCTGAAAACATTCTGCATCTCTCTGCTTATTATTCTCTCTCTTGCTGTTTGCCATCACACTTTCTCCCTTGCCCCAGGTTTTATCTGGCTCAGTTGGCTTTCATAATTCATTTTACATTGTGCTGGCACCTAATAAAGGTTTTCCTTTTGACATGACATGATCAAGACAGTACATAACAGATGACCTTGGACCTGGAACCAGAGCCACTGCAAATACTCCCTTTAAGCCCAGAGCCTAGAGAGACCTATTTTCCCTTTTTGTGTGTGTGTCTGGAAATGGGAAAAGAAAGTTCATTCTCAGCATTCACTATCAGTCACTTCATTCTGAGAGGGTTACTGTGACCCACATAGTTTTTAATCTCCTCTTTGCCTTTTCATGCTTTCAAGGAGAGGCTAATTTTGGTCTTCTGACTAGAGGAGTTTTTTTAACGTGAGAGCCATGTGGAATGTGACACTAACTAAGAGTCCACTTGGGAGAAGTAAACACCTTGCACCTCAAGTGCAGCTCTTTGCACTGCCTGTCACAGCAAGCAGATGGGCACCCATTTGTAAAACAGAGCTTTGTTTTCATGGTGGAGGGTCCCGGAGGCCTGCGCTGCTGGCTGTGAAGGGAGCAGCCTCACCGATACAATCCATTTTCTCAACTTCATTCAAGCAGAAGCAGCCACGAGTCTTGACATTCTGCCCCTGGCAAAATAAAAAAATCCCCTCCTCGCCTTTGCCTTGTCCAAAGGCCACTGGACTGATTTTTAACAAAAGAAATGTTTCTAAAACTGAACAGGTCAAGGAAAGAGCATCCCACTGCTCCCATCTCCTTGTGCTGCCAGCACGTGGCACCCTGGAGGACATCAGTCCAGATAAAGCTTCACGGCACACCAGGAAGTTGCAATAATTATCGATTGCCTTGGAAACACCAACTCATCTCTGCAAGCAGAGATTTGTTTATTAATGCAAAAGTTAAGTAATTTAAAGATGGAAGGCAAACCCCACTGCTCCTGGAACGCAGATAATCCATTTTGGCCAAATGAGATCATTCAGCTGAAAATGGGTTGCATAAGCACAGCCTTAATTTTCTGTGTGGTATCACAACACTGATTTCACCTTGCCAAACAAACCGGAAAGACCACAACAAAATCTTGGCTATCCTGGGCATAGTATCAGGTCTACAATCAATCAGATACCATGTGTAGTCCTGAAATAAAAGTTGTGTTGTTTTGTGTCCACTCCTGCTTCTGGCTATGTCAGTTGTATAAACGCTTGTTCCAGATAGTGTCATTTTCATTTACTGTTACAGCACTTAGATTGCTGAGCTATAGGGCGGTGCAATAACTCTGCCCTTAGATATGGAATTAAGTCCCATTGTGTTTCCCTTAAACAGGGTGATCACACAGTCCACAAAGTCCATTAGAGGTCGTTATGGACCAGGCAGTTGCCAACTCTGAGTACTATTTATTGTACCAAACACAAACATGCCTCCATTCTCCAATTCAAGAGAGACAGGGAACTGCTGGAGAGAGTCCAGTGGAGAGCTAGGAGAATGAAATCCAGCCAAAGGAAGAACATGGAGCTATTGAAACTCTAGGGTGGGAGCTTGCCAACAGGAATGCAGGATGATGGCAGGCTTAGGAAAGATCCTGTGGCATGGTTTGTTTCTGGGAAGGAGCAGTGGTCATTATGTCAGCTGATGACAGTCCTCTGAATTGTGACATTTGCCACAATACAGAAGAAAACCGAATGGAATGCTTACAATAAAGAAAACGCTTAAAAGAAACCTCAGAGCAAGAGGACTGGGCTGGTTTAATGGCTTTGCTGCAGATATGCAGGCAAACAACTTCAAGAGCCTACATGCTCTGCTACTGCCTTCCCCCTGCTTCCAATTACCGGGAGCTGTCCCAGTGATCATGGCCTGGGTTTTAGGATTTTAACTTCAGAAAATCTTACCATAAAATTCACAGGGAAATGGTTGTGATAGAGTTGAAAGTACCAGAGATAGCTTAACACTGTTCTAACACCACCGTTGCAGAATCAAAGACAGTTACGTCTTAAAGTGAAGCATGTGCAGGAACAGTGTCTTAAAGTAGGCAAATTTAAATCACCATGATTTAAGCAGGGCTTCTGCAGTAGAAGTCTTTTCTTTGGCCTCCTTCTTACCTAATTACATATAGAACCAAAGTAGTGCTGCCAATGAGTCTTTGAAAGAGCCACACTCCTGTATCAAGAAACACTCCAGGTCAATGTAGTCTAGTCCTGTCACCTGAAAGAAGTCCTTTTGCTCATTCCTACTCCTGAGCAGCAAGCATTTCTTCATCCTGGCACAGCAAGTGCACAGCCTCCAGGTAAAACAGATTAGGAAACTGATCTGGCTGAAAACAAACCCAGCAGGAAAAAAAATGTCCAAATGCATTCATTTTCAGCCAAATTGGTCCTCCAAATTGGTTTATTGTGTAGCCAATGAACTAGGCGTGTTCTGGTAGCCTGAGAGACCAAGTGCTACAGGTGGGAACAGCAGCAGCCGTGGCCCAGGGGACAGAAAAGGATGTCCCCTTCGGCAGCAGCTGTCACAGTGTGTGCTGGTGTGCCCTGAAAGGCAGCCCAGTGATCTGGCTTACAACCTGGCCTCACTAACTCCCCCAGCAGCGCAGCTGAGGGCAGCTGAGAGAGCTTCAAAGTCAGGGCCAGGAGCTTCTTCAGGTGGCTCCACACTCAAGGGCAAGCTTTGTAAGATAGCTTTCAGAACAGAATCAGCCATCTACCATGAACTCATAGCCTCTTTGTATTAAGATGACAACCCAAATCCTTGTTGTTGCTTGGCTTGTAGTAGGAAGGAAAGCTTTCTCTTTGGCTTCTGCAGAGTGACTAGTTAGACCCCAAGGCACTGCCTATGCTTCAAGGACCCACTTTACCCAGCACCTGGAACAAGTGGTCTCTGCCACTGATGACAATGGAAGAAGAGATGAGGAAATTCTGCTAACCTAAAGCAGTTTTGTAGTTTTCAGATACAACATTCTTTGGCATGAATTCTGTTTAGCCACACTTCTCTTCTACAAAAACAACTAACACCTTCTGCATTTCTCTGTGGCTGGTGCAGTGGCAAAGCTCCCTTCCAATCCTTGCAGCTCATTCTCTTGCCCTTTGAAATCCCTCACTACGCACTTTTTGTACCTGCACTCCAACATTCAATTGCAGTTCAGTTCTTATGCATCTTCCAGAGGTGCCAAGCAGCAGTAGCATTCCCTAGAGGGGGCTGAACTGGAGAAATGTTGAGAGTTGTAGCAATAAATAAAACCCAACAACAAATCCCAACAGCTATTATAGATGTTCAACACCGTGCAGAGTCAGATACTAGTGTGTGAATTGTGGCAAGTTTTGCAGATGCCTGTGCAGCCTAAAGCAGCCCCACAAAACCTGCATGTAATGCAATAAAAAGGTTATTCTTATTAGCTGATGTAAGGGCGTGGGGATCTCTGCCAAAACTATGGACCTTACATGTGGTCCTTTGATAAATATCTTTGTATGTGCTTGGTATTAACCAAAGCATTACCAGCTGTTTACCTTGCACTAATACACATCACATTTCTGCACAAATCCTAGCTTGTGTTGCATAAGCCTGGGCCCAGCACTGCATCCATCAGAGCGGGTGACAAAGGTTTAAATCAAGCTGCCCGTGTTTCAGCACGTTATCCATAAAACTAGGTCATGGGATAAATGTACTGCTGGAACACAGCTTCATACTAATTTTCCCAGTAAGATGCATCATAAATATTAACTGTCCTGAACGCATATACACAGGCTTGTGGCCTTGGCTCCAGGCCCTTCACATGGAAGTTGGAGAAGGAGTTCTGACTTAAGGTGGTGAGAATGTGAGGAACTCTGAACGATCACCAGAAAGGGAGCCTTGGCTGGTTCGTGGCTTTTCAACCAAACAGCAACACAGCGCTGCACATGGGTGCTGAGCACCATGGAGCCTGGTCCCACAACACCTCATGGACAGGATCAGTGTTTAATAAGGCTGAGACTAGCTTAATGAGCTACCCCTTTAGCAGCTACAGTCAGTCTGCTCTGTCCAAATGAGTTTGTAAACCTAGACAAGCTTGCACCTCTCTGCTATGTTCAGTGCAGCTCTGCTAATAAGATGGGTTCAAGAACACGCAGCTTCCCCTCCTCCCCCAAACACTCACACACACACTCCATTGTCCTATTATCTGCCCCTAGTTTTCAGCTGGCTTGTGCTATCTGCAGCAGGTATGGCTGCTCCCAGTACGTCTCCTGCGCTGCGGGAGCTTCCAGAAACAATAGTGTAGCAATATCTAATTATTTACAGCGGCAGCGCAAAGCAGGAGATTAAGGTTATTTGTGATCATGGGTACGCATCCTTCTTTCCATTCTCATGGTATTTCCTGCCTGAGTGAAAGGAGGAAGAACCAGAAATCCACTGAGAATGTCTCTAAATTTTTTTTTTCAGTCTCAAGAAGTATGGCCAATAATAACAGTATTCAGAGTGCTTTTCCCCGATAATTTTCAATGTGCCTCACAAAGAGGGATAAGAATAATGATCCTTACTTTATAGACTATAACATGACCAACAAAAGAGCCAAGAATGGAACCCAGATAGCTTGCCCTTTCCTCTGGGCTTTGCTATTGTTGAAGGATTAGGACCCACATTCAGGATAACACCTCAACCACATGCCTGACTTCAAGCATTTGCTTAAGTCGCATTGATTTAAGCACATGCTTAAAATTAGGCATATTCTTAAATATATTCCCTAACCGGGGCTTAAATAACCATCCAGTCTTCTGGGTGCATATTCAGATAAGGCGACATTTTATTCAAACTCAGGAAGAGGAGGAAGAACAGACTGGGTGCAGCTGTTTTGCCCCTAAGTCATCCTGGTAGCAGTTCCCATATCGCAATTAAAAACTGTAGAATGTTCTTAGCTGCTGCCAACAAAGTAAGCACAGTTAATGGAATCTCACCAGAAGGAAAAATGGTGATACCAAATGTCACCCAAACTGCCTGAACTTTCCAAATCACCAGCATTTCCCAATGATGCTTTCCCAGGTTTCCCTGTGAGAATTGTGAAACCTCACAGCTGAATACAGAGTGGCAGCAAAAGAACCCTCAGCATATGGCCAACTCTCACCCACTTGGGCTTCTGAGAATCAGGAAAACCTCTTGCTTACCTGAACAACACTTTAGCGCTCTTATCCCACAGTAACAATGTTTACAGACTCAAGCACATAAACAGATTCTTTGTTTACCCACACCTAGTAATGCTCCTGTTCTATTGCCTAATTTAGCTCTGTGCTTTTCTCCCTTTCCATTGATCCAACAATCGGACATTCCGATGAACTGCTAGCAGAGGACTGGTTCTGAGGATGGGTGAAACTCATGATAATTGATGTCTGAATTTGAAACTTTCAAACTATCTCACAAAGAAAAATCTCTTCCCTCTTTTTACTGCCCTGGAATTTTTGTTCTGGGGCACTCCAGTTTAAGAAATGATGGCTCCAATCAAACCAATGCTTTCGAGCTGCTCAGCTGGAAGGAGAAGAATGTTTTGCAACAAATACATTTCAAATGCGCACCCAAGCCTTTGTTGAGGGACATATTCCAAATTCCTGCTGAGATTACAGAGTGAAACCTGGGGCAAGGTAATTTGCCTTCTCACCCACTTCCTTACTGTTACCTGCATTATTCTATTCCACAGAATTACAGAACGTTAGGGGTTGGAAGGGACCTGCAGAGACCATCCAGTCCAAACCCCCTGCCAGAGCAGGATCACACAGGGCAGGTCACACAGGAGCGCATCCAGGAGGATTTTTAATGTCTCCAGGGCAAGAGATTCTGCAACCTCTCCGGGCAGCCTATTCCAGGACTCCAAGACCCTCACAGGGAAAAAGCTTTCCCTTCTGTTCTTCTGACACCTCCTCTGCTCCAGCTTGCCCTCAGTGTCCCTTGTCCTGTCACTGAACATCCCCGAGCAGAGCCTGGTTGTGTCCTCCTGATGCTGCCCTGCACATCTTTATCAGCAGCAGTGAGGGCAGCCCTCAGGCTCCTCTGCTTCAAGCTCCAGCTCCCTCAGCCTGGCCACACAGGAGATTTCCATTGTCTGCAGCAGCTTTGTGGCTCTGCCCAGGACTCTGAAACAGTTTCCTGAGGTCCTTCCTGACCTGAGTGGTCTAGAACTGGATGCAGTATTCCAGATGGGCCTCAATATTCCAGATATTTGCTTTGCTATTATATGCTTCCATTCTGTGATGGAAAAGGAATGGAATGGAGTGATCTTATTTTTCTCAAGTTAGTAGCCCAAATCTGTTGGAGTCACAATTTAATACATCCAAAATGGGACAAAGTTAGAGTCAGATTAATGAAATAGAGCCCTCGGAGTAAGCTGATGGTATCTGCTGGCACAGCATAGATATTACATCTAATGTATCTACAGGTGATAGGATACACAACTATTAATGTCTAGCAAGAAATAACAATTAAAAAACCATGAGAAAACAACCAAATCTAAATTAGATGACACCATCCTGCTGCCACCATACAAGCAAAGGTAAGGACTGTTCACTACCAAATCCATTACAGTTTCTGACTTGGGGGTGGGGGGGTGTTATTCTGTTCTTTCAGAAGGCACTTTCTCTGGACTCCTTGTATCCCATCTACTGTGCTCTCTTAACAATCACCACTGAGCTTCAAACATGCTAACAGGCTGTTATGGGACAACAAAATTTCTAACAGTGAGACCAAACCAAACTGCTTTTGAAAAATTCACTCGGCTCTTAACAGATCACAAAACAACCCAAGGGTTTAATCTTCTGTCTCATTTAGGAGACCTATAAATGGTGCAAAGGGACAGAAAATTTAATTGATCAGCTGCAGAACAAGTGGGAAGTCAGCATACTGCATTAAAGGCAGATTAAGTATTTCAAACCCGATTCTTTTGCTTGTTGAAAACATCCCTTTTACCTTGTATGTGTGACTTGACTTGATCAGCATGACAGATTTTACAAACGTTGCCAGTGTGAACACAGCAAATACCCCTCTCAAAGGCATCTTCATCAGGATAGCACAATCAACATGTTTGATGTAACATGATTGGTCTGTAATAAACCTGTGATGATCTGGTCCCACGTCATGAAGCTATTCTTTTGTTCACTCGCTTGCATGTAGATATGCACAGAGATGCAATGAAAGACCACTTTTAGGGCACCCTACCAAGTAATTTCTTTTTACTATTAGGTGAGAAAAATTCTAGTTACCAAGACCTTTTTGTGAAGACTTCAGATCAGACTGACTGTTTGCTGTGCCCTCTTTTAAAAGCTCCTGAGTAGTGCAGCTGAAATGTCGATGATGTGAGGGTTGGATGCATGTTTAAGATCTGTGCTGCCTTTGTGAAGAAGGGTCACTGAAAAATGTTTTACCAGTAGCAAACTCAGAACAGGCTACTCCTACTGAGCAAGTGAGCAAGGTTGTGTTGGTACAGGGTGAGAAACAACAGAAAGTTTTTAACTGTACCCACAGCTTGAGAAATTCCAACCCCTTCAACAGAGCCATGCTGATTTCTACCAATTAAAGCCCTGCCCCTTTATTTTCCTTTTGATATATTCCCCCCTAACACATACACTGTGCTTTCCCAAAGGTAAAAGTGGCTTCAAAGCGTTTTCAGAGGAACATTAAAGAGGCGGAAGTTGTAACACTGACTGCCACTATTTTATCTAGGATTTTACTGCAATTAAAAAAGAATATAAAATGTTGTTGCTACCCTGGACACATACTTTTACATTTTTAGCCTTGGCAAAACACAGACGCTGGCTGCTTGTGTCAGAGTCGGGGCCTCCGCACATTGTCCCTGCATTACGCTTTTTGATCCTGTTAAAAAATGTTACCCTGTGCAGCTCCATGCATCAAAGGGACGCTTGTACACACTGGGATCTGTTTCAGCCCTTAGGCAATGAGACCAAAAGACCCTTCTCATAAATTCTAATTCAAAAGTTTTTAGTTATCAAGAGGAAGTTTCCAATTGCTCTCTCACATGTGGGAAAATATGTAAGCTACTGAGAGGACCTTTTGTCTGCAACTTTAATGGGGGCAATTTGCAAGGGGGAGTGCAAAGGTTCTAATATGCAGTGTGCACAGACAGTAAGCAGGCACATACTTGGTATTTAATGAAGTTCCATGAATCATTAGCCATACAATAACCATAGGGTTCTATAAATCACCTGCAAAGATTTTTAGGCCAATAGGCTGGACGGTAGAGCAGAGCACCTCAAGGAGGCTGGGGAGCAGAAGGAGAAAGGAAAAGAAAAAGATAAAAAAGGGCCACATAATGCATTTTCTCTTAGCTGGCCTGTCAATCCAAAATTAAATCCTGTCGTTTTGACTTGTTGGCTTTACAGGGAAACAAGGCAATAAAATGAAACTTGTCCTAATAAAACCCGCTAGGATTTGCGAGAGGGAAATGTAGTTGGAAGATCACCATCTGCACTGGCAAATGTGTGTGAAGGAACACTCCATTTTTGTGCTTTTCTGTCTTCTTTTCTTTGTTAATTCACCCTGCTGGTGAAACAGCCCTTCTAGAATGCCTGTCCTTTAAAAACATCAAACCATATCTGCAGAGTGAAACAAAAGCCTGATTCTTTCCAGTCAGCAAAAATGCAAACGTTATTTGCAAGACAGACTCTTGTGAGTGGTTTCTTATTCTGCAGTACATCCTAGTAACATATAACCCTGTAACTAACCTGGAAAGACTGATTTTTTTTTTTTCTTTCTACAATTATGCAGGAAACAAGCTTCTTACTGTGTGTTTAAAAGGCAGAATGGTCACAATCGTCTGCTGAACCCAAGTTCCATCTGAGCTGGTCAGGAGCTGATTGTCTCTACTGCTGAAGTCCCTGCTGAAACGTGACAAGCAGAGCAGTGGCATCCGTCCTTCTCTCCTACTCACATATATTCTGAGGTACCACAAAGTAAGAAATCCCTCAGATTCAATTATCATTCTTCCTTTGTATCTGTAGTCTCAGAAAGACACAAGAAGAGATGGCACAGGCGTTGGTGACTGGCAATGGCAGGCACTAGGATGAGCATGAAGGGGTTGTATTTGAGATAGGCACCGTGTTTTACTCATTCAGGAATCTTTGAAGCTGGGAGCCTAAAGGACCCACTTCATGTCCAGTGGAAGGACAATAGGAACATCACCTTAACACATTTCATTTCCATTTGCCTAAGCCAGTCAGACATTCAGTTTACCCACAACAAAGGGACCCCTCAGTTAACAGGGTGAAATAAAAATGAGAGACAACACTGCACCTTTAGCTCAGCTCCCACATTTTGTCTGCATTTCCCCCTATCATTCCTAGGTGAAGGTTGGTTATAAAAAGCAAATGGTAGCAATCAGTTCCCAAGGTGTTATCCTGCCTGCCTTGCCCACAGCATGCTGATGAGGGAGATAAAAGGAGGTGACAGTGCACCATTAATGTATTTGCCTTTAAATCCCACCACTGCAGGCTAGGATATCCAGTAGTTCCCAGCTAGTCCCTCCTGATCATTTGTCCACACCACAATAAAATCACCACCCAGCATACTTGCTGGTCTCTGCCCAGGGGAGAGACAGTGCTAAAACAGTAGGGAGGTTGCAGGTAAAGAATCTAAATAAACTAGCAGAGCAGTATGTCTAGATGTTTGCCTGCCTGCACTGGCCCAGGAACTAGACTTTGTTTTCCATCCAATCCATCATGTCAAGTACTGGGGAAGGGGGGAAAGGAGGAAAGATGGGAACTTACAAAGGAAATGCAGTGTAAGAAAGCTAAAAGGTAAATACTACCATTACCCTTGCAAGACATGCTACAAGACATAAAAGAGCCTTTTATTAGGACTATTCTCCATCCTCAAAGTGGTAAGGCTAGCAATAAACCTACAAACCCACTGGTGTGACTCCTCAGCTGAGAGTATCAGAGGCAGCTCAGTTTGAAAGAACGATTACTGGTTTTTAAATCACACAAGAGATTCCAAGTTATGATGTAAATAACACCCATAAGACCCCCCCCCCTCCTCCAAACACTTCTTGTGATACAGTTGCTTAAGCAAGTCAAACTCTTTGCAAAGTGAAATCCAGTTTTAAGTAGCTGTAGTTCATCCACACAACTGTTGCGTTTCCGTGTTTAAAGTTTATCTGTTGCAAATGATGCCCCTGAGTGAAGAAAGCTCTCTTCTTGGGCAGCTTTTAAAGTTGATATTCAAAGATGAACTTTAACCTAAGGGAAATAACTATTTCATTGACTCTGGGGCAGCGGAGAGGGAAAGAAGGACTGAAAAGAAGATGAAATATATAGAGAGGAATAACATCACACAGATTCAAACTTCAGCATTTTCACATGAATTTCAATGGAAAAAACCCCAGCAGCTTTACTCACTCCTATCCGTGATGCAGTCAGCCTTGTCTTGTAATAATCCCCTCTCCTTTCACTGAAAGAAGAGGCTCTTAATCACTTAGTGCAGATAGATTGCTAGAAAGTTTAATTAAAACAACTTATTTTAAGTGATCTTAAACAAGAGGTAAATGTATTTATTGTTCTAACATTTGGAGTGGGGTAGGATAGAGGGGAGGAATAACAACCTCTCCTGGTACTTGGTATCAGATTGCTCCTTTTATGAGCCATACGGTAGTGATTAGGAAGCTTAGTACCCAAAAGTTTGCAGGGAGCACAGAAGTGCACTGCTCGGACTCTCTTTTTTTTTTTTGTGTTTCCCAGATTTTGCTCCCCAGTATCCAGGCAGAAGGCAGCAGTAAGTTCCATGTGGCAATGTTCACCACCAAAGTCTTCAGTAGTGCAATTGCACTTGTTTGCAGGGAACTCCCTTTTGTTTATCTGGTGGAGGAAGGTGTGTGGATGTCTCTGTGTGTGTAAGCTGATAGATGTGTGCCCATCGATGTCCTTCTGGGCTGATAGTCTACAATAATGCCCACATATCCATACACTTCCTGTTGCCATGTGAATTCTGATCTATCCCCAAATACTGCAACTGATCTGGAGCCAAATTTCAGTAACAAGCTAGGCTAAACATCTGGATCAGAACCCCCTTTTGTGTCATGTAGCCCTGGACCTTGACCTTGCTAAGCCTGCCCAATCTGACTTCAGTTTTTAGCATTTCTTGCTTTGAGCTATGCAGTTCCATGCACAAGAGTAACCTGGATTTTCACTTGTTACTTCTGAGTTCATTCACAAGCAAATATAAAGCAGAACAAGTAATTTTTCTGTTAAACCACAGAAAAGCAAAACTCACAAGTGCAACCAGCAGCAACACTGAGAAACACTGGAGTAAGATAATCCCCATCATATTCAGAGTTACTTGTATCAGAGGATTTTTCTCTCCAAATGAGATTTCCAGCCTAAGGAAACAGGTTTTCTTATAATCATAGAATGATTTAGGTTGGAAGGGACCTCAAAGTTCATCCAGTTCCAACCCCCTGCCATAGGCAGGGACACCTCCTATTAGAACATGTCACTCAAAGCCTCCTCCAACCTGGCCTTGAACACCTCCAGGGAAGAAGCAGCTACAACCTCCCTGGGCAACCTGTTCCAGTGCCTCACCACCCTCACTGTAAAGAACTTCCTCCTAACACCAAGTTTCAATCTCCCCTCTTCCAGTTTAAACCCATTGCCCCTTGTCTTGTCATTACAAGACCTTGTCAATAGGCCCTCCCCAACCTTCCTCTAGGCACCCTTCAGATATTGGAAGGCTACTATAAGATCTCCTCCAAGCCTTCTCTTCTCCAGTCTGAAGAGCCCCAACTCTCATAACCTGTACTCATAGCAAAGCTGCTGCAGGCCTCTGAGCATCTTCGTGGCCTCCTCTGGACTTGCTCTCAATCCTATGCCTTGCTATGCCTAAAGAGTGTGTTTGTGTTGAGAAATGAATGAAGGGAGCATGTACTCTTTAGGTTTTTCCTAAAGAGAACTTCAGCTGAGATGATAGGATGAAACCTAAGAACAGGGTCTCCAGAGAGGCTGTGGAGTTTCCTTCTCTGAAGGCTTTCAAGGCCTGTCTGGATGCGTTCCTGTCTGATCTGAGCTAGACTGTCTGGTCCTGCTCTGGCACGGGGTGGGGGGCTGGACACAATGATCTCTTTGGGTCCCTTCCAACCCCTGACATCCCGTGATCCTGTGAACTCCAAATCTTCCCACTGATTTCACTGGGACTAGGACTTCACCGTGTACTCTTGTTTGGATGCTTCAGTTATTGCCAGTTCTGCTGGGATAATCCTTGCAGATAAATGAAGGAGCTCTAGATTTTAGCACTTAATAGTACAGCAACACAGTGGCTGGAGCTAGGTTCAACATCTGAGTCAGTTAAGCCTCAATTTAAACACTTAAACACTGTGTATTTTGAGTGTGGGCCAAGTCCTGTTCATGCAGAAATTATATGACACCAGCCACGTTAAGATGTCAGCTCCAGCTAAGTGCCAGGATGCAGTGTGGCCTGAAGAAAGTCTGCACTTGTACAAGTACTTAGCCCAAGATCAGTCACATGCCTGTCAGGGACATTGGTTCTTGTGGCAGTATCCTATGGTCTGCACTGGGCAAAGGAGTCAGCAATGGATTACGATGCCACATGGAGTGGGGTCAGTGTGACATGAAGGACCACGGGATCACTGCCAGGCAGGTGCTTGAGTGAAGAGCCTGCACCCAGGGATGCTCCACCAGGAAGCCTGTCCCCGGATCTTTCCCTGACCAATGCCTTTTCTCTCAGTGTTGCATCACAGCTACGTGTGGCATCCTCTACCCTAACAGCTATGGAGGGAAATGGAGCCTGCCCTTTCAGCAGCAGCAGGAGCCTATGGCACACACCTCTGCCCAGATGGCAGTCTGGTGTCATCTAAAGAGACCTGAGAAGGGACATCAGCTTTAAACAATCTCACCAACAGTTACTGCCATTTTTGCACCATTCCAAGATAAAAGGGGCATTTCAGACTGGGGAAGTTAAAGGTTTGTATTAAAAAATCAACTGTCTGCCTGGAAAATCATGGAGCTTGACAGATGGAGGATGAAAGGCTACAACAGAAGAAAAACATGGGCCACCACCCTTGACACCGCTGACCACCCCGCTGCTGACAGCTTCTTCCCACAGCCTTGCTCTCTAAAGTGCTTCCACTTTAAGGAAATGTATCAGCACACAGGAGTTTATCTGCCCTGACCTCTACCCCCACACTGAACTCTCTTTCATGTTAATTCTCTTCACAAAACCCACCGCATGTAAGGTCCCTGCAGTGCTTTGGCTTATTTGGTTCTCATTAATTGTTGTTGTTGGTGGTTGTTACTGCCTCAGAGCAGATGAAGCACTGAGCAAGAAGTTCTTGAGGCAGGTTAGATGTGATGAGTGGTTTGCTGCTTTCCACGGCTTCAAGGTGGAAAGCAAGCCACATGCTGCTATCAGAGAAGCACTTAAAGAAATAAGAACAGATGACATTTTTATTTCTAAATGTTTTGGGTCAAGGCTAAAGAACAAACTTCGGTGACAGGAAAACTGGCAGGAGTCCTCTGCTAGAAGCATACATTTGGGTTACCCATTTAGGTGGTTCCTTCCCACATTTATAGCTTAACAGTTTGGAAGCAAAGCATTCTAGGGCCTGATCCTCTGGTGCAAACAACACAAAATTGGAATCTGCCTATTTATAACTCAGCTTAGGTTCCCCAAAACAAGGCAGGCACTAGGGAAATGAGCTACACTGAGGGGAATGCAATATTCACACAGAGCGCAAGAGTTGGAAGAATTTTTTTTCCAGCAAAACAGAAGGGCTCTGATGCTGAACTCTTTTAGCCCATTTCCATTCTTTTGTTGAGCAAAATAATGTTCCAAACAACATCCCAAAACTTTACAAGGGAACTTAAGAAGGGCACTGTAGTGTGATTTTCAACTCATCTGGCAGTTCTCTTGACAATGTAAGTGAAGTCACAGCACGACTGAAGAAACTCCATTCTTAAATGTGAGTGAATGCTTACAAGACTTCTTTCCTCCCCTTTTCCTCTAGAGCTGGGTTGCTGCAGATTATTCTGTTCTGTTGCTGATGCGTAGAAGATACACACAAATCTGGGAGTGGGGGAGGGACCCTCATACTGAACAGGAAGCACTGAAATAATTAAGATCCCAGAGTGTGAAGCAAGGAAGGAGAATGTGATTCCTGGCTTTGCCCTATTTTTCTGTCTGATCTAGAGCTACTCCTCCAAGGGTCTGGGAGCAGCAGCTGGCACTGTGGGAAGAAGCCACAAGCAAGGCAACCTGCACGGCGCCTGGGCTGAATTAACCATCTCTGTGCTCCTGAAACAGCTGGGAGGCTGCTGGCTCATGTGATGTGCTGGACAGGGAAGCAGTTTAAACCCAACATTTTGGTAGGGAGGGGGTCCAGCAATCCCCATGCAAACTGCACTGAACAGATGTCAGATCAGGATGTTTGCCCAAACCCCTCTCCCAAGTATATACAGCCACATTTCTTCCTATCAAAAACCAAAACAAACAAAGCATAAAGCAAGCAATAACAGAAAACAGAGCAGAGTTTACTCTCACAGTCCAGTTAGATGATATGGCTGAGCTAATCTAAAATATCCCTGTTGCCAAAAGCAGACAATTATTCTCCCTTTTCTCCTTCCTCTTTACTTCCCTTTTTGCTCCAATCCTTCCCTTCTGCTGCTGGCATCTAACCAAAGTTGTCTAACCAAGACAACTCATTCACAGTGAAAACCTGATCCATCAAAATATGGTTCTCCACAAGATTAGTGAGCTAAATTGCCTCAGCGTGCAGACAAACAAAAGTAGGACCTACATGAGACAGAGGCTTGAGAAAGGAGGAGACCTTGGCTGCTGAAGAAGGTAACCTGTGCCTCTGACACAGGATCTGCAATGCGGATTCCATTCCCACCTCTAAAGTTTGTTCCAACTCAGACAGACACATACTGGAGTAAGGCTCCTAAGCATCTATTTTTATCACATTTTGGTCAGTCTCCGGTACCAACAGATCACTGTCGCTCTGCAGCTTTCATGTCCCAACCATGGCAGAAGGTGCCACATTGCACATGGGAGCACTGACTGCAGCAGACAGTAAAGACTGGGCATCCGTGGCAGTTGTCACTGCCACTGTGAGCTCAGAGCCCATTCCCTTCTTGTGACACCATAGGATGGGACATACTTCTCACAGGCCCTAATGGAGAGGCTGAGGGGCTCATCAGTCCTGTCACAGATATGTGCAAGTTCATGTTCAAAATCACACTGTTAGCCTCCCTCAATCTGCTCCAAAGTAGAGAAAGAATTTCTTAATTTTAACCAACGATTGTTTCTTTCCCAGTTGTTGGTATCAGGACTGGAGCTTCAATCTTCCCCTCTCTAAATAAATGCCATCACCACAAGACTACACACAACTTGAAACATCTCCTGCTTCCCAGGTCAAAAGGCAACCCCCTGTGCCATGGGCTGAAGGGAGTAGCTTGTCCATAGAAACAAGGACTGTTGGGAGTTTGAGTCAGACTGCAGCTGCTTGGGGACTTTGAGACTCTACATTCTCAATGTATGGAGAGAACAAGCCTTTTGGCACCTAGGCTGCCAGCCCTGTCAAAATGCCACTTTGCTCTACAGTGTAATAGAAATGGGATTCCTTTTGTTTCTCAAAGGAATTACTGTCATTGGGATTTCACACTGTAGAAGGACAGGGTGCTGAAAGGGAAATTCTGTGTGTGCCAAAGGGTGCTTTTTCTTTGAACAAGATGCATAAGCACTTAGAATCATAGAATGCTTTGGGTTGGAAGTGACCTCTGAAAGTCATCTAGTCCAACCTCCTCTGCAGTCTGCAGGGACATCCTCCACTAGATCAGGTTGCTCAGAGCCCAGTCAAGCCTGACCTTGAATATCTCCAGAGATGGGGTCCTAACCACCTCCTCAGGCAACCTGTTCCAGTGTTCCACTACCTTCATGGTAAAGAAGCTGTTCCTAACATCACAACATGCCATTGGGACACAGGATCAGAGGGCTGTTTTCCTTCTTCATTCATCCACTTTTAAATCCCTCACTCGCTATGAAATGAAGAGATGCTATTAACACTTCAGTAGATGTGTGGAAACTGTGATTCATTCTCAGTAGCTGGTTAATATAAACACATGAAGACGATGCCTTCAATCTGCTTTCCAAGCCCTAAGAGGGCTCACAGAGGTTTGGATTTTTTTTTTCCTTCCCCCCCACCCCCACGAAGATTCTTCTGGTCACTTTTGCTCTCTCCACAACACCATTCAGATTACTCATGTGTTTTTCAGGGTAACAAAACCATCCTATGGCAATAGGCACCAAAGAGCCCTCTCTGCAACTCTAGGATCCAGGCTTTTCTATGCTACAGTTAACTATGACTTAGAATAATTGTTATGGGGTGGTGCTATTTATTCTGCCACAGCATATTATCAGAAGCAGAGAGAACTAGCAATCTGTATGTCCAAAAAATGCAGATAATTTAAAAGCCATTTTATTGGTGTATACGTTCAACCACAAAATGTTTGAAGACGTCTTTCTCAGAGCTCTGCTGTACGCTAGGGTCAAACCCAAAAGAAAAAGATTCTGAAGTAGTTGAGGCATTCATCTAATGTTGAAAAACAAAAGAGGCAGACCCAATCCTGGCTCACCCATCCCCTAAATAACTGGGCCAAGCAGCACCAGGTCATTTTGCAGTGTTTTGTTGTCTTTTTCAAAGGGGGAAAAAAAAAATCAAAAACCCAAACACTTCAATTTTACCCTGCTCAAAGACATAACATTTTTTGAAGCTTTTAAACTTTGGCAGGGTGGAAAAGTACTTCTCCTCATCTCTTAATTACCACTACAAGTCCCTAAGCCAGGCCAAGTCTAAAATCCCTCGTGCTTGTGCCTGGCCACTGGAAATCTCACAGGTATGAAAAAATGTCATGCAATTAGGCGACTCAGGACACTTCCCAGACTTTTGCTCTTTTCTCTTAATTGTCAGCTTCTGTTCAAATACATGAAGTCTGTAGCTCTTTCCTTTGTGTGAATAGCATTCTCAATCCCTATACAACTTAATATTCTGTTGCCCTATTAAGCTAGCCATGCAGAAACCGGTTTCTAGCCAAAGAATAGGAATAGCAAACGTATGAACTCTATACCTCAATGAGGTGTTAACTTCAAAGCCTTGTTATTTGGGAGTTGGAGCCATTTAAATGCTGACATTATTAGGCAAGGAAGTCTAAGAAACAAGCACTCAGTGGGAGTCAAAGATCTTTTTAAAAAGCATTTTCTTTATGCTCATCACACCCCAATTCATTTAGGATGGGCTCCTGTTCTCTGCCTACATGTTTCCTAATTAAGACTTCTTTCCTTGCCACAATGTTTAGGTTAGAAGGAATCTGAGGCTCTCCGTGTACCCCCTTCATGATTGGCATATTTTTTTCTTTCCCCTCTCCCATCTCCTTGGTTGTAATTACATTACAGTGGCTTATCTCTCCATCAAAGGATGGGTAAGTGGTCCCTTTATAAAACTGTTCTGAGCAGCTGTTGGCCAGTCAGGGAACACTGAGGCCTGACCAGAGCTACACTCTCCCCAAAGGGCTTATCTATATTGTGCCACATTGAATGCAATGTGAATCGGTGTAGACAAGAACAAATAGCATTCAGCACATGTCAGCTAAGTGCAGTTTTAGCCTGGCCTCATCAGTGTTTAATCATGATTAGCTGACATACAGAGTTTATTGTGGTCTTCACCAGCCAACATATTGTGACCAGTATTACGTCAATGACTTGGTTACCAAACTTACAGCCAGACACGAGTAAACCCTGCCATTTCTAGAACTTCGTAGAGACCCAGCAACACAAATTGGCCTCTTTGAGACCTAGGCAGCAAAGATTGACATTTAGGTTTAAGCCTGAATCTTGGCACAGAAGGAAGCAAAGTCTCCAGATGATCTACCCAGGTTATGACAGCAAGGCACAACTCCTGCATGTGTCAGTATCTCAGGCTAGCTGGGAACAGGGTCTGAGTGCTGAAACAGTGAGATCAGAGTACCACAGGCCTTAGCTGCCAAACAGGCAAGTATTTGCTGATGGTTTCAGGTAGGTTATGTTATTTGTAGCTTACCCAAAGCCCAACGTGTTGCAGTTTTCCTGCTCTCAAAAGCCACGTTAGCCAGAGCACTGCATGTTGCAATGACGCAGCCTTGCTGCACTGTGGATATAGGTTAGAAAAGAAGGTGCTAATTGAGGCTCTGCTGTGAACTGTCTCAGTCCTGCTGGGAGCAAAAGTGGTATTTATATTCTAAGTAGTATGAAATAACATTCCTTAAACTCTCAAATCACAAACATTTAAATAAGGTGTTCACAGACACACAGAATGAACCCTGTATCTGCAGTGGGAGTTGATCACAGACTTCTTAACAGATCTCATTGGAGTTGCCCATTCATATTTTCCCCATTCAAGTACAGTTCCAGTTTCAGTTCCAAAGAGACTCTTGGCAAAACACTCTGCTGATACTAACGTACTCAAAATCTTTCTCTATGCTCAGCTTCTGTCTATAACCGGATATCCACATCCAACTCGTCTACAGGAACCTTTCTTTTCCTCTTCTTTCAGTTCTTTCCAGGAATCCTGTGCATCATGGTACCAGGTGAGTGGTAGAACTCATAACTCACACATCTCTCTGGCCCAGGTCACCTCCAGGGACTTCACAGAGTCAAACCATAGTAAGCAGTCACTAGTTTTCCAGCTTGAATCGGAAGCTCCACCCTACTTTTCCATACCCTCTGACACAGTCAAAGCATGTATTAGCCATTTGAGATTAAACCTCTGGGAAACGTCCTATGGGCCCTTCCGCATCTGCTGAGCCTGCATCTTACGGGGTCGAAGGAAGATCACCTCTTCTAGTGGTGCCTGCCGCTCCTAATGCCGAGACATGCGGTTTGGGAACAAAAGGCATTATTCAGTGTCTGGAAGCAGAACACTGGCATCTATGTTTTATAGATTATTTGAAGCTTGAGATTTTTAGGGGTCAGTAGCCTCCCCAACCCTTATGTTCACTTTGCCGGCACCCTTTGGGCAGAACAGCTCCAACAGGATCGGTTGAAACCTGGGGATCCCTAGGCTCCCAGAACTGACAGCTACTGTGTGCAGGAAAATCCTCAGTCATGTATATTTGAGACCACATCTGGTGTGAAATGTGTTTACTGTAAGCACCCCAACCACAATGAGGTAAGGTTTAAAAGCTACAATATTTTCAACTAAAACACTGCGGATCACTCATCTGCTCTATACATTTTTTCCTTCCTAACACAGTAGATGGTTAAAATATTCATGCATACGTTTTCTTTCACAATCCTCCTCTTCCTTCCAGCCTGAATTTGTGGAGCAGGGAAAAGTAATATGCAGACCCAGAAATATTTGTTGTATTTGGATGTCTGGCTGCAGCTCCTAGTTGCGGTATCGCTGGATGATTCCAGGCAAAGAGTAGCAAACTGCTCACCAAAGCTAAAACCTGGCACTGAGTCTCCCTTTGCTTATTTTGGTATAAAGCAGGAATTTCTCCTCTCTGCTCAGTGAAGTTGTACCACAGGGGTAAATTAGAGGGGAGGCAACTCTTCTGTGTGTAACAAACAGCAGCGAGAAAAGAGAACCCTGCGGGAGGTGAATATGAATTAGGTAATTTGAGAAAAATAAAATAGCCTACAGGAATAAACTGATGTGGTTTGGTTAGAAATAAATAGGATCAGAACTGTCCTTACTTGGGCTAGGACTATCAGGTCTAAAGCCTGTTGAATTCAACACACAAACTCCTGCTGCTTTTAACAACCTTTTGATCACTGGGTCAGAAGCCTAAAGAGCCTTTCCTACTAATGTGCTGAAAACTTCACCCTCCACTCGTGCTGTTTTTTCCCCTGCCCAGGGGTGAGCAGGATCACCAGAACCCGCAGACAGATAAGGTGCCAGCTGCACTAACAGTTCTGAAAAGTGAACCACAAGACGAGCTGAAAAATACAAAATCAGGAAACAGCAAAAGAATTAGCATAAAGAAGGTTAGGGGAAAACAAACGTGGGGAAGACACAATGCACTAGGCAGTTTGTCAGTGCAGCAGTCACAGGACACCTGCAACTGGAAGTGAAACAGCTCCAGACCACAGAGGTGAGCCTGCATTTTGATCATTAAGTACTGGGCACTGTCTCTTCCTCACCTTGGTACTGACAGCAAAATGGTGTTAGAGTGGGCCTCAACTGCCTTTTTCAGCTTAGGGTTATGCTCACATTCCTGTTTTAGATATGGGTCAACTCCAGTATTTTAGCATAAATGTTAAAATCAGTAGGGCACAGTTTTTCCTAAATACCTGCATGACTTGTGGCAGGAGTTAACCCACAGTTCTGTAGCCTGTGCTATAGAATGAGTAATGGAGATGGTCATAAAGTATCAGCATAGGAAGGTTTCTCTAGGTTTATAAACTCTAGCTTGGTTAGTCCCACTTTGCAGATGGGTCACTGAGGCAAAGGGAGTGCCTCTGCTCTACCATAAATGGAGCCTCCAAGGAAATCATAACTAAACACACTGCTCTGGAAACACCCCTTCTGCTTTGTCATTAGCTCAAACTGCCTCCCAAAGATGGGGTTATTTAAACAATCAGTCAAAGTTTGTCTGCATTCATTTTAGCTCTGCTTTTAAATACACTCTCCTCCACAGTCAGGGCACAGAATGCCTCCAACTCCCTGACACATAGATGTGCACTGGTATACTGATTATTTACTGGAGAAGCTATTTTAACAAGAGGAAGGAGGAACCTTTCATTGTTACAGTCACTTCTACACTAAGAGCCATGCTAGCCCACCCTGTAATTGCAGAGCTAACTGGAAGACTCAAATCAGTGCAACAAAAAGTTAGGGGCAAGCCGGTTCTTAGTTCTATGAAGCTGTCTCCTCATTTTCACTAATTTTTCCCTCTTGCTAAGTTCTATCCCCAGTAGTGCCTCCTGTTAAGGGTTGCACTGAACTGCACTATCAGCAAACCTTCAAGCCTTACAAAGAAAGAGAGAACATGAATTAACTGAAATAAAAGACCTTGGCCAGATTGCTTTGTTGGATAAAGCACCTTTGTTGTAAGTATGTGGGAAAGGAGAGTCCAACCACAGCTCTTCCAGATTCCTTAGACACACACGCCCAGTGATATGTATTTGTGAATATTTTCCACATTTATATCTGCTAACCAAAGTAACCAGTTTTTACTTGTTTAATTACTGCTGAAGAAAGAGGAACTGTCAGTGCTTTAAGAGTTATGCCAACGCACAGGGTGGGTTCTCTCTGATTCATATGCTGCATGGCTACAGAAACCGAGACCCAGCACCAGGAATGCCAAGCAGTTAAAAAAGAGGCAAAAGCAGCCATCCAGCTCTATGACATATTTTTAATCTAACTATCTTGTTAAATTAATGTTATTCTTAACTTTCCCAGCAATTTAGCCATGTATCAGCCATTTTATCAAAACACAAGGAAACAGGAAGCCCTTTGGAAGGTGGAAGCATGGGACCTAACAGCCTGTGTTATGCTAACCAAGACATATTGCTCTTGTTTCTCAAGTACAGCAAATGAATGAAAGCCATTCCAGAACTGGCTCTCTCATTGCCTTCATTGGTACACAACTTTACCACAGGAAGCAGATTGAATAAATACATGGAAGTGTTTTCAGAATGGAAGTAATTCCCTGGGCTCTGCACACAGAAAGGCAAGAAGGTGACCCATAAGCCTCTCTGAAGCACAAGAAAAAAAGCTCTTAAGTCCTCACAGTTCAGAAAAATCAAGGAACTTGGTCCTTCCATTCCTGCTGAAGACAAAAGCTGATAGAAGAATAAAGTGAAGATGCCAGCTGCCTTCTCTGTGTCTAGGAACTGGTCCTAAATCTCACAGGAAGAGTGGGAGATGACATACAGCAAGAAAGGGATTTTGGGTTATTATTCCATGATGCTGAGTGAATTAGTAGCAGAGTGGAGAATATGCTCTATTAAAGTCCCATAACACTACTACCATGATGACATCTGCACCGGCCTGGTAAGAATACACATCACATCACAGGAGGTGGCACAGGGAAGCAGACACTGCTAGGTGCACATGGATGTGACATTTAGTTGTTAGCTGAGTTTGCAGGGTGGTCAGAAGCCTGAAACATCTGCCGACACTCGCTGTTCCCATGCTTGTTGTCGCTGGCCATTATCTGCCTGTGCTGGTTAACCTCTCTGCTCAGATTTTCCATCTGAAAAACGCAGACAGTAATGTTTGCCTTCCTTGCAGAAAAGTTTTGGGATGAGAGTGATGAAAGTGCTGCTTCTCACTGCAGTCTGAGTGGGAAGAGAGACAGATGCATAAAACGAGGTGGAGATTTTGGTGTAGGATGGTTGCTACTTCACGTGCTCTGGAATGAATGACAGAGTGGTGGTCAGGAAAAGGTAGACACTTCTTCTGGGACCTGGAAAAAATGCCAGTCTAAACCTAAAGACTTTGCATCTAGAACCACACATCTGACATGCACAAATAAGCCCTCTTGCAATTTACTTGTCATGGTATCCAAGACAGGTAAATTAACATAATTACAACCATCTCACACTTAGGAAAATTGGGACACAGCAGAACAGCAGTTCATTGTGACCAGTAACCTTACAGTTCAGACCTTTCTGTCTGGTAAGTGACTTGTCAGAAGACACTGACTCAAGCTGTGGTTTTCTAGCCTAGGAAACACCTTGAGATCAGCCAAGTGTCCCTAAGGTTATTCTGTGGTAAATCAGGGTTGTCTTGAGTGAAATTACTCTGCTGAAGTGGTGTTAAAGACAGAAGGGTTTCGTTCTACAAGTCTTGTACCTTACAAGCTCAAGGAGACTGTCTATACAGTGTCTTTATGCTGTGCTGACGTGTATCTAGAGTAACAGCTGAAGCTTCATACCTATGGCTTGGAGGAGGAAGAAGGAGGATGGTGTTTAGATGTGTTTGTTATGTCCTCAGATCATATCGGTGGTGCCAACATGAGTTTCTCTGGGACCAAGTTCTTGTGCCCCTGTGAATGTAAAGTGACTCCCCTGGAGTCAATTATCCCAAGCTTTCCCTTTACCCGTGCAATTAAAGTCAGAACGATGTTGCTATGGCTGTGTTCACAACGAGTGAGCAAATGACTGTGCTCAGCACAACATGGTTATTGCTCCTTCTGCAGCGATTACAGCCTTGGGGACTGCAGTAGTTACTGCTCAGGACAGAAAGGATGTGTATGGTCAAACTCACAGCTGAGGGGCTGGAGAACACACAGCAACAAGTGAAGGCACTGAGAAGATGATACCAGAGAAGCAGAACAAGTTTTGAGAGTGGCTTTTGCTCCTACCCAGTAGAAAAGCTGCACTGTCAGTGGGGAGGAAAGATCAAGTAACTTTCATCACCAGAAAGGTCATCCCAGAGAAAATTCCTGTCTCAGGGACTGCTGAGGAAAATCCAGTCCTGTTTCTGCCCCGAGCATATCAGGTTTTGAAGGTTTTCTGCAAGGCTTGAAACAATTTCCACTGCTAAATGTAAACAAGGCTTTCAGATAGTTCTGTGATGTCGGGATGTAAAGACCAACTGAGATCCGTTTACACAAGCAAAATGAATATTTAAATAAAAAGCAGCCACCATCAAAAATGTTTGAAAAAATGCCAGTTTGGTTAATGCAACATACTGTATTTCTGCCAACAAAGGCAGTTTCTGATCAGGACATGCCGCCTGCTCCTCTGGAGATCTTGCAGGCAGGGTGGTCCTCCATGAGGGACAGGAAAGGGCTTAGTTAACATTACACATCTTTCATATATGCAGGCTGGTAAATGTAAGGCTTTACAGCTGTGCAGTTTGTCACCCAAAACTGAGCTGAGAGGAGTCTAAATACAGGAGGCTGGCAAGAACACAACCTAGCCACTCTCAACACCTTTTATTTTCCCCCTTCCTAATAAAAGCAACTCCTCTTGCATTTGTGCAGCCAGAACTACTTGGTCTTTGGAGACAGCAATCAGACGGTGAAGTCAGGGGAAAAGTGGATAGCAGAGAAAATCCCATTGTAAGAGATTCATTATTTTCCCATAGACTGCAGCCCCTTTATATTACACTGTGTTTATTTTGATAGGAAAAAGCTTTGGCACTGGAAGAGCCACACACTTCATATCACAAAGAGCAAAATCCATTTTGGAGGTGGGAGCTGCTCCAAAGACCTCAGTTTCCCCCTTCTTTACAGATGCCTGTGGAAATCAACTATCTGTAAAGCAGGGAAGTGACTGGCAAACCAAGCTGACTTCACTGGGACAACATCTTGCTTCTATTTAGGAAAGCATCCTCCACCAGCACATGTTTAAACCCAGTGAGACCTGAGCACATACTTAAAGTTAAACATATGCTGAAGTCCTTTCCTGAAACAGATACATGTGAGGAAACACATATCAGCTGGAATATGGAATCTATCCTCTGGGTCATCCCCTCTTTTCCTCCTAGAATTTCTGGTTGAAATGCAAAGAACTTGTCTAAGTTACCAGGGAGATGTCTATGTAATTTATGTATATAGCAGCTATAAACAACCTATTTTCATTTCATAAACACAAGACCTACAATATTCACCTTCCAACTGAAACAGTTGTCTAAGACCACTTAGTTTTGTATTGACCCATCTTGAAAAAAAACCCAGCAAGTTGGAAATGAGGTGCCCCTCTGTGCTGCTTTGAGGTTAATTGGAATATTGTAATAGAGAAAATTACACTATAGGCTGTGAAAGGAAAACATGGTGATGTCTGTTTCACTCATAGGCTTGCTGAGATGTTTAAGAAAAGAACTCAGAACATTAGATAACACAGAGTCTCTCTCTGGAGCATAGTGTCTCGGGTGGTCTAGCTTCTGGTTTCTTTCTGCCGATTAATCTCACTAACCACTTTTCTCCTAACCTCCCTGGCCGATCCTCCAAACTCACCTTGCACGTAAGGTAAGCCTTGGGGTAAGGTATAGGGGTGCGGAGAAGGTGGAAGGGTGGTTGGGAGCCCCTCCTGGGGGTCTCTGATTTCTGTGAGGGAAGTTGTGTTTCTGTATTCCCTTTAACTTGTATATTTCTGTAACTATTCTTGTATATAGTGTGTATCTCTGCTTGTATATTGCGCTGAGCTGTAAAGAGAGCTTCAATCCTTAACTTCCAGACGGCTGAGTTCTAGTCTGGGTCATTTTACAAAGTGTGGGGGGCGAGGAACTCCCAAACCATCACAGCCTCCAAGAGGAGAAGCAAAGTAACTGAGCCACAATACCTCACAGATTCTAATTCCAAGAAAACCATCATTACAGCTATCATCCGTCTTACTAAGTTTTTCACCATCAGGACTCTTTTCCACCCTGTGCAATGCAAGTGGAATAGGGCATAGATCTGGTCTGGGGAAAGGTATCCCTGCCTCTATTAAGTACATATTTATACCAGATACTTTACTGGACACCACCAACCGCAAAAAGCCTTCTTTAATTTCTTTCTAAAATGCCTAAATTGCTGGGGACTAGCATCAAGTAATCAATCCCTAAAGTCTAAAACCAAACAATTCAGAAGTCCATGTTACAAAAACTTTTAGAAACTCTAGCTTTGGAAGATGAGAGAAATGAACCGCAGCTACAACCTGCTCATCTTGAACAGTCTTTATTGTAGAAACTAATGGAGGGAACTTCCCAAAGTGCTCTAGAAAATGCCAAGATTTGGGGATACACATTCAAAACACAAGGAGCTATTGCAAACTGGAATTGCTTTGTGTCACTGGCAAACAGCAGGGGAGGGCAGTACTTTCTCTCAGGCACAACAGATAGAAATACAGGCTTCAGAGAGATCACAGAAATGGCATGTGTTGGCACAGTGAGAAATGCAGTCCCCTAACAGCCCCTGCCTTTCTCTTCCTCATTCAGACACTTGGACCTCTGAGTAGAAGACAAGGTAAACTCAAAGTACCAAAAGGTAAGGCAGCATGGAGCACCAGAAGGGAAGAATTAGTCTTGGAAATCCTTGGGATTCTATAAGCCTTACTAAGCAGTGGTTGGTGCTAACTGAGCAGAGGAAAGTTGTGCTTAGACAAAGGTACTACAGAAACGCTGAGCTAAGAGATGCACAAACTAAAACTTCAGTCCTATTCTTGAGAATGGCAGAACTTGACTTTGAGAACACAAATGCAGAGGCTGCCCTAAGCACCTTTGTGAGTAAGTAGGAGGCCCTGATTCTTCAAAGATTGATGCACATACTTAACAACAGACCCTTCCAGACCCACCGATTTCCCCTTCCTTAAAGGAATAAAACAGGATAAAACCTTTATATTAGGAGTGAGTGAAGCCAACCAAAAACACATTGCAACTTTCTTCCTACAAATATCCTTATTTTTACCGTGGTGCTTAATAGAGCTATTAGCTTTTGAGCTGCGTGCATCTCATTTCCATATTTCATAAGCCAGAGATATTTATCACCTTGCGTTTCGTTGACTTTTTCCACAGTACTGTTTCAGAAAACTAAACTTGAAACATAGTTTCTGCAATAAAATTTTCCCCTCTGGATAGTATATTTAAAAGAACAAAAGAATAAAGTAGTCTGATTCTTAAATGTGCTGAGACTGCTGTCGCTACTAAATGAATCAACTAATTGCACGTTGAAAAACATTCTTTTAAGGAAGATATCCAAATGCTGACCTCTCTTACTCTTTCGTGAGAATGGGTAACATTAGCTTTATGCAACATTAGCTGCTCTGAAACAGTAACGTAAATTGATAAAACCAATCCAATAAACCAAAAAATAAACCAAAATTGGTTGGATAAAACCAAACCAATCCAAACTGATCTGATTTTCTTATTTAGTTAATTTCATTTTTTTCCTAAGTTGTGGACATTTT
>VWZE01018795.1:1113653-1265411 GCA_013396675.1 Eubucco bourcierii
CTTAAGTCAAAGAGTAGGGGAAGTGGTCACTCTGTGAGGTCATTTTCCTGTGAGGCTCTGTGACAGCTGGAGAAAATTAACTAAAATATCTGCATTCCAGAGAGGTATAAAAAGGAAAGGGAGGGAAGGGGTCAGACGTCTTGTGGAAACCTGTAGGAACAGCAATGGCATTTTCTATCTGGGCTCACTCAATCTGGGGGTTTCCTGACAAAATTCTCCAAAAAAGAGGAGGAGACTTTTAAAGCCTCAGAGGGTAGGCAGGCAGGCAGCTCCCCTAAAGTCAGCAGGACATTCATTAAACTTGAACAGATTAGGTGCATTGGTTCTTTTCTCTGGTGCTGGCACAGGGACCACACAGAACTCCCATTCCTAGCACTTTATTGCCATTTAAAGCTTTATGGATCAGCCACACTTCCAGAGTGGAAGAAGCAGAGAGACAGCAGTAACACCAAGGTATTCAGATGGATCCTTTGGTTTCTGTGTTTATCAGTTTGTAATGAAATATCCAGGGAATGACAAATTTGCTTCTGCACTACTTCTGAACCCTTGACATTGATTTTGTTTTGCAATAAAAATAAACTCAACATTTTCAAAACAAATCTGCATTACCCTAAAAACCTCCTACGAGTTTCCCTATCAGGTAACTCTATTTCAACTTGTTCAGAACCTAACTTTGAAGTCCAAATCCTGTCAAAATAAATGTAGTATATTGTGAAACGTTTTCACTCTGCTAAAGCTGAATATTAATTGAAACCATGCCTACCTCCTTCAGAACACTTCCATTCCCATGGATCTTCTGCTCATTTTGGATGACTCTGCAAAAGGGAAAAACCCCAAAACAAACAGCCTCTTTGAGATGAAGAAGCTTGCTACTGGGATTTCAAGCAATGGCAGGAGAAATCAATTCACGCATACAGGATTCTGAAGCAACAAATCTCTACCCACTCTCAGAAGCTCCTTCAGTGTGCATACAACAGGCAGAAGGACGCAGGTAAGACTCAGTAGTTGAATTGCCTAAGTAGAAGCAGGGATGTAGGTGAAAGGGACTCAAAAGCAGGTTGTTTGTTTTTTTTTTCCCCATGCTCCCAGCTATTGAGGTAAAGATTTTAAAGTCGCACAGCTGCCATCAGAGTCAGATTTTTCTATATCCATGACCTCCCACTGCAAGATAGAGAGCCAGATTTTCCTTTGGAAATCCACAGCTTTCTAGTGAGGCTGAGCCTTTCCAAAACTCAGGTACTAGAGTGTGAAGGCTTTCTAACAACACTCAACAAAGATAGATAGAGACAAACACTTCATGGAGTTCAAGACACTGCAAAAGCCTATACCAGATTATCTAGAAGGGGAGTAGCAAATCCTTTCTATCCACAGCAAGGCTGCATCCGATGCAGCATGATAGGATCTGGATGTTCCCCATCACGAGAGATTTGACGTTTGCTATGTCAAGGATAAAACAGCAAAGCTTTAAATTAACCAAAGCAGCACTCTTGAAGAATGCTGCAGAAGGATTTCATCTGGTCTCCAAAACCTAACTCAGCACTACCATGTCCTCTTCATCACAAAACATGACCAGTGTCTTTTCCTCTCAGCTTGGCCATATTGTTTGGAGTCTCTGTCCACAGTTATGACACTGTCACTGCTCTTGATGTAACCTAATTTTCTCAGGCAGTTTGTTTACTTTGTGGAGCAAAAAGCAAACAATCTGATTAATGAAGGCACAGTTGTTTATTGTTTTTTCCCCTAAATATTTATTTTTACTTCCTCATTCTCTCCTTTCCTTTATCCTTCAGATGATAAATGGTTGTTAAAGGAAGTGAAAGAGCTTCAATCAGAGTAAAAACAAAGGGATGTGGAAATTTGCATTGCTAACCCCATTTAATGCAAGCCCTATGCTCTATCATTTCAGAATCTGAGATATATATTGCCCAGGTACATTAAAAAACCCCAACGGACGACAGTGTCAAACAAGCACAAGAGGTCCAAAATCACACCTACACCCAAAGTTAACCCATTCAAACCTCAGTTACCTAGAAAGCACGCTGCATTATCTTCCTTTTAAACTATGTATTCAATTATTTCACCTTTTTATTTCTTTTTTTTCCAAATTTCCCTCCCCCACCCCAGACCAGAAGCAGGAGTTTGAAATGTCACTGGAAATCTCGTTGTCCTACATGTACTGCTTCTTTTACCTCACTGAGATTCAGAGAGCTTTGGACAACCTATTTAGCTGAACCAAAATGCTGAACTTCTTTCAAGCATTACTCATACCCCTATCTTTGTCAGACACCTCTTTTTTCTTTTTCTTTTTNAAACCTCTCTCCACAGTGTGGATTTTTTTGACCTGGTCATGACTATGCTTATTCCTGCCACGAGTGTGCCAAGTTTGCCAGATTAGCTTCCCAGGGTACTCTAACCACTTGTTGCTGTTCATAAGGAAGGAAAAAGAGAACAATTCCTAAGAAGCTTACCAGCACTTACTGTATTTCTCTCTCAGTATTTTTACTGCGGTTAATTTGATTAATTTTTTAGAAGGCAAATATTGAAGTATGTCTATTGACATCCTATTATCTGTGGTTGTTTATATATAGAGGACAAATCACCTCCTTCACCCAAAGCCAAAATAAATAGATCTTGTGCAGGCAAGCCCCACACTGAATTTCTCACCACAGGCTGCAGAGCTGATCCATGCTGATTACTGCACTCGAGGGATGCTTTTTAGCAGAGATGCTGTGTTTCACTTCACAGCTTTAGGTGCAGTTGGTGGCTTTCGGCCTCGACTGAAGCCGTTTCAGCCTCACAGTATTTTACTTTTACATTCTTTATTGATAAGAGGAGAAAGACATATCAATGTTATAATGAGATGTCTGGCCTGGTTATCTATCTTGATCTTGAAACCACTAACTGTGAAAGCACTGTCAGAGGCTGGATAACCTGACTTCTAAGGCATCATTCAAGGGGCTGTGTTCAAACCGGTCAATTTAATTAAATGTATACAAAAGCCCTTCACACCTTTTTAGTGAGGTATGAAATGTCTTTACACTGGGTAAAGACAAAACCATAATTCTTTAAAGACAAAAATAAGTGGCAGAATAACTTGCTAACCAGTCTCCTTATGCTTCACTGAACTCTTCATTTGAAACTATACCAAGTCTTTCTCAAACAAAAATAGTTTGTAGAGAATCAAGTCATTCTGGAAACTGATACAAACATACAAACAGAAGTTATCAATGATTATGACACTGGGTGATGTTCTGGTATTTGCTTTCAGGTAAGGGCTTTCCTCATCAAACCCCTATTTTTCCCACATGATAACAATCCTGCAAATTATTTTCTGCCACTAGGAAGACAAGTAGGTTCCAACTGGTTTTGTTCCAGGGATCAGTCTCCGTTGCTTTACGTACACAGCAAACTTGAAATGTTACCATTAACAATTTACACCCACTTGCTGGCCATAAATGAGTTTCAAGGTTCAAGGCAGTGGATTGTAAAACTGCTGACTTCACTGCTGGAGCATTGAAGAGAAGAAACTGGATGAGACAGAGCAAGTCCTAAATGCCTTCCATAATTAACAAACATGGTAAGACAAGTTAGGGAAAACAAAGGAAGACTGGATAGATTTATGCTTGAAGTCTGACACTTTTGAAAGCCTGTCCAACTACAAAAGTCTCTTTTGATCTACATTAATTGAAAGCACTTAAAATTCAATCACACATTTATGGCCACATGTTTAAAACTGACTCCTAATCTTGCATCTGTAATCCACTGGTCAGGCTGGAATGTCTTCCTTCTGCATCCAGCTTACAAAGCATACAAGCCTAAAGACAGTCATCTCTAGCTCCAGCTGTAAAGTTTCATTCTTGTGGCATTCAAAGTCCCTAAACTCAGTCCTAAGTAGTATCCATAATGATAATCATCATTTTATCTCTGATGGCTCATGACAGCTACCACTGGCGGAAATGATAAACCATCTGTGGAGAAAGACACTTGTTTTGGTTTGGTTCCTTAGGGCAGTAAGAGAAGAGGATTCAACTGGGTATGACCCACTGCGTTGTGAGCTGACTTGAGATGGAGAGAGCAGCATCTCTACCTTTTTGTTCAGAGGAAGGGGAGCAATGGGAAGGAGCTCTCAGCTTAGAATGGCAGGTGGTTACCACAACCAAACCACCATGCATGAGTCTGTGAAGGGAGAGAAGTCCTCTCTCTTTTGACTAGGTATGGGAAAGAAAGAAGCCAAGGAGCCACCTTTACCCTCAAGGTTACTCTTAGACTGAAACCTGCAATGCAAACCACACGCCACCAGACAACAGCACTGCATCTAATGGCACAAACCTAACAAATCAGAGAACTGCCTACATCTGCTATTCAGCACCAACAGCACCTGCAGGAGCAACATTCCAGCCCATTTTGGAATCTTTTCATAAGCCAAACCACTTGTGGGTATTATATTCAAGATTCATGGACCCTACCCTTTTAGTTCCACCTCAAACAGCAAAAGATAAAGAAATGTTGCCTGAATATTTCATTGTGTTATGTATGAGGAAGAGGTATGTTAAAGGGTTGCACTATTGTACTGTCTTGACTAATAGCTTGTGTGACATGCATAAGGGAGATCAGATATTTACACCCACTATTACACCCACTATACTTAAGGATTTTTTTTGTCCAAGGACAAGTTGTATGACCCATTAACTTGTATCGTGTCTGAGCTGATGAGGGAAAAAAGAAAACACTGAATCCAGACCTTCAATATTTTATTGGTGCTTCTGAACTTTTATTAGCTGTACTTGTTTCCATAAAATCAATTTAATAAGGGGAGCAGTGTTTTGGTAATGCATCAAAAGCAGTTCTTCTCTTCAAAGGGCATCTTTTTCACTCAATCTCTTCTCTAAAGACAGTGACATTAGTTTTGTAAATTAATAAACAGGCCAGCATCTGAGGACTGCATGAAGCCTCCATCACCCCTTATTGTGCTTTCTCTTCTGACCCCACTTTCCAGTGCAGGGCCCTCATCTTGACAACAATACCCTGAAAGCCTGTGTGGCACTCTGGGATCACACTTGAAAAGGCCTTTGGCTGAGGCTGGCTTTCAAGAAGGGGGGACAATTGGCAATAGGCCTGTGGCTATTCATGCAGAACAGGCAGTGAAAAATGCCTGAAGTCAGTTTCAGGGGTGGGCAATGCCCAAAAAAGAAAGCCCACATAACATGAATGGCTGCTGCTAGGAGACTAAAACCAAAGGCATGCTACTAGCAGGCCTCCATGTGCCGACATCAATGGGTTCATCCTATCCCTATTAGGGGCCTAAAATGATGGAGAAACATGAGAAGGGACTATAAGCAGGAAAGGAAAATAATACCAAAGTACACAACGGTCAATGCTTATATTGTTATACTAAACACTTGGGAGAGGAAAATAATATTTTCTATCTTTAGCACCTTTGCTGTGAACAATAACTGCATCGGGTACAAAATCTAATAAGCAAAATAACTCTGGTGTGTTTTCACAGTGGGGGAAAGCAATGCACTGTGATAATTAGTTATTTCTCATGCACATAATTAGGCATGATGATAAAAACATATTGGAAAAGCCAAGCCTGAGTTAGAAGTGCTCTAGACCCAGTGCTGGATGTGCTCCTATCTGCCAGAGAAGCACACATGAGTCCGGTTTGGTTCCAAACCCACCAGTGCCAGACAGAGGGAATGAGGTCTACAGGATTTTAAAGGGCTCCACTATCATGCACCACAAAAGCATTTCAGTGGCATACAAATGATCCCAACCTCAACTGTTCCTAGGGTTAGTAAGCCTGAGGGGTGCTGTCTGCAGTGTGGATCCTGTGTGCTGAAAGACCTGCAGATCCACAAAGTTCACTGTGAAGAATTTACCTCACTTTTAAGTTACCAGATAGTTCTGGGACATTCTTTTGTAAAATACAGCTTTAAAAAAAAAAAAAAAAATTCTCCAACTAATATTTTTCCTTGGAAAGCCCTAGCATGGACTAAAGGACTTTCTTGAAGGAAAGAAGACTCTCATTACTCTCCTGCTTAATTTCAGTGTCTCTCTGCACACACCAGTTTCGTTACAAACAACTCATCTTCTGGAAAAACCTTTCTACTTCAGCACAGCTGTTGGCTCTGGGCTAGCAAAAACCTTGAAAAGAAATGAATTACAATGTCTAGTCATGTTTGGACTTATTTCTAGGCATGATCTCAGCTCTTTAAAAAGATTGTATTAGATAGTTTATGAGTAACAACGTCTATCTGAAAAGGCATAAAATGCAATACAATAGGATTCTATAGCCAAGTGATATTTATTACTCAGTGTGGAACTTCAAGACACTTCCCCTATTGGCTTTTTCAGTTCTCTATTCAGAGAGGCTGGATCTCCAACCATTTCTGAGTTTGCTAACAACCTTTTTCCTTCCTGCACTCAGAGCTAAGCTGGTACCTCTGCGGACAGGAAAGCAAGACCCTCATCACCGCTGCTCCCAGCTCTGCATGAGGTGTGGCAAAGACAGTAGCAGCTACTTGCCAAACTGACCAGAAAAGAGAGAGCAGTAGGAGGTATCCTCAGATTTCTCTCTCAATTATTTGCTGATGAACAAGTGGCAAATCTGATGCTCTACTGAAGACAATGAAGTAATCTGCTGTCCTCCAGTGGGAGCTGGGGAAGGTAGCATGAGTGTTACAGGAGCAGAGCTGCTATGATCTTCTGATACCTCAAGGAAGACTTTAAAGCAACAATTCAATGCTACATTTGTCTGTCTAAATACACAGTGGAGTAAATGCTGCCCCCGTGGACAATCTCTACATCTCATGTGTTTCTCTCATACCTAGAGTTGCTCCTGTAAAGGTTCCAGAAGAAAACCACATTTGTTGACAAGGAACAATTGCAAATATTGAAGTAGTTAGGTAAAGTCTGAAAACCACCAAAACATTTTTAGCTTTGTGAATGAAAAAAGCGGACATGAGTAAAGCTAAATGCAGCCAGACTGCTGTCCTGCCAAAGAATCTGTGTGTATGGATGGGCTGTGATTCTTGTAGCCTCTCAGAGGTGAATATCTGGGGCTTGATGTTTGAGTCATTGAGGGAAGGAATCAGGTAGAGGTATTTTATGATGTGCGGGCATAAACCAAGAATCTGAAAACTCAGTCCCACATCTTACCCCGAAGCCACTGTTTCTTTTCCATTGTTCTGTACAGCCAAAGACATAATTTCATCTCTATCAGAAGGATGTCCCCTAGCAGGTAGAACATTGCTACAGCACAGAATTCTGAGATATTTCAGTTTTCTTTTGAATGTGAAGCATTGTGTGAGGTAAAAGAAGAGCTGCAATCTAGGAGGCCCAGTCCTGCCTCCACAGGTGTGGAGTCAAATTGCCTGACTTCCCAAGACTGCAGTTTGGAAAGCCATGTTACTCAGAGCTTATGATGGACTCTTCAGGAGACTTGCTGTGAAGTCAGTAGAGATGTGTATGCACCACTACAAGGCAGGACAGATCAACTTTAGATCTGTCCTCTCACTAGGGACTAAGTTCACATTAGGTACCACAGACAGGTACCTGGTATCATTTGAGATAAACCTAGACTACAAAGTTAGACTGAATCCACTCCAAGTACCAGGAATTTGGCTCCATAGAATTTGAGTTTAGCTTGCATAGCACTCTGAGCATCTGTATACAGATGTGTCACAAGGAGCATTTCCATCATTTATTATCACACTCCAAGTAATAAATGCAGCACGTATCAGATATAACAGAGCAAAAAAAGTATGGAGTTTCAATATAATCCATGTCAACCAAAGGAGGATCTTTGTGGCTTTAAAAGCTGTGAAAACAGCCTTCCAAAACCAGAAGACATATCTTTTTACAATAAGTCTGGAAGGAGAGGACTGGGTGGTCTGAGCCCTCCAGAAGGTCTCTGATCCTCTGACCTATCAGACCATTAGTTCGCCTAGCCCAAGCAATAGCTATTAAAGTCTTAAGGGTACAAAGAAAGGTGGCAACAAAAATAAATTATTACACAAAAGGAACAGAGGAAAAGGCAGTTTTTCTCCTCCTGTGAAATCCAAAGAGCACACAGGCTACTCCATTCTGGCTGTTCAGCCAAGATGCCTACTTGATCTTGCCAAGAAAAAGTAAGACGAAGCTGCTGTGGGTACCAAATGGGTACCCAGCTACAGGAATAGTCTGTTACTGACAGTTAAACATGGGCTGTGTGTACACTCCTAACCCAGCTCCTCATCTGTTTGATCTTCAGCCACTCTTTTCTTGCTTAGGCCAGGGGATTTTGCATACTGAAGCCATAATTCCTAACTAATAATCATTTAACTGCAAATACCAAGACAAGTCACACATGGATCTCCTGGCTGGTCTACAGGGGCTGCTCTTGTACTCATCTCCCAGCAGAACAAATTGTAGCTCTCAGACTCTTGGCCAAAGGTCTGTAAGGCAGAGTCTCATGTAACTTGTTGTTTCCTTGCCATTGCAAACATCGAGGAAAGGCAATACATCAAACTGTGTCTAACTTATCATCAGCTTTGGCCCCCTCTGATTTTTTTTTTCCTTCTTTTTATTCCAGAAAGCATTCTCTAAACATCTCATAACAGCAACCAGAGCCAGACAGCATGTGGAAAACGAGAATATCCTCCTAATACATAAACCATTAGACAGCACTTGCTCTGCATCTGAAAACCAGAAATGAGATGATTTTTCAGTCCCAATGCAGATGCCCACAGTGAAATCTTCACTGGCATTTTGAGCCTAGGGAAAGATTCCCAAGGCTGATGGGAAGGTCTGACTACTAAGGAAGAAATACCATGACCAAAGCATTGCACTAGAGACTCTGCACAATGTTTTTCAGACATTCTTCATCACTCTTGGGTAGTTCACAATCACTCTGCTAATCTCCCTGGTTCCTCTCTGCAATATGGATATAACCCTATTCCCATTTGTCTGTCTTTGCCTTTTAAGCACTAAGTGAGGGAATGTGTTTTAGTAGGTGTTTGTTAAGTGCTTCACACAAAAAGAACTTCAGAAGCGACCACAACGTGAAGCATAAGTAGTGCACATTGCCACAAGCACACCTTCCCCTCCTTTCCAGCCCCACTCCCAGTTCCTTATTTCCCAGTTGTTTGTTGGTGTTGTGCCAGTTACCTCGACAAGGAATCAATCTGGCTGGTGGCTGATGTTAGCAACTGAGTTTCTGCTGGTGGTATCCACTAAATGAGCAGCCTTCTGCTGCAGCTCCACACGGATTGCACACCAGTTCAGCCACAGAAGAGGTGGTGAAGAGCTACCTAGCTATGGTGTTGGCCATAGTGATGCTAGCAATGGACTGTATTCCACCCAGTAAATCACAAAGAGCCCATCTAAATTGCCTGTATCTTTATAACCACAGCTGAACGGCAGCTTTATTTAGAAGATGGATGCATGAAACATTGATTTCCAGCCATTTTCGACTGCCCTTTGGATCCAAACACCACAGCATGTTTCTCTAAGTGTAACCATAGTACTTACCACATTTCCTAGGCTGTTTGCTCACTTTTTTGAGAGAAAAAAATGTAAAAAAAAAAAAATGCTGAGCTAAGCTTCATGGCAAAAGAATAAGCTGAGAGCTGTCTGCCCTCTGAGTCTATTCCAGTGGTCCTTTATTAAATTAAATGAGTTGAATTTATGTCAGTGGAAATGTTACCTCAGCAATGAAGTGAGGACTGGGCTTACCTAGTCAATAAGTGCTTAAAGTTTTAATCTTGGCTGAATAAGATCAGTTCTGTGAAGACTGAGACTTCAAATGAGTGAAAGAAATGTTATCAGTTCAGTAAGAAATAGTGATGAAAGTGAACACAAAACTATATTTTGGGACATACTTGAAGGTGCATTTGATAAATGGCTATACAGAAAAGTACGTAAGTGAAGCAGCAAAATCAGTTGGACAGTTCACAAAGAAATATTTTAAAGTAGCATCCTGCATCCCAAGGCTTAGACAGAGCAACAGGTGCTAAGCCTGAAGATGAAGTTATTTTTTTCTCCTTTCCTCCCAACATACAACAGGGGATTCCCTGCTCATCCTTCCTCTGGACAAGGGCCAATTACTATACCAGGATGAAGAGCCAGGGACACCTGTGTGCCAGATCCATCTAGCTCTGATCTCAGGTAACTGCTTGTGATGGCAGTGGAAAGGTACACAGGGATTCTGCAAGACAAGAAAAGCTTTTGGAAACTCCCCGTTACTGGCTGTTTCACTTGCTACAGTTCATTCTTTTCCCACTTTGCTTTCTGTAATTGTAAGGGTTGATAAAACTACTGCTTTTCCCCTGCAGAAAGTAGCTGTGATAGCACAGTACCAGCAGGTTTTTATTAGCTGAGCAGAAATTTGAAGTCAGGAGGAATTCACATCCTGTATCTCTAAAGAGGAAGCTGTCACTCACCTACTTTGTTAGACTTCTAGTGTTTTATATCTACTTAAGAACTATTTAAATCTACTAAGATCATTTTCCCATAACAGAAAAGACTGTCACTCCAACATAGCAGTCAAACTAAAAAATTAGGCTATTTGTTTTCCTCTGAATATAATCAATGCAGTCCTTCTGAAGGGACTTATTCTAGAGAGTATCCTCCAAGGACAGTTGGTTGTATATCAAAACACTTCTCTCCAGAAGACAGGGAGAGGTGCTTGCTGAGGTACCACTCTAGGTGAAATACAGAAAAACAGATTGAGGTTCAAAAGGAAAAAAAAATATAAAAAGACAAAGCGGAAGTAATAGAATTAAAAAGGAGGTTAATAATCTTTGAGACATAAGAGAGTATCTGTGTTATAAGTCAACATAGTTCTTATTTCATAACAATTGCAGCATGTGGCTGATTTTTCCCTTTTCTACTTTAATCAAGGAAAGGCAAGCTGAGGATGTCTGTGCGTAGTCAGGAATTTGGCAGACACTCCCTCATAATTTTGACTTGTCTGTATCAGAGCTGGGACAAATCTTGTGTCAATGAGATACTTCACGTCAGGCAACTCCATTTGCATTAGTGGGTTTACAGAGAGGATTCTTCCTCATAGCCTTTAATGATTTCTGTTGGGGAAACCAGCGATGGATGGAAACATATTTCTAGGTGTCTGCAAGGACACAATGTCTTTTGGTAGCATTTCACCGTTGGTATTTGGAAAACAGCAAACAAACTATCCTGCTCTTAATAATTCACCTAGAGTTTAAACCAAAAGAATTTACCTTGCCCTGTGCTTTGCCTCAGATTCCCCCTATCAGCTTTCTACATCCAGTAGCAAAGCACAAGGCAAGGTAAATTCTGACAGACCAAGCTAGCAGAGCAGCACCCTCAGGGTAACCACAAAATAGGTAGAGACAATCTTCTGGGCAGTGGCAAACCATGTGCAGCCACGTTCTCAGGCTCTGGAAAGCAAAACAAACACAGTCCAAATGCTGTGGAACAAACCTGGGCCCCCGGAGTCCAGACTGAATGAAATGAAGCTCAGTGCAAACATATTGCAAAGGCAGTGGAAAGCAAACTCAGGCAAATAAACTCCAAGGTCTGTGAAACAGAGCCCAGATAGACACACTCCAAGCACAGGTAGAAAAAGCAAACAGAGGCAAATATAGTCTGAACTTAATGAAGCAGATAAATGAAACAGAATCTGTCTCACTCTCCAAGCAAAATCTAAGCAACTTATCCAAAAAGCACCCAGCTAGAGCAACCATGGGTCTCTCACAGGCAAACTACAGCAGTACCTTCCCTTCATGCCTTCCACTCACTTTTTGTATGGAAGACTTCTCTTTGCTCTTCAGTGATCCACAGTAACTGCTGTGGATCAGAAGAACAAGGGGACATGATCTCAAGTTGTGCCAGGGAAGGCATAGGCTGGATATTAGGAGGAAGTTCTTCACAGAGAGAGTGATTGGCATTGGAATGGGCTGCCCAGGGAGGTGGAGTCGCCATCCCTGGAGATGCTCAGGAAAAGACTGGATGGGGCACTTACTGCCATGGTCTAGTTGATTGGATAGGGCTGGATGATCTTTGAGGTATCTTCCAACCTGCTTGATTCCATGATTCTAAATTTTTGCATTTCTTCCATAAAACCAAAAGACTTCGGGTGTTCCAAGGCAACATTAAAGTGGACCAAGGAGATTTTACACACACACACACACACACACACATATATGCACACTTATATACAGTTACTTTTTGCACATGTATAATGTTGTTTCAGAAGGAATGAAACTGAGACAGCAGAGATCAGACAACAATCAACACAGATATAAAAACCAAAAAAGAACAGAGCAAAAGGGGAGTTAAAAGCATCAGAAACATTTCTGTGCCCAAGAGATATGTAATTAATATGAAGATGATTTCTAAAATAGTTGAGAATCTGAGAGAGCTTCTGGTTGTTAAAGTTTTTTGAAGAAGATAATGCTGTTAGTGATGCAGTGAGGCAAACATTCAGGAAATATTCCTATCCCAGAATGGAATAAAAAAGGATACAGTGCTTTATTTAATTTGAGGACAAATTACTTGCCAGTCTGTTAGTAACTGTAGAGGATGGTAAACAGTATCAATTCCTGGTAAGAATTTTAAACCTGACAGTCCATAGATTTGGCCTCAAAGAATCCTAAAGACCTATCTGAAGAAAGTCTCTGGGATGTCTTCAACGTGTCTTAGAAGACTGGGAAGATTCCCGTGAAATACAAGAGTGCTTTAGTCGCTAAAGACAAGCAGGATGACACAGGCAGCACCAGGTCACTAAGGCTGACCTCAGCCTTGAGTGAAATAATGAACCAGTTGATGCAAGAGTCAACTAAGAAGGAAATAAAGAAAGGAAAAAGAAGCTGTGTCATTCAGTGTCTTTAAGAGGAAGCAGGTCATGTCAGACAAACCTGATTTCATCCTCAATGGAGATTACCAGCAACTCTGCACATGGAATATACAGTACAACGTTGGTTAAAAGCAGGGTCACAGAGAGACATAAAGCAGATAGTAGAACACTAAGAATGGGCTGAGTGCTTCTTTTTTGTAATTCATCAATAGGGAATCACAACTGACAAGGGATTCCCCAAGGCAAACATTTTCAGTATATTTATCAATGTTTTGAAATTATTGTGAACATTTGTTAAAGACAGGCAAATGAAACCAAACCAAAGCAAATGAAACCAAACCAAGGCAACTCTCTCCACCAAAGGCTAGCAGAGTAAGTCAAGCTAAGAACAGAACAGTTGGACTGAAAAATCTGGAGTAGGTACAAGTGTGGCATATTCCACCAGAGTGTTAGATGTATATGAAAAGAGAGGTAAAACTGATGCCCTGTAATATGTAAAGCTGTGCTGCTGAGGAAGAGTTAGAACTTCATGGTGCAGGCAACCCATAGACCAGACAAATTCTGAGATAGATCGGATTTAAGTACCCTTGAATAGACAAACAGAAGAAGTTTAAGAGAGAAAAGCAGAGTGTATCTACTTGCTACATGATGGCAAACGCTGCCACTTGCACATTAATTTGCTGAAGGAGTAACTCATCTGTCCATAGAGGGTCTCTGAACTCTTTCTAGATACACCTAGCACAAGTAGTCACAGTGTGCAGTGGGCTGCTACCTGCTGTCATTCAGCTGCTGCCTCCTAAAGCAGGTTGAGATCTTTGGGAAAGAAAAGACAGTAAGTGGGTGAACTCCTACTCATGGCTCTGCCCGATCCAGCCTATTGCATGAATCAGAGCCCTTTGTGTAGTATTTTGGTAGCCCTTGCATGATGGATACAAGGACACTGTGCCAGTAAAAACATCAAACATTTTACATGGAACTCAATTACCAGTTTCATCTACTAGCTTATGCTTTCAGGAGTTTCCTCCCATGCCCACCTTGCCAATTTCCACTAGATTCCAAATAACTCAGTTGCACTAAAACAGCAGAGGAAATGCAATCTATCCTACGGGATCTATTCTACCTTTCACCTACTAGAGTAAAAGTAATGCAAAGCCAAAGTAACTAAAAATCATCCAAATGCTCCCCAAAATAACAAATAAAAAAGCCCAACAACTTTTTCATACTTTTCTCTCCTTTTCTGTGTTATGGTGATAAAAAATTTCCTCATTCCAGAAAAGAAGGTTGAGTAGAAACATATAAGCAAATTCATTTTCTACTTATGTTTTACTTTACCACACCAGTTTTATTACTTGGAGTCTCTAGGTGCTGTTCCCTCCACCTTTTATTGCTTTTATTTCCTTAGCAAGCACCTGTAACATAGTTTGGTTCATATTTTGTAGCCATGGTGCATGTCAAACTGAAAAAAAATTGTGTCTCTATTGATGGTCTCATCTGGAGTATTGTGTCCAGTTCTGGGTCCCTCAGCTCAAGAAGGACAGGGAGCTCCTTGAGAGACACCAGCACAGAGCCACAAAAATGATTAAGGAAGTTGAACATCTTCCTTATGAGGAGAGACTGAGGGAGCCGGGACTTGTTATCTTGGAGAGGAAAAGACTAAGGGTGAGCTGATTAATTTTTATAAATATATAAGGAGTGAGTGCCAGGAGGATAGAGTCAGCCTCTTCTCTGTGATGCCCAATGACAGGATAAGAGGCAACGGGTGAAAGCTGAAGCATAGGAGGTTCCATGGGAACCTGAGGAGGAATTTTTTCACTGTGAGGGTGACAGCACTGGAACAGGCTGCCATGGAGGGTTGTGGAGTCTTCCTCTCTAGAGATATTTAAGAACCATCTGGACCCATTCCTGCATGATCTGCTCTACGTCATCCTGCTCTGGCAGGGGAGTTAGATCAGATGATCTTTTGAGGTCACTTCCAGCCCCAACATTCTACAATTCTGTGATTTCATAGATTCACAGAATGGCTTAGGTTGGAAGGGACCTCAAAGCTCATCCAGCTCCAAAGCCCCACCATAGGCAGGGACACCTCCTACTAGAACAGGTCACTCAAGGCCCCATCCAACCTGGTCTTGTACACCTCCAGGGATGAAGCAGGCACAACCTCCCTGAGCAAACTGATTTGAAGTCGGAGTTACAATGCAGGTCATATATTATGTGATGATGTTCAACAAACCAAGTCTTCACCTGAGGAAAGTAGGCATAGCTCAGCAGTGGAGCTGTCCCAATTAAACACATAGAAGGATGAGTCCCATCAATGAAAATTTAAAATTAAATTTTAATAATCAACCAGCTTTGATTTTTAGCTTAAAACAATCATTATCTAAGCTACTATTTAGTTGGGGGGGAAAAAATTGCTTCTATTGAAAAAATATGAAAGAAAAAGTAATCTGGTAACTCATAGCAGACCTACTAACACAGATTAAAAACTCAGGGTTTTGTACTGGATCTCTAAGGATTCACCAATTAACCTTCTCTTTCCACTTCCCCACATAAAAGCAGGGCTGTTTATTGCTCTAGATAATGGAAAATATATTTCTTAGCTGCTCATATCACTAGGAAAAAGAAATTTCTTTCTGAATAATCTGAAAGTCTGAATTTCACTGAAAACAGGAAAAAGAATGACTTGCTCCTCACAGAAAAAGGACACAAGCTTTAGGGACCAGAGACATTCATGCAGTGGGGTGTGTCAGTGAACTCTCCAGGTGTGTTCCTGCATGTGAATTCAGGTATCACACACAATAGCAAGCACCTCATCCGCTGCCCTGACTATCGAGGCACATATTGCTCCCAGCTTTATGCACTCTGAATGGCAAATGAAAGGAAAAAAATCTCATGGTTTATCTATGCTCAGCTTCCTCACAACCTTTTGTGTTTGATCTTTCATTCACATTCATGAACTGCAATTACAAATAATCCTTTCATGGAAATGTTTGGAGTTTCACCAGAAAGTTAGAGGAGAATAGCTGGAGGAGCTGTGTGGTACGGTGGATGAACAGCTCCCAGACTTGCCACGGCAGTGACAAGTACACCAGCATGAGAGGAGCACAGACACCACTCCTAGAAAAGCCCATTAAGCAAAGCCTCTGAGCAATCTCCATGCTCTGGTGTCTGTTGGGTGTGGAAATGAAAGGTGGCTGTATGCTGTCAGCAGTCCTTCGCCCTTGTAACCCAGTGAATAATGATGTAGAAGGCAAAAGGAAAACGTTCTCTGTGGTAGGTTGTATGGCTTTATTAACACTGGTCTCAGGGCTCAACCCTACCAAGCATAAAGGCAGAAACCCACAAGACCAGGTAAAAGATGAGATTTTTCAAGACCTTTCTTACTATAGGTGCTACCTACCAAGATCTGTGTTTTGGGAAGAAAAAGATAAACTCTTGACTTTTCCTGTTGAGACAATTTCACGAGGCCCAAATTGGAGAGTCTGCAACCCAGGATTAGAACATCATCTAAAGAGGTTTGCCCTTTATCTGCCTATCATCTGCTTACCCTCAGTGACTTATCAGCAAACAAATGCTTACTACATACTGTGGAACAGACATCAGTGCAGGAGTGCAGCAATTAGAACTCAGGTCCTTTCCATAGCTGCCAACAGAGGACTCCAATTCATCAGCAGTACACCTCTCAGCCTCTCTTGTCTAGCAAACTCATCAGGCTTTCCTACAAAGGAGAATGGCTTCACCAGGAGAAGTAAAAATTGCTCTCTGCTCCCTGCTACAAGTATGGTTTAGTGGTTAGGGGATCCTCAGGGCACTTGGGCCATATGGGCCTGAAACCCAGCCAAGTGAACAGAGAACTGGCTACTCATATTCTGGGGTTGTGAATACTGCATTAAAGGGTTTGGCAGCACTTTTTTGGCTATACTTTAAAAGAAAGGAATGGTCTCCATGATAGCTTCCAAGAAAATGACATAAGTACCTTATTCCAGGAAAGGTTTCAGGGAAATACCTCGCTGCAACTCACAGGCACTTAAGTGCAGAAGAAAGAGCTATAGAATTGGAGTAATTTCCTACTGACCAAGCACAGGAGTCTTTCTGCTCAGAGCGCTCACTACAAGACCCTGGATGAGGCACTCCACTTTGCCTTTTCATTTTATGAGGAGCAGAGATGTCTGATGCAAGGTTCTGCAGTGCACACTCAAACCCAGCCTCACAAATGATGCGACAGAATGAAATAAACAAGAAAGTGCCAAAACTGGGGAGACCTGGCTCTGAGGAGGAAGGCATCCAGACATAGAAAGACCAAGCAATGGACTACATTCAGCGACACATAGCCCACAAGGAGCAGTGAAAGCAGCTGTGCCATTGAACGCACAACTGGAGATCAGCAAATGACGCTGGACTGTTGGGAACTCAGAAATGCAGTGCAAGTGTGCACACACAGGCTGAAGTGTCAAAGCCAGTCTATACTCCATTCCCATGGGGCATATTATCACCATCTGGGAGATGATTGATATTTATTTGTCTAGCTTGTGCACACATACTAGAGCTGCATTTTAGATGAAGTCTCTCAAGTTAAATAGCAAAAGGAACAATAAGACAACCTGCTGACAACTCCAGCTCAGCCTAAAAGAAACAGGCAGGAATCTCACAGATTAGAAGTAACTTGAAGCAGTTATTCACCCATCCATTTCCACTGCAGTGCTAAAATGCCATCTATCTCTGTTTGTGGACTACTTAACTTTGGAGAGAAGTGGACCACGTTCTCATTCTGTAGACTTAAAGTACATCAGGCAAATAGAAAGGCCCCACACATTATCTGGAAAAAGGAAGGGTCAAACTGAGCCCTATTTTGACCTTCACGGTTTTTGTTCCACTTAAACCAAATGAGTTTGGCCCACAGAATTTTGCAGCAGCTGTGAGGTTCTGCAGTTAGTTTATATAAGCTTTGCTGAGTTTATGCTTGTAGAGAGCTGAGTGCTGAGGGGGATACTACACACTAAACTCTTGCCTCTTTTGGGAAAAAGTGTATTAAGTTGTCATTTTTGTGTGCATAAATAGGAAATGTTGCATCAACTCCTGCTTTTCCAGGCATCTCATTTGTTTTTCAGCTGCCCTCTCCCCCCCCCCTGCCCAGCCCCCCCCCCCCCCTTTTTTTTTTTTTTTTTGAGGTTTGATAATTTACTTAGTAACTTTGAACATGTGCAGGAAGAAAGCCACTGAAATGCCATTCTGCCCATTTGCTTAGGAGCACAGAGGATGGAAGGTACAGATGGTGTGCATATGGAAACAAGCTGGGAAAGGCAAAGTTTTGTGGGAACCTACTCCTGCTCCGCTTGCTGAAAGCATGTAAAATGTTACTCGTCAGAATCAGTGTGAGAACTCATTATGCAAAATGATGTCTCCTGCCTATAAGCTTCCACTTCTAAAAATCACAAAGCAAGATAAGGTAACATCATGTTTTCTAATGCCTTGGTAATGTTTATTTCCACAAATAAAGTCTGTACCAATCCCAAATTCTAAGTGCTGACAGAGAAGATTCACTATTGAAAAGTACTTTGGCTGTGTTAAGAAATCCTGGTCCATCGCCTTTACTAAAGATTCACCCTTCTCAGACAAGAAATGGCACTTCAGTCTGCACTGCATTCTGCTCTGGTGAGAGTTCAATTGCAGTGCTGCTCTGGAGCCCTCAACACAGCAAGGAGACAGACCTGATGGAGTGGGGCCAGAGAAGGCCATAAAGATGATCAGGGGCTGAAGCACCTCTGCTGTGAGGACAGACCAAAGCAGCTGGGATTTTTCAGCCTGAAGAAAAGAAGGCTCTGGGGAGACCTAGTAACAACCTTCTAGTACCTGAAGGGGACTACAAGAAGGTTGCAGAGGGAAGGTTTGCAAAGGCCTGAAGGGACAGGATGAGGGACGGTGGTTTGAAATGAGAGCAGATTTAGATTGAATGTAAGGAACAAGTTCTGCACTATCAGGGTGCTGGAACACTGCAACAGGTTGCCCAGGGAGGTAGTTGAGGCTCCACTGCTGGACAAGGCTCTGAGCAACCCAATCCAACGGAAGATGTCCCTGTTGACTGCAGGGGGGTTGGACTGGATGACCTTGGGAGGTCCCTTCCAACCCAAAACATCCTATGATTGTATGAAAGCATTTGATGAAGATGGTGGGAGAGCTTCCCTGCCGCCTGCAGCACTCTGGAGTCTTTCAATATACCACAAACATCTACTGCAATCCCACAATCCAAATCAGATACAGAATTCTGTGCATCTCCCTTCTGTGGTGTAAATGACTAAGCAGGACACCAGACAATACAGAGCTGCACTGATGGGCAAAAGGCTCAGTTTTATGCTGGTGTAACTCCATTTTTTTCAACCGAGTTGCACTTGAATAAAGCCAGATTAATGCAGTGGTGAGACTGATCTGGTATATCTAACATACTTTGTGTCTGCAGCTTCAAAGAGATGTTTTTGTGACACGTGTCAGCACACAAAGCCACCATTTCTTCCTTAGAGGTGGTACTTATTTTGTTTCTGGAGACTCTTCTGTTCTGCACCTATCCTGATGAGTATATTCCATGTGAATATTAGCAGTGACTCGGGAACCACAAACAACTACAAAATCCCAGATGATGAAAAGTTGGAAATACATATTTTTACAGACCCTTTTTGTGGTTGGTATCTTTAATAATGCCAAATGATTTACCAGTGTCTCGTAAGTGTAAAGCAGTGAAGACTCCCAGCTGCTAGAGGGTTGATCCAGTTTGTTCTCAAATTTCTGCAGTCAGTTTATTATCATTCAAGAGCAGTTAAGTCTGGTAGTGGTACTTCTAAAAAAAAACCAAACCCAAAACACTGAAAAAAACAAATTCTCTTCTTTATGTTTTTCTTTCCTTCTGTTTTGGGGAGATAGCATAAAAAGGATAAGTCATGGACTGGAATGAGTACTAAGGGCATGCTGGATTTTTTTTTTTTTTTTAAGTGTAGGAATAGTTCTTTCAAGAATGGTTGGGATTTGCAAGAAGCAAAGACTACAGACATGCTCTTCTTTTTAGAGCCTTTTTTTTTTCCCCAAAAAATGTTTAAGATCCTGGAAAACATGAAAGCTGTGTGCAGATTTATAGCAAATCAGGACCTAGCTTTTCTTGCCCAGTCATCCACCTTCTACTTTTGTTTTCACCAGACTGTACAATTTTGATCTTCCAGAAGTTACAAGAAATGACTGTGGCAAAACACAACCAGACGGTTCTTTTTGTAGCAGGGATTCACTGTAGCCTTGGACATAGAGAATCTTAAAGAGATTCCAGTTTCTCCCAAACCCTGACAGCCCTTTCCAGGCCTGGGCATGCCTCCCACCACCATCATCAGGTTACTTCTTCCTGAGACTATCTGCACCAGCAGTTGGCTCCTGTGTTGGCAGTGTGTGAAGTTCAGGGTTGCTTCTATAGCAGCAGGTTCAGGACAAATCAGGTAAAGGAGAATGAAGAGATAAGGAGGGAAGGCAGGCAGGAGGATGTGTAAGAATTTTACATGGTTGAAGACAAGGGCTCCCAGCAGTAAGAAGAAATGACTCAACAATGATTTTTCTCACTGAAAGAAAAAAACACTGTTCAGTAGCAGTTTGGAGCAATACATGTGACAGAGCTGAACAGTCACAAACTGCTTAAAGCCACCCAACCTGTGCATTCCTCTATCTTTTACCTCTCGGCAAATATGACAGAAAGGTTGCAGTTGCTGAAAACTTCCATTTTAAAGTTACATTAACATACATTCAAACTATCATCCTGGCCAATTCAACTGGTGAATATTCAACTGCAGCAAGCAAAGGTTTTTATTCCTGAGACCAAAGACTTAAAGCCAAGGCAGGTCCATGGATCTCTCTGGCCTGGCTTCAGCTCACCCCACAGCAGTCAGCTGTTTCAACTGACAGAATCAAGCCATTGGCTCTCAAACCACAAATGTACTACATCTTATTCAGAGTGAAATAAGAGATGTGTTTCCTTCTGACAGTTTGGGGAACAGACGGGGAAAATTGCAGTGTCACTCTGAGTGTTTTCTTTGGGGTTAATTATGACATAGTGGCTGTGTTCTTACAGTTTTTGTGAACACTATCAACAGATACTTTCTTTTATTAACCATGAAGAACAGAGGCTTTATGTGCAAATCAGAAGCCTTGTATTTCATTGCACTGAGGAGTGTGCTATTTTAGTATTAATTCTACATTTCACCTCCTTTCTGTTTACGCTGGTCCTGGAGAACTTTGGTAATGAAAGCTTGCAAGGCCCTGCAGAGTCTCTGTGTTGGAGTTTGGCTTCCTTTTTGTAAAAAATAGCATTAAAAAGAAAAAAAATCTACACCTAGAATGAACCAGCAGAAGCCACTGGTTTTCCTTGATATGGGCCAGGTGATGTAAGATGAGAATCCAGCCAACAGGCCACTTGATCTAGTACTTGTTCATTATTAAAACAAAGCTCTCTATCTTACTGCTGCTCCTCTGGACTTTGTTCCTTCTGTTCTCATCAAAATCTTGTTCTGTGTTTCGTAAGAACACACAAAGCAAGCAAGCACACCAAGGTGCACCCAAGTGCAAAGCATCACTTCAACAGTCAAAACAACCTTCATTTCATGATTTCACTCTTTCTTCCTACACTGATTTTGGTCATCTTCCTGATACTTGGTCTGCTCACTCCTCTCCTGCCTGGTCCAAATCCCAGGCCTCACCCTTAGCTGCCTGGAGTATTTCTATCTCAAAACTTACAAGCTGATGAGCAAAACAACCTGCTGAGTGCCGTGCAGAAGGTGTGCTTGGGAGGCTGCCAGGGCAGTTCTTTACACTGCAAAGGTCTCGGGATGGGGCCATATCTGCGTTTATGCTTGCGAATAATCCAACACACGTAGAGCACTCTGGGGTTGATCCTGTACATCATAACAGCAGTGGTGTGGGACCAGATGCTATATGAACAAATGGGAATCTGTTGCATTCATATAGTGCTTTTTTTCCAAGGAACTCAAAGCACTTTACAATCTTTAAGCCTCACCACATGCCTGTGGGGTACAGCAGGGTAAGCAGGCCTGTAGCATTCTTTATAGAGCCAAGTACATTTATTCAAATGTAGCTGAATAATAATAATGCAACCATGACCTTCCATGACACTTACGTTCCTCAGGAACAATGAAACTGTCAGCCACAAGGGCGAGACTCATGGGTCTGGGTGACAAAACTTTTTCAGCAGCTGGCCCACGACTGCGGCACTCACTTCCGCAATGGATTAGGATGACCGCGAACCTCGCCGCCTCCGACGCGAAACCCAAACCCTACTTCTGCCATTTCGTTTTCCCACCCTATCAATAAACAAGCACAACCACCTCGATGGGAAACAAGAACCCTTCTGAATGGTTTTGTGAGTCATGCTACAGATACTAACAGACAATTACTGCTCCACTCCAGGATCTGTTTAGCATGCTTCAAGAAAAGCCTCACCTCCAAGGATTTGTTCTTAAACAGCTTCTGCAGAGTTTTCATTCGTTTCAGCGGCACATGGTTATGCTCTGAAATTTGCTTTTACAGAATTGCTTCTGCAGGGACAAAGCAGTAGCAAGGAAAAGAATTTAATCTGTTCAAACTATGTCTTTCTACGCTGACACGAACCTGTGTATAGCAAAAGGTAACACTTTGGTTTCCAATCCAAGAATGAAAGTGGAGTAGACTCACAAAGACCACTCCCTTCAGGAACATGAAAACAAATTAAAAACCAACCTGTAGGGAATATTTGAAAGCTAAGACACCAGACTTCTCCTCCTTTGTGAGTAGTATGAACTTTGGAAATCTGAGAATCAGAGGTACAACTATCTATGGAAAAAAAACATCTGTGCAATGTTGATTAATCCAGACAGGTCCTTCATATTGGAATGGGATGTTAGCACAGGGCTTCTTCTAACTGGCCATTTCTCAGAGGTGAATGTTCAAATAAATTGCATTTAACATTCCAGTTGCTGTGTGATATGTACCTCTGTTTTGTTCTCCAACTGGTTTACTATCTTCCAGAAACAGTTCAGCGTATTGAACTGAGCAGAAACAGCTACTATTCCTCACACAAATCTCTTTGTCATCCACTCTGGTTTCGCTGAGATGCCATTTTCCCCCCTTGTTTTCCAGTCTCCTTACTCTTTAGCAAGCGCTCCTCCATCCCCTTATGTTCCCCCTGCACATATAGTAAGGCTGGAGTTGCCACAGTCTCCTTAATGTCTAATCCTTTAACACTGGGAGAGCATTGTATTGCAGCCCTAATGCAAGGATGAATTCTGGAATGTGGAGCCTGGAGAGAGGCTTATAGAATAAGAAAGAAAGAAAAATGGAAGAGGAAAAAGGAATTGAGAAGAGAAAGAAGTCAAAACCACACATGGGACAGAAGGAAAAAAAGGGGATTAGGTGACAATATCCGACTGCACTGAAGGGTCAGGAGAATTAAGCTTCAGAGCAGCTTGCTCAATGTGTGCTGGGATAAAAAGACTCTGATATGAATGGAGGTGGTTCAAGTGCAGGCACATTGTGGAATGCAATAGGAGTCTGCTAGGGAACATTTAAGAGAGTTGTGCACCACTTTCATGTAGCAAATAATATATATTGTTTGCTGGGCAAAGATCTGAGCTTTCCTGTCACTTTTACAAGGTTGTTACAGAGGAACTAGAAATGCAGGAATGGAATGAAATGGAACAGCATTGCACTAAATGAAATAATAAATCAAATAAACAGTTGGAACCTATGCTTCTAAGATTTATTATTGCTTATGATGTTTATATTGAATATAAACTCACAGCAATAGATCCCTGTCCAAAGAAAATCAGCACACTTGACATCAGTGGAGTTAGATTTGGTTTTAACAAATACTTCAGAGCCTGAGTTTTAATTCCTACTTGCTCTGCATGTGCAATTGAGTGCATAATCTTTTCATCAAGCCAGTTTTACATGTAGTTATTGATCTAAGCCATGTAGCTTGAAGGACACTGAGCCATTAAGATCTTCATGTATAATGAGAGTACTTCTATACAACTCAATTGTTAAGTGAAAAATAACAGATACTTTAAAGTAGACTACATAGGAAGTTAAGGTTCCTATTTATTTATTCACTTATTGCAGACAACATGTAGAGACATCCTTAAAATGACAACATAGTTACCATCTAAGCAATAGCACTCTGTATCTTCCTGCAAAACAGCCATTGGAAGCTACAATAGCTGGAATGTGAGAAAATGCCCTCTGTCCTTCTGATAGGCTTCTGGCCCCAATGTGGCTTCCTAACATAAGATGAAATAACAGCCTCATCTCAGTCAGGCATGACTATCCATCTATGAAGCAGAGAGAAAACTGAGAAACATGAGAGATGGAAGAAACAAGTCATGAATAATAAAAGAAAGTGATTCTTAATGATGTAAAGAGAATTCATTCAAGTCAACCATCTGGCACAGGGCACATCCTGCAGAGAGAGTAGCCATGGAAAAATGACAAAGTCAGTTCAGTTAATATTTCCCAAGAAGACACCACAGGAGACAAAGTTAGACTGGAACATCACATCCAAGTGACTGATACGAGAAACAATTTGATGTGGGGATGAAATGCACCAGTCCACAGTACCTGCTTTGAGCTGCTCTAAAGAACTCAAGTGCTTTAGACAAACAAAAACCAAAAATACTTTCTGCTGCCTTGAAATATGAGTGTCTTTACTGCAGAGAGATCTCACAACAAGGAAACCTGAAGGTGACTGTGTATGTGACATGCATGCATTTTGGTTTGTTTTTAGGATAGATTCATAGAATGGTTTAGGTCAGAAGGGACCTCAAAGATCATCTAGGTCCAACTTACTGCCATAGGCAGGGACACATCCCACTAGAAGAAAAAAAACATAACTCATATCAAAACCAAAGCAAAACTCAACTCCAAAACATACCACCCCGACAGGAAAAAAAAAAAACAAAAAAACACAACCAACAACCCAAAAACAACCCACCACAAAACCAAACAAACAACTACCAACAAAAAACCCAACAGAAAAACATGCTGGGGTTGAAGTGAGGAGGACATGTTTCCTTCCTGCTCCCCTGTGGCAACACCTATGACCTGACCCAAGACTTGACCTGGAAGCTGCAAAAAGCAGCAAAGAGGCAGGGTTTCCAGGGTTCATGACAGCATCTTTAGGAAGATATATGTCTGTGCGTAGGCACTATGGAAGTACAGTGTCACTTCTGCCCTGGGGACACGGATGTCAAAGTGGTGCCGATGTAGGTTTTCCGCTACAACTTTCCTCGGACAGAAAAAAGCTTTCAGTGAATTCAATGGCAATGTTTTTTATTGACTTCAGTGGAACTGGAGTTTTTATTCCAGGCTTCTAAATATATCACAGGAGTTCACAGTCATATCAGCAATTCCTCCCCCATCATCCATATCCTTAAAAATACATAGATTTCCTTTATTTCCTGCATGCTCCTGGAGCGAGTAGCAGTTGCTGTTTGTCCCATTATAGCACAAGCCAGCTGACAGCTAGGCCCCAGAGCCTCGAAATCCAAACAACAGCAACACATTATGCAGTCTGCTGTCTGCAGGGTATGTCTGACTGAGCCAGGAGTGATGTAGGAACTGAAGAATCTGCTGCCTCCTGCAAGCCGGCAGCGTGGCTGGGCACGGGCCCTGTGCTGCTGCGTAACCTGCTCTCCTGGTCTCTCCTTGTGTATGTACACAGATACAAAATATCCTGCCCAGAGGGAGCCAAAGCATTCATCTCAAATTATATGAAAACAAAGACATCGTTTTGTATGTGTTTTGCTTGTTCTTTTGCTTTGGTTTTCCCCTCTGCTTCACAAGCCCCTCCCCAAGAGATAATTATCTAGGAGCGAGCTTGCTGCATCACTCACACTCCTGCCCACATCCCTTCTCCTGCCTCCTGCTCCTCCTCAAGCACACATACTCTAATGAGAAAATATAGGGAGAAGAGGGGGAAAGAGAAAGGCTCTCTTTGCAGAGAACAACGAACAAACAAACAACAAAACCCCTGCACTAAAACTGAAGGGCAGGATTGCTCATCTCCTTCAGAGTCACACTATATGTAGATGCAGTTGGGAGGGAAGAACAGAACTGACACCTTTGGGCTTCCTACATTAGACTAGCACAAAACTGTAGGCTGCACAGGTCAGACGACACGGGAAGTGTTGTACCAAACATCCCAAATGCTGGTTCCTCAAAAGGACCAAGATTTTCAGCAGGATTGAACAGAAACATCAGGAGACCAGGATGGGATAAAAGCAGGCAAAAGCAGTATCCAGAGGGGCAGAACCTCTACGTGACAGTGTCTGTCCTCATCAGCCACCTGCTAACGCAGTGCAACTGGTTTCCATCCCTTTTCTGGTCTGTGTCTAGAACAAAAAAATCAAGTCTTAAATGACATTTGTCTGATTTGTTTTTTAACTTAAACCAAACGAAACCTGTAAGAGCTGAAATAAACTTCAGGTAGAATTTTACTCTCCTTTTTTTTTCCTCCAGTAAATCGTGATGCCAACAAAATAGAGGAGAAGGAAAATTATTTTATACTGCAGTTATCAGAAAGGAAGTACTCTTGGTATCTCAAGAAGAATCTCATTATTAGCTCCCTGAGCCTATTCTGCAAATGAGAGGCTGCCTGAGTTGCCTGAAAAGTTTGACAATATCTAGACTGTTGTGTTCATATCTAAGCCACAGGTTATCATCTGGTCTAGCCACAGCACTTACAAAACTGCTTTCTCCTTAAAGTAGATACTTTTCCCTCAGCAGATAAGTCAGAGTGTAAAATGCAACAACTTCAAACTGTTAGGAGAGGCTACAAAACATAATGTGGCTTTGCAAGAGGTGCCCCACAAGAATCACAACCCATGCCTAGGAATCCTGTTCATCCTCAGGAGAAAAAACACCACAAAGAAAGCATGGGAAAACAGAAGAGAACAACTGATCAAAAAGGCTACCCTCGGTCAGATCAAGCTGAGCAGAACTACCCCTGGGTGGGTTTGCCTGCAGCAGGCACTTGCAGCAGCATTTTTTCATAGCAGTTACTTTAGCCTCCTAGTCACAGCCAGCAAAAGAGAAAGCAACGTGGTGCTCGCTCAGTTTGCGGTGCAACTACCAGCCAGCTGATTACATTTATTTCCTTTCCAGGGTTACACATCTCTTCCTGTGACAGCTCTGCCTGCTTATGCTTTGCATTCTACCCCTGAGGAGATGAAAGCAAACAAATGTATCTCCCCAGCTCAAATGAAGATTATCATTTAAGAGGAGAAAGTGTTGTCTTGACAGCTGAGTGTAAAGCCTTACTCTGAAAACCAGTGCTGGATCCAGAGGTAAAAAGAAATCTCTTTCCTTAAAAATGGGATTTGATGAAACTGAGGCCAGAGCTGCAGGTGCATACTGCCTCTCTATCTGCCCTTGCATCTCCCACAGGTAACCTGCTACTGGCAATGGTACCTGTGAGAACCACAGGCCTGCGCTCGCTCCTCCAACAGCCCTCACCCAAGTGAGTGCCTGGAATCAGAACAACTATTGTTTCCTTCACATTCAGCACCACTGCTGAAGCATGAAGGAAACTCCCAGCCTTGTCCTCCCCTTCTCACCCTCTTTCCCCTCCCCCTCCACCCACACACAGAGATGTGAGAAAGGAGACAGATCAGATGAAAGCAGTGAGCAGTGATGGTTCTTCAGTCTGCTTTGCACTGCCATCTCTCTCACCACAGCACGGGCAGAGCACAAGGCCAGGGCTTCCTAGCACTTAAATGATGATCATCTGCCACCTCCGCATACTGTTCCACCTTTGAGCGTTCAAACACTAAGGAAAATAAAAGATCAAAGTGCTGGTTCATACACAGCCTCTCACTGAGGGCAGGATTGTGACCTACTTCCTTCAGGGGAGAAGGATTAAAACAGTCGCTTCTGAAACTCAAACACAAATGAATCTCAAGTCCAAGAGTGCTTCAGTAGCCACAGTCATGGAGTGCAAAGAGCAATATTCTCACTTAGTCAATACAAAATTCCCCATCTTCTACCTTAAGAAATGTAATACCTGAAAGAATGCTGTGTGTTTGGGAAATGCTACTCCAAATCAGGAGCTTGCAAGAAGCAGGCTGCTTCGTGAAGCATCCTTCACTGAACTGAGCGTATCGCTCACAGGACAATTGCTCTTCTAGGAGCACAACTCAGAATTGATTTAGAAGTAGAATCCTAATCACTGTGCTCCCAAGCACCAGGCAGACAGCTTTGGCAGACAACCTTTATCATCTGATTCTCAGGCCTAGTGTTAGCATAGGCTTCTTAATTCGTCCACCAAAAGTGCTTCGTAGTAGAATAAGAAGATGCAGAAAGTTGTGTAATATGGGCAGAGACTGGAAAGGTCAACTTCTTCTAAAGAAAGCCATCACTCAGCTGGTGACTTGCCTCCAAAGGAAATTCAGTAAAAGGCTGGTGACCTGTACTGAATGTAACACAAGGGTGTAGGGAAGGCAGAGCCAGGCTCTCCTCAGAGATGCCCACGGATCAGGTGCAAGGCAATGAGCACAAACTGAAACCTGGGAGATACAGACAAGTCAAAAGGAACCAGAAGGGTAGTCAGACACTGGCACAGGAGCCTAGAGAGGCTGGGAACTTGAAAAGATAAACTCAGTAAGCCCCTGAGCATGTTTCTGTAATTGGACCTGTTCTGAGCAGCAGGTGGGATTAGATAACCACAATTGCTTCCCTGCTGACATTCATAGCATCTGGGAGTGACAGTTACTGAAGGCTTACCTTGGGCACTAGTAGACCAACTGCATCTGAAATTTCCTTCCAATTGCCAATGGTGAAGAAGACTTAATGAATTGAATCTAGTTTATTATATAACATAAAAACCAATAAATGTGTAATAAAATATTGTGGAATTTCCAAATTATTAGTTTGCCTTTAACTGTTGCACATATCCATATTACTGCTGTGCTTATAAGCCCCAGTACTGAGATACATGTACACAAAAGTTGTAGGCATTTTTGTCCATCTTTGTAGTCTGTTGACTACATTTTTTCCACTGCATAAACCAAAACAAACTTCAGACCAAAGTCATTCTATTCTGGATACTCTGTCCCTCTCTGCAGTGTCTGAGAGCCTTCCAGTACTGTATTACACAAGGTGATTAAGAGTTGCCAGTGTATTTGTTTCTCATCATCTCCCCAGGGATAAACTATGAAGTGTTGCACTCGTGGGAGGTTTTGTTTGGTTTTGTTTTGAAACAGGTAAGAATTATCTGGCAGATTAATATTGCCAGATCATTTTCATTAAGTACAAGCATTGATCCTGAGCACTTCTCTACTCCTTTGTGGGGAGTTAAGATACATGTTGCTTCACACAAAGTTAGAGGAAAAAGATTTAACTGGTAGTGCACAGAGAAATTAAATCTATGATCCAATATGCACAGAGGCATTGGTATCTTCAGCTCTCATTGACTTGAGAGACGCTAAGGCCATTGCAGAGTAAATTAGTAATTCATTGGATTTGCCTTATAGAAAGTACCAGGGTGAAGTCAACAGCTGGATTTGGTTGGGATATCCCCCTATGAATAGAAGACCTGCCCATGATTCCTGAAGAAAAGTTTATCATGAACAAAACCTGGTAAATATGCTCACTGTCACAGACTGCAACATCCCCAGCCAAGCAATAGCCTCTCACAACAGAAATGTGGCTTAGATGTGGTGAAAGCAATGTGATGGCTTCTGCTCACGGACAGTTCAAGTCAGTACAAGTCAGGTACACCATTAAATCAGGAAAGAATCTTGGTAGGATAAATGAAAACACCAATTCAGGCATTTTCAGCAGAGTTTTAATATATGTTTTTCTCAGTCTTGGCATATAACCTCTGTCACCTCTCCACTACCTTCTCTTCATAGCCCCAAGGGCCATTAACTCAGCTTTGAAGACAGCACTTTCACTACCCCAACCACCACCTCAACATGTCTAAAGCAGCAAAGCTTTTATTCTTAAAAAAGAAAATACTCCACAGGAAGTTAAATCATTCATTCACACTCAATTATTTGCATGGACTTTATCACAGATAAATCCTGAACTACATGGAGCAGGAGCTCTCCTCATTTCGCAGATGGGAGAAACAGCACCTAGTGGGAAAGGATGCTCCTTTGATCTTTGATACACAAGTCCTAGTTAGTTCTGTTAGGACTTGTGTATCTCAACGTCTCAGGTTTGACCTTAGCGCAAGTAGTGTGACACAGAAATGCCAGAAACAGTCCAGCCAAGTCCTGTGAAGCACAAGTGAACTGATCACGGTAATTTCAAGAGTCACTGTTCCAAGGTAAATTTGGCTCATGAAACTTGTGGTGCATTTATAGACTTGTGCAGAGCTCCTGAGCTTTGAGACTCCAGCCTGGTGCTGCAAGGCAGAAGTAGTAAGCCAGGGCACATAGAGTGTTAGGTCCAGGAGGTCCTGAGTCATGTCCAACTTCTGGAGTCATACTTCCCAATACGAATCTCTGAAACACAATTAACAGGCCTGGCTGCAGCTTTGTGTCTTTGGATGAAACCCAGTTCCAAAGGCAGAAATGCAGATTTCAAAGTCATATTGAACAAAATGATAGACTCACCTTTCCTACAGTTTTCACACCAAATAGCGTGGCTAACAAACTCTGGGGCTGGAGAGTACAGCAGCTTCGCCTCACCCCAGGACTGGTGTCCCATGAGAAGCTGCCCCAACAAGCCTGTGTTCGCCATAATGAGAGTGCAACAGTTTGAAATACGCTTGGGGGTAGCTTTTAGAATTAAGAAGCCAAGGTAGAGATTTCACTCATTATTGGTGCTTCAAACTACAAACTTATCTCAGACTTGAGTTGATCTGGCTCCAAGACTCTTTTTCCACACTTTTAATTATTTTTCAAAAGTATATTTTATTTATTTTTTCCCTTATAGTTCTGTGCACAGATGACACTGTTTACACCCTAACCATATTTGATGCTCTGTCAAAGCAAATCAATCTTCTCTCTTTAGATACTAATGATGCCATCAATGAAAGATCTCATCATAAACAAATGTTCTACACAAAATGGTATTCATAATGGCATGACCCCTAGGGATTCAGGGCATGTCATTTTGAATTTAATTAATCTCTGGGAGCCCTGTATAGAGCTAACTTTGGAGTCTTTGGAGTCTCAAGCAAAACAAGATCTCCATGTCCCATAGAGAGTCAGAAACAGAAGAGCTTGCACCTGCAAGAGCTCCTTCATCGTATTGTTGTTGATGTGAAAGGTTGTTTCAGTGTTTGCTCCCCACAACACTGGCCCTGAGCTGGCAACTCTGCTTGGGAAGCGAGTAGAGGAATGGTTGGTCGCTCTTGCCTTGTCCTGCTGACACTTCAGGGCTGTATTGCCCTCCTTTATTGTCCTCCTTGCTCCAGTGACTGAGTCTGTTCCACATGCACCACTTGGTAGAAGGGCTTGCATACAGCACTTAAATCCCACCAGACTGCTGCACTGATTTCAGGCAGCAGAATTTGGGTTTCTGTGGATCATATATGTTATGTAAGGAACCCTGAGGTGCTTTTGTGTGTGTTGATTGATACCCTGGCACGTACAGAGGCTGAGAAGATAAGCAGAATGGTCAACAGCACTCAAGGACTTTCTTTTGATGTGAACTCTCTGTGTGTAGAACTACTAGCAAAAAGATATTCCAAGGTAGTTAAGAGTCCAAGCAGAAACATGGACAGAAAATACATGTCCATGAAAGTAAAGATGGAACAAGAAACAAACCTGTCCCAGGCCCCAGGGATTGTTTGGTTGGTTTATTAGTTTATTTCTCATTTTGGCCTAGAACAATCCATTCCTTAGTTTCCAGTTTAAAGACAAAGGTGCGTGGATTTTACAGCATTTTCCATGACAAACAGCAGTTAGCCAAAACCTCTTTTCTCTGCTCAAAATCAATTCTAACCACCCGCTGTGTAATACTGGGAAATTCAAAGGAAGATTTGGGTTCCTGGTGGATATTTGCATTCCAGATGAAACAGTATGAAAATACAAAAGATAATGAGTGGGAAGAACTACTTTTATGATAAGCCAAGAGGGAAGAATACCTCTAACTCATACAGGGTCTCAAGGGTAAAAGACTAGGTTGAAGGCAGAGCCTATGAAGGGCTCAAAGACAGTAGCTGTGGGCAGGCTGGGGGGTTAAATATGACATTAGAGTAAGACTTATGAGTACTGTTGAGGAAAGTAAAAAACTCAGAACTCAGAGACCGAAAAGAACATGAGCCAATAGTTTTCATTTCGAAACACCTTTGTACAGAGAGGGGAGAAAAAAAAGCCCAAACCAACCAAACCACCCAATGTGGTGTATTGTTTAATACCATCCTCAAATTCACTTTTTCCACAGTTGAACACCGGAAAGCAAGTATTTTGTTGAGGAGCAATAGGAATTATACTTGAAAAAGCAAGATGTATCGAACCTTGAATGTAGTGATGGGAGGATAACCAAAGCATTCTTTTTTAATTAATTTCTGATAAGAGATAAATATGTATATGTGTGTGTAAGGAATTCTCCTGTGTGTATCCTCAAAGCAGGAGAAAAGAGGGATTCCTCAAGGTTCCTCATTTCTATAGAAACCCAGTGTAAAACTAAGAGGGCACTTTAAATCATGCATTTGAAAAAGATTTTTTTTCTTCATTTCAGCAGCTGAGTAGCAGAGGTAAAGGAGGTTCCAAAGCCCTCTCTGCCTTCCTAACCTCCACCCAGCACACCAGCAGGGAGACAGAGCAGACCACAGGCATTCTGTGATCTGCAATTTACAGACCAAACCTATTCAGATTGAGGAGGGCATTTTGAACCATGTGCTCTGTTTTTTAGGGTCTGGCTCCCAGAGCCCAGCCAGTGAGGGATTAATTGCAAGCATTTGCAAGCACTGCTATTAGGCACTGAAGCATCAGGTCAGTTATAAATAGTAGGGAGAGAAAGCCCAGATACAGAAGTCAAAACCTCATGTCTCACAGTCTTCCACATACCTTCTCCTGCATATAGAACTTAAGAACCAAAACAGTTCAGGGTCAAATGTTTCAGGCTGACCTCTATAGCAGTGCCCCTTTTGAACACTTTTCCTTCTGCCTGCTACAGAGGTTAAAGAGTAGGAAATGCCCATTCTTGTTTGACCTTGTGTCACAGAGACACTTTAAGGCCCAAATGCGTAGCTATTTTTAGTTTGTGCTATTATTTTGAAGCCAGGTTGAAGCGAACAAAATCAGCAAACCCCACAAAGAGACAATGTGAGATGGTGTCCAGCATTCCCTTCCCTTTCAGCTTGACAGGAATATTTGTCTTGATACTAAGCGTCAGTCCTACACTTCCTCAAGGAACGCTGAATAACTTCCGCTCACGTTACACGAGCGCCTGTCCCTGTATCACTTTCCTGTGCGGCCACTTGGCTGCAATGCACACAAAGGCTTTGTAATCCTCAGTTGTATTATTGTTTCCTAAGGATGCATCCTGCTTGGAAAACAGCAAAAGGAAGGGAAACAGTATCTAGCATTATTTCCTAATTAAACTGTTTGCAAAATTCAGTCTGTGATGGGTTCCTTTCTTTTCCCTCCTTTCCTTCTTGTTTACTAAAATCAGGAGATACAAAAAGACAGCAGGAGAGAGTCACAGAGAGCAAATCCTAATCTCTAGCAAAAGGTAATGGAGTTTGTCCAGATTTTTAGCAGCACCCTGAGGATCAAATTCTTGTCAGTTTGCTACTATAACTTTGCTGGGGACAGTTCTGTGCAGACATGTAAGCATCACTAGAAAAATTCAACTTCTTCTGGAGTTTTGTAACTGGAGATATGGGAAACCTATTTATGGCAGTTACAGCATCCTAGAGTAGCCTGGTTGGAAAAGATCCTAAGATCATCAAATCCAAGTTTGTTTGGGTCAGTTCCAAATAAGGCTCAGTTCTGGAACCAAGCTTCCCCTATGCTCAAAACTGTTTGTATTCCTGTCTGGTATTTACAAAGATGAGACTGAGCCATGAGGCTCTTATCCTCATCTGAATTCAGAAGTGAGCTTCCCCAGAGTTTGGGTATGATGATCCAGTGTCTAGACTTGGGCCCCCCTTCAACGACTAGCCCAGGTTTGATGAGCATCAGTCCCTCTTGGCTTTATAGCCTATACATCTGAGAATTTGGGGGTTCATATCTGGTAGACTCTCACTAAACATCAACTGTCGAATACCAACACCAGCTCTGAACTGGTTTCAACGTAAGGACAACCGCTTCTCACTTCAGAAATACCAAGACTGAGAGACAGGACACATGATTCTGAGGTTGCAGAGCAGCTCAGCAGCTCTAGGGAGAAGCCTGGCTTTTAGTGGGGGGGTCTGACTATTGGACTAAGACATCTCTTGAAGAAGCTATTGCTAAACCAATTAACTATACAAAATAAAATCCTTGTGGAAAACTCCAAGTAAGTCTCCTTGAGAGTTACAACTGGAACAAATCAACCATTTCCAGAGGTGCTTCCCCAAAAAACGTAGGCCTTTGATTCAGACTACTTCCATAAAACAGCTATGCATGTTTTACTTAAAATTTTTAACACCATGCAAGTGTTTAAGCCAGAGAGAATGACTCCAAGTAAACAACTAACTCTGGGAGACACGGGGCAGATCTTCTGCAATATATATCAGTAAGAGACAAATGTTAGCATTGTCCTTGCATTCACCCAAATGAACTTTTCAAAGGATCACCTACAAACCACTCTGCTCCACTGATAGGTGAACACATGTATAAAAAAAAAAAGCTAAAATGGATGTAAAAGAAATAAATTTGATACATAAAGAAGTCATTTAAGGAAGATGAGCCTGAACAGTGTGATAATGAATGATGTGGATTAAAAAAAAAAAATCCAGGAATTAATAACCACAAACTTTTGTACCTTCTGAAAAGTATATGGTTACTGTTATTTCACTGGGGAAGAGGTTCCAGCAGACTGAAGTATAAATCTGCTTTCCTTGCCATCTGAGACAGATCGAAAAGCAGGGAAAGGACAGTCCTAGAGCAGCAGCAATAACTGCTGCAGCTGCAAGAAGTTATAAAAAAATCTCCCCATCTAATAGTCCCAATCCTAGCAACAATTTCCTCCTTCCCCCCCTCCCTCTTCTAGTTGTTTTTACCACTTGCTGCTTGTTGGCAAAGTTAGCAGACATTTATAAAAACGAAGAAAAAGCCCAACAAAACAAAACAACAACAACACAACAAAAATCAGAAACACATCCCAAAGTCTTCAGACTAAATTTAGAGCCTGATCTAAAGCCCATTGAAGTCAATGGAAAGACTCCCTGGAGGGAGGATGAGAGAGAGAACAAACCACACGTGACAGATGTTAGTTGTGTTGCTTAACTCACTGCTGGGAAGCACTCAGATACTGCAGAAGAAGAGAGGGTCTGAGAAGTGATGGGGACTAGGAAGAAGCACAATGGAAAAGGTTCTTGATTCAGGCCCAAGGCTCTGCTGGGAGACTAAAGAGAGAGTAAGGGGAAAAAAAAAGAAAAGAAAAAGGTGCTGATTAATTTGTAGCTGATGAATCAATCAGTGTGAAAATATGCAAACTAGTTCTGTCTAAAAACTGTGCTGGAAATTTTCTAAGGAAAAAGAAAAAAAATCTGCTATCATTAGTAGCAGTAAGCTTGCCCCAGACTTGCTCAAAAGCCAGTGGTGGATGAGTGTCAGCCAGATACCAACAAGATGTGAAACAACAACAATCCTGTTCAAAGGTCCAGAGATATTTTTAGTAAAGAAAACAGTTGTTAAAAGCAAAATGTAACTCACCCAACGATATGTTGCATTTTGACATGTATACCTGAGGCATCACATGCCAACTAAGTCCACTATGTTGCTAAACAACTACATTCCAGTGATAGTCCTCTACACTTCATCACATCAGTGCTGAAAAAGACCATCTATCCGAATATCTGAATATTCTAGTTTCCCCAAGATTGAAATTGTTTTCTCTATGCCACTGCTGAAAAAACAACACTGCTCCAATAATCAATTAAGTAGGTACAAGATTAGAAAACTGACGCAGTGTCATGAACAGTAAAAACAATGAGGGAAGAGGAAATAGCCTGTGCAATGCTACACAGAAGCCTACAAAGGCAGCTCCTGTAGTCACTTTTCAATGCCATAACATTGTGTTGCCACTGAGAAACGTTTTAAAATGAGTTGAGAAATAAAAGAAAATTTTCCTTGGATGACAAAAGGGAGAACTGTATGGATTAACTGAGAGGAAGCACATGGATGAGCAGCAAGCCTTAGGAAGAACCCTGGCTGAGGTGAGCTCAAGTGTGGTGGCAGCCAGCTACTGGTGCACTGATGACAATTGAGAGAGAAACAACCATCCTGACTCTACAGACCACAAAGCAAAGGTCTCAATGGCAAAGGTCTCTCAGCGAGGTTACTCAGGCTTTGCTCTGTACTGACATGGTCACAGCGAATCTGTTCAGCCCCATTCCATTCTAGCTCAGGCATCACTGGACACCACTTCATGCCAGCCAGCAAGGCACCCTTACTAGCAGAGAAGCACACAGCCAGACAGCTAGGCTAAAGCTAAAGCATCAGGTCTCTACTGCTGTCAGCCTGCATTACTTCACTTAAATGCATTTAGCAAGAGTATTCTGAGAGGCCAAAGTAGTTTCATAGCTGTTGCAAACATGCTCTTTACCTGCACTTGAAAGCATACTGTACTGAGCTCAGCTCCTCGATGCTCTGTGTTCTACAGACCTAATGCATGAGCGCTCTAGCACATGCACAATCCTCTCCAAGGGCTTATGTTTGAATGAATGCCACTAGCCTCAGTAGAGACAGGTAACTACACCACAGCTCCCAGTTTCATCCCAACATCTGCAGTCCAGCTCACCTGCAGCCTTCACTCACCTAGCTGGCACATCCTCAGCAGCTACTAGGTGGTCGCAGCTTGTGCAGACACCTGCTCACAGCTCAAGTCAGTGCCTCCACACTAGACCTAACCCCTACCAGCAGGAACTGGGTTGTGCCACAGGGTGTCTGCACCAAAGCACAAAATGACTTCCAGTAACTGTGAAATGCTTACCCCCTAGCTTTATAAGCAGCTTCACGTAGCAATGGAGGAGCTGCCTTCATCCACCATCTGGAAATGGTTCATGTACCACCAATGGTATGCACATCAGTTTGGGAACCTCTGCTTTATACTAAGAGTCCAGAGTTTCTCTGGTTGCTGTACAGCTGCTGGAAAGGTTCTTAACCCTGCTTTGTACCAAGAGATGATGAAGACCCTTCAGAGCAGCTGTATAACTGCCTGCAAAACCTCATAACCACTTAAACCTGCCTTAAACTCCACTGGCTTGAGAGCTGATCTAGCTGATTTACACCCCAATAAGAAAAAAGAAAAATAGATACCCAGCCTTTTTGAGTCTCTTCTCATCTCGCTGAAGCAAGGAAAATAATTTCCTCCAAGGCATACTGGAGAAGAAATCCATTAGCTGTTACAAAGGAGAGCTGACTGTTATTGTTACATTCAAATAGCTATGAGTGTCTTTCATTCTACTCCTATTACTTTAAGACAAACACATGAGGGTTTTATGAGGGTGTTACCAAGGTGCCCCTTAATTGTTACCTTCTTACCATAATTATATTGCATAAAATTTAAAACTAATAAGACAAGTGTATGTAGTTGTTTAAGAACAATCACAAGGCAGTCCATTTATATCACATTCTCTGTAGTACGTCCATTTGTTGCCCACTTATAACACAACCACTGATCCTATAATTTATAGCAAATTCCTTTTGGTGACTACCTTTTGAGTAACTAAGAAAAGTGAGAGGTACTTGAGGAGCAGGATTTAAACTGAAAGGAGAGCCACAGGAAAGAGCTGATTCATACAGGAAACTGCATGGCAAGTAAGCAGTAAGGCACTGCAGGGTGCAGGTTGCTGTCACTGCATACCTTGGGTGCACTGCAAAACATGGAGTTCAGCAGCAGTGTCCTCAGCTACCCCAAGGCTGTTGTTACAGAGCTACCAGTGCTTAGCCTGGAGTGGTCCTTCTGACAAAAACCTGTTTGCATGTGAGTATTTCAAGAGAAAAATACAAACAAAACCAACAAGCCCTTATTCTTGCATTCAGTTTTTACTGAATATTTCCTCTCATTTAGGGATGTAGGATTCATTCGCCCCTTTTATTTCAGTGGGGGTCATGTCACATGTCATAATTTTTACTTATTTTAAAGGAGGGTTTATTAAAAAAAAAAAAGGCAAAAGGAGAGCATTGGAGACCCACTCTAAGACATATAGAGCTCTAAACTGAGATGAAGATGAGTAACCTACTCAAGCTGAATGGATTTCTTACGTAAAAGTAACCAACACACCCTCTGCTAGAGGAAATAGATGGTATGTGCCTTTTGGTCCTTGTCCACACGCTCAGTCCCTGCTAAACAGCTCTGGGAATAAGACAGTTAAACACCCAATCCCTCATTCTGACTTTCTACCCCTACCTTCAGCTACTGCCCATCCACTGACACATTCACTGGTGTTAAAGAATCATGCTCAAAGGCGAGAACATAAAAAGAGAAGAGAAGAATTTCTGTTAATTAGACCAAAAAGATGCAGACACTTATTACCGTGCATTCTGGTGGTAAGGAAGAGCATGCACACATCCATCCAGCTGCTCTATCAGGAGCAAAGGAGCTTTGCAGTTCATTCGCTATGGACCTCTAGTGCTGAAGATCTTCGCAGAATGAAAAGGAATATCACTCAGATTATATTAAAGCAAGATAGAGAGCAGCCTGGATCACTGAAGCTTTAGAAAGATTTCTTAAAAAAAAAACCAAACAAAAAAAAACAACCAACCCACAAACCAAAACCCTATATATTCAGCAAAAAGTTAGGAAAGCAACCATGTGGCTTGTGAACAGAAGCACAGGCCTCCTGGTTGTAAATACAGACAGCATTTTTTAACACCTGCATTTATTATTAGACAAAGTCTGCTTGTTTACATGGGCTTGGGATCAGGTGGAGAGCTAAACAGTGTATTTTTAGCGGTAGCAGGTTTGAAATATGGCTGCTCTGGGACTTGGGTGACTCTAGCCAACCTGTTCAGCCACTGGTTTTTGCTGAAATGCATGAGTGCTGCACACTTTTTTCCACACAGATTCAGTCTAGCTAAAGGTGATCATATTTTTAATGCCATATTTTTGTAGCTGTTTATGATGCAGCTTCAGCTTTTGATTATTTCAAAAAGTATGAGTACCTATTTCAAGGGAGTAAATCCATGCATGATAGTTAGTTTTATGTGAAGGCTAACAAAGTTAATGAAAACAATGATGGAGAATTCTATTCATTTCTGTGTATTTTTCATCCTGTTTATTAAACCTGGCAGATCTGGGGACTCCTTGACTTTCTGCTCCTTTATCTCTCCCCTTTTGCAGTCTTCAGAAGTCATGTTAATGTCTGCTGCCATGAAGCTGTCTCAGTCAGCTGTACAGACACTGCTTGTTTTAAAGGTTTTAGCTCACTGGTAAAAGTGATACTGAAGTGATGGATTCAAGTACTAAAACTGACAGTGCAAATGAAACATTAAGTAAAGTAAAAGAGTTGCTAACATGAAGAATTTGATGTGCCAAAACACCACCTTTTGAAGGCAGTTGGAATTATGTCTGGTCCATAGAGTTATAACTTAATGTATTCACTGGATATACTTTCATCAAAGTTAATGGTGAGTGAACTGGCAGAAATAAAATATGCAGCAATCCAACAAAGGTCCAACAAACCCAACCTCAGGCAAAGGAGCTTTTTTTTGTTAAAGTTCATGAAAGTTTGGTATTTTTCATTGTATCCTGTTTGTTCTGGGTTCCCTCTAGAAGGAGCAGTGCCAAGATACTATGAGAAAGGCTGTTCTTGTTCTATTTGCAGCCCAGCTAGAAGCAGGAAGTTCTATAAATCTCACAAGAAAGTCTGCTCTGCAAGCAGGGTTGATTCTTAAGTTAACCCAAATTGTGTCACAGCATTCAACAAGGATCCAGTCAGGTTGAATTATCACATTTATAGAAACCAGAGAGCTTCAGAACAATTTAAATAAAGATCAGAAAAGCAACTGAGCATGGGTCCCCAAAGTAGACTCACCAAGCAGTGTGCAGAACTGGGGCATGGTCAGTATTAGTGACGTTGTGATCTGATGAAAAGAGTCAGAAGCAAAGCACTGGGGACTTCAGAGAGAAACAACACAAGCTGAGCACAACTTGATTCAGGTGTGAGTCCTGTTTTCTGGAAAATGTCTTTAGGACATATTCTGGAACAGTTTTGTTCCTTTGCTAGATTTAAACAACAACAACAAAAAAACCAAACAAAAAACCACCCGCACCAAACCAAACCAAAAAAAGGAAGAAAGCAAAAGAAATCCCCTACCCTGCTGTGACAATCAATCAGGCAATATGTAGGAGTCCTAACCTGAAGTAATCCAAAATTTGAACCTTGGGCAGTTCCAGAGAACATCCCCCACTATGTAGTTTGTTTCCCATGTGTTGGCCCACCAAGCATTAAAGAGCAAACCATGCCCTTGGTGATGGAAGGAAGCTTTGTTTCCAGAATGGTGTGTTCGTTTTGGACAACCAAGCCTGCTTCTCATGGAGCTGTTCCTGTTCCAGGCATTAATTGTGGTCTGTTTTGACTGTGTGGGTGCACATGCTTGGAAGCATGTTCACATGCAATGCACGGAAAATTTCCAATATGTTAACACAGGAGGAACAATTCAAGTATCATTTATATGCTGCTAAACTCGGATTAAATATAAATGAAAGAAAGTCAATATGGAAAAATCAATGCAGCTTTTTAGCTGAAAATGAACATGGGGTCACACCGGCAGGGCTTCAGGGTAGAACTAAGCAGCAAATGGCTTCTCTGCCCTTGAAAACATCATCAGCACGTCACTAAGGAAAAACTCTAGTGATATCTTTACATTTTCCTCCCACTCCTGTCAGAAACAAAGTGACCAGTCACTGCCACCTCCACCTCCAAGCAACAACAAAACAAAATTAAAAAATCCTGTAGTAAGCGACTCCATGGTTGGATGTCAACCTAGACTAGAAAGGATTCAGGTTCAGTTAGCTAATTCTTGACCCTCTTCCCTCGGTGAAACATAAAATGAAGAGCCATTCCGGGAAGAGGAGCAGTATCTCCTTAGTCACCTCTCAAAAATCACATTCTGGTGTCGTGAAATTCCTCAGGAAGAAAACACTGAATTGGTGATTCCCCCCACTCTATCAAAGCCTCCTAGCATTACTGCCATTACCTCGCAGGATTTCCAGTCACTCTGATCACAAGGAATGGTGACATAGGTAACCCAGCCCCTCCTAAACTCCTCAGAAGTAAAACAGTGAAACATCTCAGACCACAAAGATCCCCCCCACACTTAATGTGACAGCTGCACTTGTGGAAAGCTGAGCACCCTACACACCCTCCCAGGCTATGTCCCTATTGATGACCTGAGCACAGGCACAAGCCTGGTCCAGTGTCCACACCATCATTAACCTACTTGCAAACTTGGTTATGGCTCTTGTCAGCTACTAATTTCCCAGATTTGCTTAAACACAATCTGAGATACAGCAAAGGTCACCAATTGTTTGCAGCAGGCCCCGTGGCCAAGGTATCTTGGCTTTTTGGGAGAGGAGAAGGGTGGAGCTAGCCACAGGAATGAGTCACACCAGAGTCTTTGATCTCCAGGCTAAAGAATTATCTGTGGCTGCAGATATAATCTGATAGTTTGAACTGAGAAGAAAATTGAGTTTTCTCCTATGTCTCGGTAAATCTCTCGTGTCTCCCAATCTGTTAGTGGGACTTCTGCGAAGACTCTGGAAGATTCCAACTTAAAGAGTACTAGAAGTAGCCTTTTTCTTACAGAAAAAAACAAATCACCAAGTGTTCTAATGCAAACCTACTTCAGGCACTGAGACAAAAGGATATTTCCAGAACTTCGACCTTCAGTTTTGGATGAAGCAGTACTGCATTGTCTTTTCCTAACATTTTGTAACCAAGACTCCAAAGAACTTTCACACACTGAAGCCAGAGAACACCTCTGTGACACAGCTTGGCCTATGTCACTATTACCAACCCACAGAGAGGAAAATTGGGTCGCAACTGGTGAAAAACTTTTCCAAGGCTTTATAGCATGTAAGTGGCATTGCCAAAAACAGGATGCATGAGTCACAAATCCTAGACTTCTGTTAAATGTGTAATGAAAGGCGATACTTATTTGAATTTCATATACCAGTAGCATGCGCTGTGCTATCTCAAGTTACCTGAGCCAGGGGTGGTTGGGACTGTCATGTCCACACTACAGGTCCAGCTGGAGCAGCCCTGCTCTGACAGCAATACAGCTGCACCAGCACACCTGGATCATAAACCCAACCTCTCAACACTCAACGGCAGGGGGCCGAAAAGTTGGATACTCCAGCACACAAGGTCACCAGGCCAAAGTCTTTTTATGGATTTAGCCCTCAAAACAGGATTTAATAGCACACAGTAAATAAGGCCTTGGGCCACACATGGAACAATGAAGATAAAACAAACTACTGAATAGCTGCTCATTAAGAGTGCTCCGAACATCCTGTGCACAGAGGTAGAGAGCTCTGCGGAAAAAATAGTATGTGATCAGATAATTAAAAATGAATCATAATGAATTGCACAGGCAGCCTTAATTAGGGCATTTCCTAACTTTTCCATGCCTGTCTTTGTGACATTAATTTGTTCTTTCAATGTCATTTTAGAGCACTGCAGGCTATAGCAAAGCCACATCAGGTTTTCCTTGGAGGTCTTTTCCCTACCAGTCACTTGATTTTGTTCTCACCCAGACCAGCTTTGCCCAGGAGAGGCTCTGCAGCCTATCAAAAGGCTTGCTTTGGTTCATTAAGAGCAAGAAGAGACTTGAGCTCTGTGTCTTTAAGAACTGTCAGAAGGAAAAGACAGAGCAGCAGAAATACAAGTTGTACAACTCAGCTCTTAGGGCTACATCAGCTTATAACCATACCGGATTCCAGCGCATCCGTGGGAAAGTATTTATTTTACCTGTAGGTGTAATTGTAAGCAATAAAAACAGTTCAAACCTTGCCAGAAAGGGTGTGAATTTCTAAAAAAGAAGGAAAAACTCTGAATTCCAATACCTGAGCAAACAAGTCAGTGTAAAAGAAAAAAAAGAGAAGAGTAAATGAAACAGCGTTGCCAAAACAATGAGGTTATGGTTTGCCAACAGCTGGATTGCACTTTCACTTACAAACGTTGCAAGAAAAGGCTCTGACTTCTGAGCACATTTTCTTTTGATTCCAATAGTTCTGTTTGTTGAGCACAAAGGATGTGTATGGCGGGGTGGAGGGGGGGTGGGGGGAGGAGGTGGAAAATAGCAGCGGAAGCTCTGAAAAAAATAATCACAATAACCCCCCTACCTCTTTTTTCTTGGAAGCCATTTTGCCAGCTTGGTCATAAAGGGAAAATATGGCTCACCAGCTTGAGAAATACTGACTGCTTGAAGCCAGCCACACAGAGGAGGAAGGGAAAAAGAATGGAGCTCCCCCCACCAAAAAAAAAAACAAAAAAAAAAACACACAGTTCAACACACTCTGTCAACTTTGGGCTACCTTTTCCAGTATCAACCACAGTTTGTTGTCCAAGAGCAGGGACCCAGATGCTGGAACTGTTGCTTGTCTCACAACCAGTTTGTGATGAACGTGTTTGGTTGCAATCTCACTCTGTCATCCCCAGGTTGTCACATCATGTAAAGCTTCACTGGTGCACCACAGAAAGAGCAAGGAATTGGACTTATTTGGCTCATCACTTGAATTTATATGATTTTAAACCTTCTCTGATGAAGGCTTCCATTAGCAAGCTCTTGTATTTCCTCATGCACCACAAAACTAGCCTTCCTGACAGCTCTCATTTCCAGCTCTGAGTGAAACCAGAACGTGCTTGAAAAGCAAACTAGGTGGGGGAACAAAGTTAATCAACTTCAGAAGCCCTTCCAGAAGGCTGTTTTATAGGATGGCTTAGGACAGGTGTTATTTCAACTAAGCATGTTCAACTAAGCCTCAGCATCGTGGCCCGATAGGGAATTAGAATACCTAAAAATGCTGCTAATTCCCACCTGCCAAACGTTCAGCCTTCAACCTCACACTGATTCCTTCTCCACCAGGGCTGTACAGCTCTGCACACACCTCTGACTCCCTTTAGGTTTTTCAGCTGTGCTTAGCTTTTCTCACAAAGTTAGCAGATTACAAGTGACCAAGAAGCAGAAGCCAAGTCTCTTCTACCCTTAGACAGAATCTGGTTTGCAGCTATTTCTCAGCTCTGCTCGGAGAGTTTTTTAGGCAATATTGGAAATCCTCAAGACTGCTTCTCTCCCACTGTGTCTCTCCATTGTGGCAAATGCACCTGCTTCTTTCCGCTGTGCACCTAGACAAACACAAGGTTTCTCTTCTATGCCGGTTAGCCCCTTAAATGCAAAAGCAGAAAACTGTGCTGGTTTAGGCCAGAAGGTCTGGCAATGGTGGAACTCGTAATGGCAGCAACAATCATGTGTGGCCAACAGGCTCTTTTCATTAGCTTTGGCAGAGCTGGCCATATCTGAAAGGTGTCATGCAGCAGCCGCTTGACAAAATTCAGCAGATAAGGCAAAAACAGCTGAACGTTGAAAACAAGATGCATTTGGACTTGGCACCACTGGTTTGCTGATTGTCTTCTAATGGCAAAGACTAAACAAGATGGAGACAACTGAAACTGAAGGCCAAAACAAAAAACCTATAGACAACTCCACAATAAAGACAATTTCCATGCAAACCGCAACTGTTGAGTTTCGAGCCTTTCAGCTGTCTGTCTGCTTAAAAGCTTTTTATTCACCAAACAATTTACTTTGTTACAAACCTAGGCCTGGAAAATTTCGCCCCAAAACATGTTTCTTTCACAGAATCAGAAATTAGCTGATGACTTAATAGCAACACTCACTTCTAAGCATTATAACAAGGAAGTATTTTAGTTACTTGCCTTGCAGTCTAGCAAACATGGAGATGTGAGACTTGCACTGTTCTTGTATCACACATATCTGTAGATCAAAAGTTTACTGGTAAGACTCACAAATCTTTGTGAAAGGCTAAAAAGTCCCAGAAGAACTAATAACCAGAACTACTGCTCAGCATTTGTAATAAAAATAACTAGACAAAGTTCAGCTAGGAAACTGAGGCTTAGATGTCCAGGGAGACTTAAGAGAGATGTTTAGGGATGAGCAGCAAAGCAATATATGAATAATGGCCAGAGAAAGTCCTCAGTTCCATTTAGCAGCGTACTGTCTCAGACATGAGAGATGGGCGCAAAGGAACACGCAGTCAAGTTTGCAACAACACATTGAGGGTCACAAAAAAAGAGTGACTCCCTCTGAATTAGTTTCAAAACTCTCGTTCCAATTCCAACACAATCCACTGTATTAATTCCCTAAATACCGCTAACAAGATGATCTGGAAGAAGTCTGGGGATACCAGCACTAATTTTGGGACTTGAAGAACAACAAAATAAGAAAAATCCACCAAGGTCTCAGATACTGAGGGTCAAAATGCCCTAGCAAGTCCTGAACTGTGACAGTTGGGTATGTAAGAGCTGCAGAAGAGCCATCGGCATCCTTTTCGTTTTGCATCCAGAGTCTCTGCTGGCAGGAAATCTGCTTCCAGAAGTCCGCTTCTCTTTAGTTTGAGTATGATTCCTTCTAACTTCATTTGACAGAAGAAAAGGAAGGATCCAATAGTCCCTGTACGAGCCACTAAAGGAGTACCTGTTCATACAGTAATGATCTGAACCCAATGAGCAACCATCTGAATATTAACCAATAATATCAAAATACCTAATCTGAAATGGTGCTGGACAAACCAAATCAGATGCTTGCCACTGGCAACATGTAGTCAAAGGTACAACCTACCCACAGTTGATGACAGTTTACAGAAGAGGCCATTTCTCTACAGACTTCAGACTATCAGTGCTCACACTTTTCTGTGGCTTAGAAACTTTCAGAACCTATACTGCTCACCTTTATCAATAAATAAAACTCTCTGGGATTTGGTCAGGTTAGGTATTGGTGCCTGTGGCAGACAAAACTACCTAAAGTTTGCAATGCTCACTGACCTCTGTCACCCCTTGACTACAATTTTGCCTTTTGCTTGGTAGTTTTTTTGGTTCAGGTGTTATGGTCTGATGAACTTCCCAACAGCAAGCACAAAGAAGAGTTCAGTAAGCAAAGTTAAGCTTGTGAAAGGCTTTTTATGTGCTTGAAAGTGTCCCTCTAGAAAGCTCACATTCTTAGAAGCTTTCTGCAGAGTGGTTGCCTGTAATGATTTTTCTCATCTCTAAGTTGCTGCAGTGTAAGTAAAGGCACAATTCATGCATATGAACAGCAGATTGTCTGTGGTTTTGATTAGTGTGCCAGTGACACATCCTTTGTTTTTCAGTCCTGAACTAAATGAAACATCTTTCACAGAGACAAATCTTCACAATGATTAATTGTGAAGCAACCCATATGGATACTGATATCCCACATGCTTTAAACGAGGCTGGGTGGCATATCCTCTGATTGCTCCTCTCTCAACACAATAAACTGCTGGAAGATACCCACAGGTTCATTCTTCTGTGGTTATAACCTTACTACAGGCTTGGGTGAGACCAGGTTAGCCATGGAAACCCTTGCTGGCACAGTACTCACTGAGTGGTGTCATTTGTTAACTGAGCTTTTCCACACAGAGGCCCTGAAAGCTCAGTTATACTCACACAGAACTACTTCTGCTGAAGTAGCTTCTTTGCCTGCTGGACCTGATGTGAGCCATATACCATTCAGAAGGGGTTTGCGATAGCACAAACCTCACTTTCATTGTGAGAAGCTTTGGCTGTGCTGCACACAAACCCATTTAGCAGTCTGTGGAGTGCTGCAGTGTGGAACCTTCCTGTGACATAGCTGAACCACACTGGGGTTTCTATTTTGCATGAATAGTTTCACCACATACTCCAGAGGAGTAATCTGAAGCACAGGCAAACTGTTCCATAATGCAATGTATTGAGCACAATACACTAGCCAAAATCAGCTCTAAATAAATAACCACAACTTGATTGGCATAATCGAGGTCTATTTGCTTATCCTATTACTAGCTTGGCCCTCTCCACTTACTTAACTTCAACTCAGAAAGTGCATTAGGAGTCCAATGTCCATTTTCCAAATGGAAATAGAAACAACTTCTTCCTATCTACACACATAAATTAAACACCAGAAGTACAGCACAGTAATTCTTTATAACTGTACCTCAGCCCAAGTCATAGGTTCAGTTTTGACTTATTTTTTCCTTCTCCCATGCACATCTACTGTCCCACTTTGTCAGAAGCACTTATTGGTGACAGACTGCTTCATTGGTCAATGACTCACATTTCATTCATTTTCTGACATGCAATGATGTTGTTCCACAGCTGGGCCTCTGCCGTCACACCATATGATAAAACCAGGAGGCTCTTAAGCTTCAGCAGGCAGAACAATACAAGGTAGATTCTCAGATGCTTTGTACCTCTCACTGAAGCCCCACGGAATAAAGTTGGCTCCTGGTTATTCTCACTACTGTTTCCTGCCATTCAGGAAGACAGGCAATGAACCAAGATATATTTTTTACAACTAGATGGAAATATCAGTAAAAACAATAAAAATCCATATCTTCATGTCTCACCAGCACTAGGGATAACTAGTGTCCTCTATGGGACACTTCAGTCATGACTTATGCAAAGGTTTAATCAGTTTCTGGTACGTGCCAGGAACACTAACAAAACAAAACAGACAACAGTCTGAAAGCTAATCTCTTCCTTTCTCTGGAAGATTCCTGTTGCAGTGTGCTCTCCACCCAACACATTCCAAGTCCCTTCCTGCTTAAACCACCCCTTGATTCTATGATTCCAATAACTGAGAGGACAAGCAAAGCAGAACTCTCACAGAGCTTATGCCCCCAAATAATCTCCAAGTTAGGTCTAAGGAGATTTCCTCACACTACTCCATTTCCTGGTCCTGAATTTACAGTGCTTTACTCTGAACAAATATTCAAAGTTAGATGGGTTGAATTAAAATAAATAAATAAATAATCTAAAACACTAAATTGCCCTGCTGTGAGCCACTACTTGCAGCTGCTGAGGCATGAGTTAGAAGAGCTCTACTCACTTAGTTCACAAGACGACTCTAGTGTGGGCTCCATTATAAACCAATAGAAGATTAAAGAAAAAGAAAACCAAGCCTTAACATAAATCCATCTGAGAGCAAACTTATCAATGCTGTGGAGACAGTGATTTACACTAACATTCAATTTCAGGGACTAAAACATCCCATCTGAGTAACAACCAGAAAAATTAACCTATTGTTAACAATTTGCTCCTTCATTATTTAAAACAGAAACACTGAGAAAATTCAAAAGCATATCAAACATGCTTTATATATATATATATATATCACTGCAAACAGCAAAAACAGGGCTTTAAACCATATTTAAACCACAGTAGGAGTTTTACCACTGCTCATTGAAAACAACAGCTTGACCCACACAGTAAAATTCTAACATCTCTTTGATTTGTTTTGCATTTCACTGAAGCTTCACAAAGAAACGGCTCCAGAGCATGACCCAGCAAAGAGCATTTCAGTCTGTCTTCCACAGCATGCAAGTCTGCCTACACCAAGGATTATTTTAGATGGATTGCTTCACTTCAGTCCACATTTGAAGGTCCCTCTCTCCCCACCCTCATTGTGGATTCCAGCTCTCTGCAGAAACGCCTCTCTAGCTGTGCAAAGGTGGCAGCTTCTGGCAGACAAAGGTCTAAGACATGAGAAAAAAAACACCACTGAGTGAGCAGGGCTTTCATCTAGAAAGGAGTCTGTGTCATCTCTCTACTGTGGCTCTGCTCCGGTTCTTCCTACTTCTCCAAGGCTCTCTGAAGAGTATCACATCTTGCAAATTGTTAAGCAAACAAAGTTCTGAATTACTGCATTCCTCAAGGTGCCTAAAGAGCCTTGAGAAAAGCTCCCTTCTCATTTCTGGCCTCTCTGGAATACAAACAGAATGTAGCAGGTAATTTTGCCAGAGGAGTTAGCATCTTGAAACTGAAACTTAATAAACATTGAAAGAAAATTCCTTGCAGTGACCAATTAGATGCGAGACTTGCACTGTTCTTGTAGCACACATATCTACGCATCAAAATATTCCTAGCAGTGACCAATGAGACCCTCAACGACACTGGTATCAGATTGTCTGTGCTGAGTTTTGGTATTTTTCTTACCAGGGCATTAGAAAAACACTCTATCCTGTGGCATTATTGCTGCTCCTTTTGCTACACACAACCTGACTCAACTGCACTCTGAAAGCAGGAGCTGCCTAACAAGTTAGGCACATGCCCAAATCAGAAGTGAACTCTCTGATTCCCCCATCCTGATGTCCTACACAAGGAAAGCTGCAGATCTTAAGCTACTGATATTTAAAGTAGAAAGAACTGATTTTGCCCTGGTATCTGGGAAAATGTTATCAGGTGTTGTGTCAATTACAACAACAATCATATTATTTATTAATGTTGCTGGTTAGCTAATAGAAGGCAGTTTTGTCAGTAAATTCAATCAATTTTTTTTTTCAAAACAACAACTTCACCCTCATGTCACTGGAGTAGTGACAAGTAGGTATTCAAGCTGGAGTTACACACAGAAAATGCATATTGCAATGGTTGCAAGACAGGATTTGAAGAATTTCTGCTACTGGAAGGTGCTAAACTTCGTAGAAGGCAGAGGGCTATCTGGGATGGTAACAAATTGTGCTGCCACTTTAGAGGCAATGCTACCTTCAGATTGCACTGGAGTATTTGGCTTTATGCAGCTTCAAACTTCCCATTGCTTACTCTTACCTTAAAGCAACATGCACTCTAAAATGTGCTTCAGTCAAATTTTAGGTAGGAGTTTTCCCCTTATTGTTTCAAAGATGCTCTCTGTCATCCCTGTTACCAGCTGAACGCCCTTTGTATTTCTGCCTGATCTTCCCAGTCTGAATGGTTTGATTCCCTCCTTACAGATAGAATGTTATGGCAACCAATTGGATTGAACAGAAACAAAAATAGATTTAAACAAAAGTCTCCCTACTGTCTATAACAGCATTAAATTAATAAAAAAAAAAAAACCTCAACAGCACAAACTGAGAAGGATGGACTGGCAGTGCAGGCAAGCAGCTGAGAAAGCCACATACCTTGTCAAGTGAGCTCAGTCTGGCTGGTAGAATGACACCAGCCTGTTCACAATTACCCTAAATACACAGCTTAATCTACTGCAAGCTGGAGACAGAAAAGCCTGACCTTTGAGTTTTGTAGCAGTCACAAATAATAAGGATGATCTCCAGAATAACTTCATTTTGTCCAGATAATTGCATGCGTCTCTCTTCACAGCAAGGCCTACCTTGGTATGGAAAGGAAAACTGAAGCCTGGTAATTTAAAGGAAAACTGACCACCACTCCCTGGGAGAGCCAGAAACAGAACCAGGATCAATTACACCGCTCCTCAGGCCACAGACTCTCCTGCTTAACATACAACTAAACCCGTAAGAGAAAGAATGAGGCCAAAGAAAGCAAGGCTGTTCATACCCTGAAGAGAATTTCTCAACTGTATACAATTTTCATTATCTGAATCTAAGGTCTTGGCTTGTGAAGACATGATTCCAAAGAGGAGAGAGGGGTTTGTTGTAGAAGGATGTCCACACATGGAATTTCCTTCCTGTTCATCAAACTCACTCTGCTAAAAGTAATTCGCAAGAGAAGCCAAGTCCTGGGAGGACAACTGAAAGGGATCACTGTCCCAGAGAATCTCTGGGTGAAAGAGCCATAAGAGCAACTAGAACACTACATTATTTGAGAACGCAGTTGAACTACGAGAGAGGAATATGGCAGCCTGGGAACAGTATAAAAACCAAACAGGAGGCCATCAGCCTCAGGGAGCCTGACAATTCCAACCATTCGAACACTTGTTATTGGCAAAGACTAGGGAAGTAGCTGGCAAGGAGCTAGCCCACCCCTGACTCTCATCATCACTGCTGTGCTTAAATGCAAGTGGTGACACTGTCACCAAATCTTCCTTCTCATGCAATGTGCTTTTATTTTCCAGTTGGATTGTCCTTGCTAGTGGGAAGAAACACGAAAAAATGTGAGGTAGGGGAAGGATTTACTGCTTGTGGCATGAATTCTTTTGCTAATAAACCAGAACTGCAAATTCAGTTAGTCTTACTAACAGAATTAGGTTCTTACCTGTTACTTTTTGCCATTCACATGACCTTTAGTCACTGGAACTGGAATCGACTTGTGTGGGTGTAGTTTGGTATGAGAATTGAAGGCTCTCATAATTCTCAAACACACCTACATTGATGTAAGAGCTGCTTAGTGTTTCAATGGAAAAAACAAAAGATAAGTAAATCTTGATAATGTAAATAGTTCATTCAGGAAATGATCTCTAAAGCTTGAACAAGTGGAGTAAAGTAGGTGGGGGAGGGGGAAGACTTAAAAACATTTTCTACCAGGAAAGCGACTAAAAAATAGTTCAAGAATGATAAAATATGACTGGGGGATACCATCATGGTAGACACAGATCAGCTGATCAGTCCTGTCATGCATGACCTGTGACAGTGCCTGGAGCTAATCACGAAGTGCTCAGATCCTTGCTTTTAGTTTCACAGTTCAAGGTAAAGAGGTCCATGGAATGACAGTCTTTCCCTGAGTACTCTCAGAAGTCTCACTATTGCTGTTCACTCCCAAAACTACAAAGTTTTGCATTTATCATCAAATAGTGATACCAGTTTTTAAAGCTTTTCTTTGTGAGGCTTGTTTGTTATCACAAGCTGAGAGCACTCACCTAGGCTGCTGCTGAGGAACAAGCCTCCTGGGCAAGTCAGAGAGTTAGCACACAAGCTCTGGAGGATTTCTTCATCCATATAATTTCCCCATTATGTGGGACAGTTTAATATGTGCCTTTAAGCCAGGTTCAGAGGGTTTTTTTGACATTTGTTGAAACTAAACCTCACAAAGATGGCAGGAGGCTCCTCTGATGATGCAATCAAGGGAACCCTACTAGTTTTTCCCAAGTAAGACCGGGGAAAAAAAAAACCTCTCCATATNACTTTTCTTTCAGAGGAAAGATGTGTTACCATTTTCTGTGGTGGGGAAAAAAAAATCAAAATCTTCCTTTTTCCCTAGCAGTTCTTTTTTAAATAACTTCCACTGCTTCATACTTAGTTTTGTTAAGATCATCAATGATATTGATGCTCTGAAAAATAAACCATGCTGGTGTAAGAGGCAGGCAAATCTCCAGTCACTCTAGACAAAGGCTTTTCCTGTCAGATGAGTGCTGGCTGCTGCACTGAATTTCTGATGGGTCGATGATGATAAATAACTTGTGGTGACTAGGATGGAGGCTATCAAATTTATTTTTCCTTGTTACTGACTAAGAATTTAAACCCAAGTCTCTGGCAGTAAACTACTGTGTATTTACTCTGCTACCAAGATCCCTTTTTTCCAAATCCGGTGTCAGTAGCAGGAGATGCAGCCAACAGGTTGACTTGGAAACACATTTCTCATCTCAGAAAGGTTGCATAAGCTCTCATCCTCTCTGCAGCCACGGAGTGACTGCTAATATGGAAAAATGGGACTGCATTCCAGAAATATCAACTTGCTGCTGATAAGTGGTATTTACCCTCCTGTACACATGATGACATTTGCCTTCTTAAAGCCGAGGAAAGTTCAGCCCTTCAGATAGGCCTTAAAATTTTGCCTCCACAGCTTTATTACTGCTTGTGAAATTCTTGAGGAAGATGTCTGAGCACTGAAGAAGTGAAGTGAAGCCTAAATAAAAAGAGAGGTTTTCCCAGTGCATGAAGAACGTCAGGGTGATTTAGTGAGCATTTTAAGAGGTTCTGCTTTTTAAAGTGGGGAAGGGGGAAAATAAAATAAATACTTTTCAAAGCTACACCTGAGAAGTGATCTTTCATCTGCCTCAAGATGTTCTCAGCTGATCCTGCAGTTATGGTGGCCTCAAAAATGAAAATGCTGGCTGGAGTTAAGTGTTATGGTGCTCAGGGTTCACATAGTAACATGCGAGGTTTCCGGTGCTGGTTGCTGCTTCTGGGTTCCAGGATTTTGAGTGTAGTCTCTTCTGCTGGGATGGCAGTGGGACAAGGAGTGCTGGGGGAGAGGTTTCCTGGTCTGGGCTTTTGGCTACTTGCTTCTGCTGGCTGCTGCTCTGCACTGTGCTTTTTCTGTGGATAGGCTGAGTGAACTGTGCATTCAGTACCATGCTTAACTGATTTTGCTCAGTAAACTCTCATCTTATATCACTTTGTGTCTCAATCCCAAGTTTTTGTGTGTTACTTTTCTCTCACTTGTGTGGGGAAAACAGGGAGGTGAACCTGGTTCTGACTCATTTCATTCTGATTTCAACCATTACATTGCCAGAGAGACTCACCTCACTTTCTTTTTTCCTTCTCTCCTTCTGGTAATCCTGTTCACTCCTACGTTTGGAGCGCTTTGTATTTCCCACTCAGTCAGTGACACACCTTTGGGCAACAGCAAGTTTCATGATGTGCCCAGTGGTTTAACTAAGCCAAACCCTGCTCTCCACAGCCACAGTGACACCCCTGGTATAACCAAGGGCAGGTATTCAACCTACTGTCAACCAAAAGGAAGAATGCTGGGGAAATAGGAGCAAACCTCTCCCAGCTTGCTCAGCTCTATGGTAAAGTTCAGAAACTTCTGCAGCTCCTAACCCGCGCTTCTCTGGGACTGAAATACAAACACCACCTTTGCCTCATTTCTTCCATCACAGCAGCTCACTCTTCCGAAATGTCACAAACAAAAATCGATGTCACTCATAAAAGAAATTTTAAAGTAAAACTTACAAAACTTTTTCTTGCAATGTTCAAACTTGCAGCAAATATAAAGTGTTGTGAATGAAAGCTAATTTGCTAACATGCAGGGCTAATTTGATTACTCCAGATAAAGGTCTTAGTGGGACCAATTGGCACTTGCTGCAGTGTGAAACTAGAAGGATAATTTACTAAGAGAAAAGTGCAAGCTCTCTTTGGCACCCTGAAATGTGTTCAGTTGGTTTTGTGCTTTTGCATTTGAGTGAGTACTCCAGCACAAATTGGGCACAATTAGCAGCACATTTTAAAAAATACAGCTCAGTTCTGGTGCTAATTTGCCCTTGCAATAACACCAATTTCCCCTGTATTTACACTCAGTAAGCGTACAGAGGCTAACACAGAGGAAAGCTTTGGACAATTCTCATTTGTATAGCACAGAGCAAATAATTCTTTGTGCCCCATGTGAAATGAGTTGAATCTCTCAGCCCACTTTCCAGAGAACATGTGTCTACATCACAAAATCTGCCACCACAAGTTGGCACTAATTGGCAGGCTCAGCAAAGTGGCAAAGGAATGAATGGCCCCTGGATACCGAACTAACATTTTTCCCCTACAGGTGGTCTTTTCAAGGCGGAATCGAGACACACATTGTTTAGGCAAGGTGAAGTTTGTGCTGCTGGTACATGTTTTGTTGGTTCATAGAAGATCCCAGTGTATAGTGAGCGTTTTCAGCAGCGTTACATTCACACTGTTATAAAAAAAAAAAAATAAACAAAACCCTTAAATTGTATTAAAAAAAAACCAACAAAAGAAATTCCAGCTGTCCCTATTTTTCCCCCCACTTTGCCTTCTCAAAATCCTTACTACGTTCAAAGGCAAGACCAAATCTTTTCATTTCTCTTCAGCATATATTGATGAAACAGCTCCCTTAGATCTGATACCAAACCAGAAGATTAGAATACCAGCTGCTTTTATCAGGGCTCTGACTCTACAGACTGCATTCACACATAACCTCGTCTGTGCCCCTTCCTAGGCCTTGTCCAAAATCCACTGATATCAGTGGGAAGTCTCCAAAACTCCAGTGAGCTTTAGAAAAAGTCCCTTGGTGGGAGGAGGGTTGAAGAGTTTGATTTACATAGCACTGCCTCAGAAAAATATACCATAGATGCTTTAATTATGAACTATTATTACACTGACAGGGAAAAGAAACTGGATACTGAGGAGGCTCTTCAGAATAACTGAAAATTAAATCCAGATAAAGCAGAAGCAGAAATGAGTTTTATGCTTTTCCTTTCTTAACAATGGCAATCAACTATTGACCCAAGCTTCCAAAAGAAACACAGCAAGTCCTGTGTGTTGGCATCTTCAGCCCAAGTTCAGATGTTTGTCTGGAAGATATGATTCAGTTATCTTCAAGGACTGCCTGAAATGCTATGGAGTTTGCTACATGAGCTCAGACAAGACCACCTGGTGTCATTCTCCATCCTATAATTATTTTGTACACCTTTTGGTATGTTTTCATGAACCACCCTGCTGCGTACAGCAAGAGGAGCCGATTGCTCTTTTTGTCATACTCTTTTCTGAGACTTCCAACTGCTGCCTGATAGCATTTTCAGACAGGAATTTTTTCCTCTTTTTCAGAGGCTTGTAAATATGACCCAACACTGAGTAGCAGAGGGAATTGTGTCAGTAGGAATCTCTAAGGTGGAATAAGTTTTCTCCAAACAAAGAAGCAGCACTTACTGTTCAAGGGAAAGGGATTCATCCCCCTCTCCTGATTCAGTCACTGTCCCTCAAACTGACAGGATGCAAGCGCATCTCCATGCACATCACTGAGACCCTCTCTCATTTCACAGAGGCTAGTACACAGAAGACAGGCTCAGTTGTTCAGGGCTAACACCTTGTCCATAAGTAGGCCTAAGCCTAAACTCTTACCTAGCACCGACAGTTAGGGTTAAAAGCATGTTTCTCCTGTTCCTATGGCAAGAGATCTTTTCCTGCCACTATTCATAAGTACATAAAGCCCCTGAGCTTTGCCAACCTTCCTCCATTCATTCATTCAAGCTGAGCAGGAGTCAGGATCAGCAATCTGTAAATTACGGCAGATAAAGTCTTGCATGGTGGTGGTGCTGAAGCAGGCCAGCTTCTCAAGTGTCCCATCTTGGTCTCTGCTTGCAGTTCCTCCATTCAGAAGGTTAACATATCAGTCCTTTTGATGCTACATCCTTCAGGCTGGCTTAAACCCAGATAACAAAGCAGGAGTCATCATATTTCTATGAATAATCACCAGACAAAGTGGCATTTCTGGGCTTCTCTTGAGGAATAGCTTTTTTAACACTCAAAACCAACCAAACAAACAAACAAAAAAAAAATCAAGCTGCCTGGCCTTTTTATAGGATGTAAAAGGGGACTTCATGCAGCTCTTGTATTGTCTACCTATTTTAGACAGGTACCTTTGGCTGTACCTGTCTTACATAGTTTCAGGCAGGTTTTGTAACTTCAAGCAAACTAAAAAGGCAGACTTTAAGGTGACAGGTGATACCTGCTACCAAAGATGTGAATGTCTTCCATAAGAAAGAAAGGAAATGACAGCAAGAGCTGGAAAACAAGATTTCAGAATCCTCCCTCATTCATGTCAAACCCCCAGGTGCTGGGTATGGTGAAGATATATTACCATAAATCACAGCTAATACCACTTGCCAGATGGTTCAAATTTGTGTACTAAGTGTTAGGCACTAAAAGAGCACAACAGCCTGTTGTCTTTCCACAGGAGGGTTCTCAGTTTTGAGCAGCTAATTAGCCTAAAATTAATGAGGCCCAATCTGAGCATTTTTTCACACACACAAAAAAAAAAAAATGAGTGCATGCAGAAACAGACCAAAATCCCTCTGACTCAGAGCAGCGATGGAACTGCAAATAGGCAGCAGGAAAATGGGTAAGCAAAGGGTACAGACCAGAGCCCAGACAGATGACTGACACAGGCAGTTGAAGGGGAAGAAAGAAAAGAGCAGATCTCTGGAGAAGAGAAACTCTCCATCTTCAAAGGTTACTCGGAAAGCTGCTGCACCGAGGGCTAGCTTGTCCCAGACTTGGTCCAGATGGTTGGAATAAATATTTCCCAGGTGACACGTTTTACACAATGCTTACGTTTTAACTGAGTCTCCTGTTACAGCAGTCCTCCAGAGACTTGGGGACAAGGACACCTCATCTGTGAGTCCCAAGTGATGTAAGGTAGCAAACCACTCTGCCCTGCTAAGCAGCTGACAGTTCTGCTCAGGAGCAGTTCTCTCCGGGAACTTCTGTGGTAAAAACACTGACACCTTACCATTAGGCGGCAGACTTTCTGGACTGCACTGATGACACAGACAGTAAATTCCATTTCATTTCCACTTCCTTCAGGCACCCAAGACTTTTTTCACAGACTGGGGCCTCGGTTGTTTTTGGCTTGTAGCCCATTAAAGGTTCTGTAAAATGCAGAATTACTTTTTTGTTCCTTTTTCTCCAGCCTAGCTTGGCACTCTGGCAGCACTGAGATGCAGGACAGCGCAATAGGGTTTAATCCCATTACTAATGCTTATTTTAGAATCTGCTTGTCCTTAAAGACATGATAGTGATCTTAATTATTGTCTCCAACATGTATTTGCCTGAAATAATTATTATACTTCATTCCTATAGAGACAATGAGATAAAACTCTAATTTCATTTTATTGGCCCTTCTATCCATCAAGAAATGAGTTTCTTGAGAGAGCTTTGAAGTAGTCCCCTTCACGGATTAAACCCCTTGAAAGTACAAGAGCAGAAGGGCGGGGTGTGGGGGAAGTGAAATAATTTACATCCCAGCAGACGTGTAATGGGAATCAACAATGCAACTAGACCTACATGATGGTTGAGAGGGAAACGTTGAGACATGCTATTCAGCAGGAAAAGAAGTCTGTTTAGCTGCAGCTTTTAGCTCAGGAGACAGCCAAGGGCTGCACTAAGGCAGAGGAAAGAAGCATGGTAGCAAAGAGGACTTCTCTAACCATATCTAACGTAATAATAATAGCAGCTTTACTGGATAAAAGAACATCAGATGCTTAACTGTCACTTGGCTGGCTGCCAGGGCAGCTCAGGCTCACAGCATAGGTGTCACTAGCACACACTGTGCAGGAACAGTGCAAGCTCCATCTGAGCAGCAGCCAGATTCAAAGTTAGACCTCCATGAGAGAGTCCCCAGATCTCCCCAAAACACCAAAAGCATAATGCTCTGAATTGGTTGGCAAACAACATTTCTGCTGTATTTTCCTCAAAAATCAGAGCCAATTTAGGTTTAGGTATTTACCTCCAAAAGAATCCAGGCCAATTTCCTTTTGTTTATGTATTTCAAAAAGGAGATGGAAAAGAGAAATTGATCCAAGAAAGGGAAAGTGCTGAACATAAGAATTACCCAGCTGAGATCACAGTAGCAGAGCTCAGTACACAGTTGTATGCAGGGATGGATCTCACACAATCCTTAGAGCTGTCTCCTGGGATAGAAGGTTTGGGCTGGTCTTGTAATATCTTCTAGAAAGCAAGCCCCTCCCCACGGAGAGCAGTGGGATCTTCAGGTGTTTGGAACTTGCTTATAATGGGTGCTCTGCATCCAGCCCTGGAGCTGATAGAACAATTTCACACACTCTGAAATTTAAATTCATGAGCAACTCAGTTGATCTAAGATTTATCACGTCTTCAACTCTTGAGCCTGAGTGGAACCAACTGTTCTGGGGCTCCTGCTGATTAGAAGCTATATGGTTAGGATATTTTTAAATATAGATTAACACATCTTCAAAGATAAACACAAAGAACCTCCCCAAAACGTAGGTATGTGCAGAAGAAAGGTTTTGGAGTGCTGGGCCATATGCGGCACATGTGGCACATCAAGCGATCCTTCTTCTCCGCCTGCCAATCGGGGATGTAGCTATAAACCGCTCATTTTCTTCTCCGTATGCTGAACGTTTAAATTTGAGTGTCCAATACACACACAAGCAGCTGGCATTTTTTCCCAAGGCACAGAGGTAGAGACACAGTGACTCTGCATTACCTCTTCCCACACACACACAGAGACTTCTGCTCTTTCTGCCTTCTATCCTGAATGGTTCTAAAATAAAGATCTCTCTGTCTGACAGCAAGTGGTTGTTCTTTTTAGTGAGCTTCCCACTGGACTGCAGCCCCAGTACAAATTCTTCCAAACACAACCCAGAAGGAACAGTAGGAAACCTTCTACTTGGTATCATGCCAAAGAGAGCTTGAAAAGTAGCTGTGTATAGACAATGGTACAGATGGTGCTGGTCAGAAAAATACTATCTAGCTACTGTTAGATTATCACCAGAAATGCAGAGCAAGTGGTAATCATACGAATGTCACTAACACTAAGTATAAATGTGCCAGAGGCCCCCCATGAGGAGAAAGTCCAGCTGACTTTGATGAGATTTTGTACTTCTGTTGTTGATTGTGAGGTCTCAGGCCAGCTTCAGAGGCACGTGTTGACACCTTCACTGAATTTCTTTGTTAGAAAAGGCTGATACCTTCCATGAAAAAATCTTCTTACTCATGCAGGCAGCTCAGGGTTCTACACTCCAAAGGCTTTACAGCTACTCTTTCTGCATGATCTTATTGACCCCCACAATGTTGTGCAGCAACTTTCTATGCTTGCATTTTGCAGATCCTAAACTTGCACACACACCAAGTTGGTGCGAGGGAACATATGGGCCTATGAAACTATGCAGTCTTTCAAAGCCAAAACATATGCTGAGACTAACTTCCTCTCTGCTGATTAATATTCCTTAAAATGCTCAGCACTGTTTAATCCTCTGATAAAAAACCCCAACACTATTTCTGTTGCTGTGTGAAGACCAAAAAGCAAACTTATCTTACAGCTCTGCTCACAGGAGATTATGCTTTTGTGATACCATTCCAGAAATGACACAACTGAAAGCAGAAAAAAACCAGCTACATCTTTCAGGTGATCCATGCTGGCTGCTCGCTTGGCTTCTGCTGGGCAACCACACAAGCTGTGATTTCCTATAGGAACAATTGTGTATTTTGTTAGGAAGCAACAAGTCAGACAAAATCATGTGCTGTCTGACATGGTGTCAGGAGAAATGCCAGTAGTGTAAAATTAATCAAAGAGTAGAGAGAAAGTACAATTACAAATTTCAAATCTCTGTATGTTTGTCTTTGGCAGCAGGACTGCAGGCACAAGAGACTTGTGCTCTGACTAATATTCAGGGGCTTCACATCTTACAGGAAAAGGATCCTGTCATTGCATCAGCTCCAGAAGACAAAGTTTAGAAGCAGTCATAGGACCAGACCTGACATCTTCCCTTTCTCAAGTCATTGTCCTCACCATGGATTTATGAAATCAGCCACAAAAAGAAGCCTAGCTCCAGAGTCTGAAGACACTGCTCCCCTCTGCTGCTGGCTCTTCACCTGTGCCATGTTCCACCCTCTGGGCAGAGCCATAAGAACAGAACATTTCAGCCATTGTCAGCTTTTAACCTTTGGCCAAACTGCTGCTGAAAGAGGCAGGTACAGATAAACCTCTGGTCAGCTGTCTTGCACAGGAAGCATGAACCTCTGCCACAGTTTAGGCATAGTGGAAGGTGGGGAGAGCTGACACCTTTGACATCCCAGTGGAATTAACACTGGGCTTTCTCAGTACAGGCAGCCCCTCTTTGGTGTGCACATTTTCACAGGTCTCATGGGAGGCCAAACAACTTTCTTACAGCCAGACGTTCAGACAGCACATGCACAGGTTGCCTTTCCCTCCAGTTCGTTCCTAGGAGAATACCTGCACTGCTGTGAACAACCCCTGTGCTGCAGCACTGCGCTTGAAGCAGCTGAAGCCCAGCTAAACAAATACAAACTGTTGCAAACTGCTCACTTCATACTCAGTTTGAAACTTTGGAACCCCCCAGTTGAGTTAAGTGCACTGCCAACGGTTTCCCTGACAGCCCATCCGGTACCATCTGGGGAAACTCTACCGAGCCCCCCGAGAAAGGCTTTGGGAGCAAAGCAGCAAGGCTGGAGCGCTTCCTTCCCTCCCCCTGCGCAGCCAAGCAAGCAAGGCAGTGTCAGCTCAGCAGCGCTTTCCTCGTTGTGTATTACATAATTGCACCCTGTCCTCGCAGAGCTCCTCCCGCTGCCAGGGTGATCAAACCCTTTGTAGGCTGGGAAGCTGAGGCAGGGTGAAGGTATGTGACTTGCTCAGGGCTACACAGCAACCAGCGCTGAGGTGGGAGGAGAGCTTACAGGTCCCGACAGAACTGCTGCTGAACCCCTACAAGGCTCCACATTCCTGCCATTCTTTGCACATACTTTTTAAAACCTGCAACCTCGCTGTATCAGATGTTGCCCATCCAACTCCACACACACCTGCTTCCCAGCCGCCCCTTCCCCATCCGGGCTGCACAAAAACACAATGAAGCTATTTCTGGCCTTTCTTTCAAGCCAATTGAAGATTTCTGGAGATCATGCCCAGCAGATTCATCAGGCAGTGATTTTTCCTCTTTGCTAACCACAGGCCTCATTCCAGCCTCACTGGCTGAGTCTCCTGTTCTGTTAAAATTCTGCAGTAGATTCCATTTGCTAATGCTAACAGGAAATCCCATGAATCTGCCTCATGCCCTTTCACTGACTTCACAAATCCAATTGATACAGATAGAGCCAATTTCTGCAACTGCAGCTGTCCACGCTTACAAAGCTCTGACTGTTAGATAAGAAAGTGCCAGCTGGAACAAGAAGTTTCTCCTACTACTAGATGCCACAGACTTAGCCAAGCGGGCAGCTGTCAGCTTGGGCGGTGACAAAGCTGCATAAATGGGAAACCCTTAGATCTAGTCCCTTATGTTCACCCTGGGGCCACAGAGAAGTCCCACAACAGGAAAAGCAAGCAAAGCCTGGTTCCAGAAGAACGCAAGCACACTTGTCTCCGACTTTCCAATTCACTCTCCACACCATTGCATCCCTTACAGACCATAGGAGCCAGAGCCCAAGGAAGGTACAGTACTTGGGCTGAAAGTTGTGCTGGCCCTCTTCGGTCTGGGAAGGGTCATGGCCTCAGCTTCATTGAAAGAGAAGGTAAAGGCCTCTTCCAGTGTGAGCAGCATTTGGCACTTCACAAAGCTAACACATGGGTTTATGACTTTCACGGCTGCATTTGAGAGCTTTCACGAGTTTTAATCTGCATATGGTTAGAGATCCTGAGCTGTTTTAATAGAGAGATGCTAGGCTCACAATGGCAAAGGGAGGAATGGGCACAGTGGTTGGCTCCAGCATCCCCAACCTCAGTCATCTCCCACCGTGTGGGAGCCAGAAGAGAGTTTGCCCAGCCCATTCTTCTCATGCCAAAGACTTGATCTGCTTTCCCCAGGGATCTCCTGAGCTGGGGCTTCCGAGGCATCATTCTCAGAATGAGATTACATATAAAGTCAGAAGACACCAGTAACCCTAACAGAACTGTCTTTTTTTTTTTTTTTAATAAAGTAAAATACTACATAAACACTTTTCTGAAGGTACCTTGGCACCCATCACTGTATATGCCTTTTGTTCTTTATCCTCACCCTCTCCTATACCACAATTTCCTGAATGTGAAAAGAATCTACAGGAAAAGAGGGGCAACAAATACCTAAGAGAAAAATAAATAGCAATTTAAGTGCAAATGGTTACTACAACATTTTAAAGATAAACTGAATATATGGATCCATGCAAGCTGTGTGTGGGGGAAGCAGACTGTGGCTTTGTGAGCTTCTTCATATAAACATCCCTGATGTAAAAATTGCTGCTGGAGAAGGCTTTGTGGAAGGGCAGGAGAGAAGCTCCTCATATGCAGACCCATGCAGCCTGGTTAATAACTAGGGAGAGAGTTTTCAGATAGGAGCTTTCTTCCTCAACCATCCCCAGCCTTTGCAGACTTGTGTCTCTTCCCGCAGAGCTGATTTGCAGCGTTGGTGCAGAGTGGGCAGCTGAGCAGTCGTTTCACTGCCTCTTTCCCATGGAACAAATCCCCCCTCCTGCTGCATCCTGACTGCAGCCCTTTCTTCGCCGAATTCTTTCGATATTGCTGTAATTGCAACATTAGGAGAAACAATTAGGACTGAAGGGAACTGCTTCTGTATCCCAGACCTGCTTAATAACTTAATTAAATAAACAGAAATATAATTATAATGTAAATATTTCCTTTCTTCAATTCCTAGACGTCCTAAGAGAATGTTGCTGAAATGATCAAAGTTATTGAAAGCCTTTCCAGCTACTCCACGCTTAAAAATCATTTCATTATCTTCCCACGCTTACCCTCTTGCAATATTACAGTTTTAAGATTTCAGAACGATGTCTCCAGAGAGAAAAATGGATCCCTGGAAATGAATATCCCAGACAGTCAAAAGTGTTTATAACTGAAAAGGAACTGTGAGGAGTAAATTGCTCTGTAATTTATAACTGCAGATTTCCTTCCTCAAATTATTTTCTTGCAGCAGTTCTACAATTTTAAATGTTTTTGAAGAGGTGCAAGAGACACTTGGATCTCATCCTCTGGCACGTACACAGCTACTCAGAGACATTGACCCTACCCAGGGCTATACATTCTGTGAACTCTAATGACTTCAGTACATTTACTCATGACTTACATCAGTTCACCCGGGACTTCAAATTCCTGTCAAAAATTATTCCCAATCTGATTTCATGGAGGAATTGTCTTTGGTTTCACCACCACATTCTGAGAACAACCTGTTACTCCCTCCCAGTTATTCAGAAAGAATAATCAAAATCTCAGTAATGCTGATGCAATCCTGAAGCCACAGCAGGTGTGACACCAAACCAGGGTGAGTATTATGAAAAAACCACTGTAAAGCAGCAAGAGTAACAACCAGAAGTGTCCTTCAGATTAGGAGTAAAACTCCTACTAGATATGACGCCGCTTTGCAGTTATTTTAGCTTTGCTGTTCATCTGTCAGAACTACTAAAAGTAAAAGCCAGCGTAAAAATGTACAAGTGTGCCTAATGCTGACTCCTGATGAACACGAGTTTGAGTTTCTGAGGTGCTCTTGAAGTAAAAGCCTCCAAAAGCCTAAGCAATATACTCGAAATTCCCAGGCACTGAAAGCTACAGCAAGTTACTGTTGCAGTAACCGTGGTCAAAACAGATTTCTGCCCTACTGATCTCCTAGGTCAACTCAGCACAGGTGCTGTAACAGAGGATGCCAGCAGCTGTACCATTACCTGGTGCCCCACCTGCAGAATGCAAGGCACAGGTGTGTGTAGGGAGCTTAGGAAGAGGTAAAAGATGACCACTTGGGTGAGGCACTTTGGAAGGAGGACATTAAGAGTTGAGCAGCTAATGCTGACAGAGAGAAGGCCAGGTATGCTCCATAAAAGGAAGGAAGCTCGCTACTTCCAACGCTATGAAAGCTCACTGTTCAAACTTTCATGCCCTCTTTGATAAAGCTGCAGCAACCATGTTCCTCTGCCAGTAGTTAGCACATGCACGAACCGCTCAAGAGAGAGTGAGTTCTTAACTCCTGAAGGCTCCAGCACCAGCTCCCTGTCATTGCTTTAGGAAGAGGCTAAGCTTCATCCCTTGGTCACATAGACTATCAGCTTCCACAGAGCAGAAAACCATTCTTTGAGGATCAGTTCACTGCACAACCTTGTTTATCCTTACCAGTAGCACACAGTCCCTAAATGTGCTGCTCAGAGCCTCGCTACTGCTATGCCAACAGCTCTCCAAACAGAGAATCACAGACTGCTAGGTGCTGGAATAGATGGCCTTCCTGTTCCTACTGCTTCAGCTGAAGTTCAACATGATCTGCAGGTTTGGGGGTTAATTAGTCGTTGTAGACACCCAAAAGGAAGTATGGAAGAAAAGAAGCAAAACTGATTAAACCCAGCAGCAATACAGACCAATAATACGAACTTTTTTTATATCGTAACCTTATTCCCTGTTTCTTGAACATTCACTTTCTTGTCTTCAGAAAAAGGGACCCTGGGCTTACTGCCATTGTTGCTTGCATCTTTCCTCTCTTCAGACCTATTCTTATTTCTACTTAATGTTCTTAATTCCTTAAAAATAAAAGTTTATCTTCATCTATAGAGTTATACATACATATTCCACTCTGTTTCCTCAGGATATGACTCTTCCATATTGCATAAACTTCCTTCCCTGGACTTCTCTAGCTCTATCATTCTTTCTGCTACTGTCCAGGGTGCAGCTGTCAGGGGCAGGAAGCTCCAGACTGTTGCTCACACACAGATGGATCAAGGTCAGGAAGAGGGTAGCCAATACCTGCTGCCTCCTACTGCACCTCCCACCCTCTCCAATCTTCCACATGACAACAAACAAGTCCCCAGATAGCCTGGTGAGCTTTCAAATGCAGGAACCAATGAAGCAGTTGTAGTAGCAAAGCAGAACCCATCTCTGGCAAGGACACCAGGTTATAGCCCTTCCAGAGATGGCAGAAGGCTAAATAATGGGCAGAGGAAACTCAGGTTATCACCTCTAGCACATAAAAACTGCAGTAGGTAATTATGGTGATGAGGTTTCTTATATAAGGCATTTTCAAGGGATAAAATAGTTCTGCCTGAATATTGTAGTTGCTGTATCATTTCAACCAATTAGTTAAAAATGAGATTAGATAAGTAGTAACTTATCTACATTATATATACAACCTGTTCAGCACTCCTAATTTCCAAAGACTTATAGACACAGATTAGAAACTAGATTGATTTTCCTTAGTCAGTTTTGCTTTAACGTGGAACAGAAGACAAGAAAATTACTATAAAAACAAGTGCCATAAAACAAGATGATGAAATTTGGTGAATTTTTCCTCATCTCTGTGTGTACAGAATGAGTGAAAGAAAAGACTTCATGGCTGATGATGGTGGGTTTTCCCCCTGGAGTTTCTAAAGGTTCATTTTGGGAGCCCTTTTGTTATAGGATCAGAAATTAATATTCTGAAATACTGACTGAAACAGGAAAATCTATGAATGGATTTGGATAAAAAAAATTATAAAGGTAGCTACGGTGACGAAAAATTACAAAGGTAGCTATGGTGACTACAGAGAGACTGAAACAGAGAGCCACATGAAATCCCAAACAAGCATCTTAAATCTAAGTGCTCATCAAAATGTTTCACATAAGTGAATGAAACTGGTTTCTAAAGGGTGAAAAGTTGGCCTTCAGTAGAACTGGGTTCAAACTGAAAAGGCAAACCAGAACTGAAATGAACTTTCCCACACTGAAGAAAATGCTTACATCCTGCCTGGCCTGTTTTAGAGACAGGAGTCAGATACAAGGTTTAAACCTAGAAGCAAAATTCATCGGAGTCAATCAAGGCTTCTGTAATCCAAGATCTTCACTGAAATCTGTTTCTGTAGCTACACACACTTATGCTCACAGGAGAAAGCAGCAGCAACAAGCATTTCTGAAGTCAAATTCTGCAAGGTGTCTTCAGTTCCACATCAATTTCAGATGCACTCAATGGGCACTGGAAATATAAGACCTTTCAGGATTTGACCCACCATGGAGAAAATTAATAAAGCAAGTTGTAACCTCTATCAAACTACAATTAGCTGCATTGCCTTTTGTAATCCCCAAATCCTGCTGCTGGAGCAATAGCATAACCATCCCAGTCCTCTATTTGTCTTTGATATTGAGAGGACAGCAATTAATTCAAAGACATACAGAAATTAGTGGAATTTAAATCCCTTCTGAATAGGACTCAGATGTTTCTCCCTGCACATGATGCCAGATATAGAGTTATGGGACTGTCATACCATTAACTAGTAGAAGTCTCCAGACTAATCTACTCATCAAGACTCAGCCAGCTGAACTAGGCACCTTCAGCAGAGCCACAACAGGTCAACAGCAGCCATTTGATTTCCCAGTGTCTGCACCACACTTTACCCTTCAGCCCACATGGATAAACACCTCACACATGCTAGTGCCATTTAGAATTTGGAGCACACAATTGGCATGAGTAGAATAAAACTCTTAAATCCAGGACCTGTTTTTCCCTAGCATATTCCACATTCAGCCAGTAACAATATCACAAATATTCTATTTCCATTGGGAGAAACATTTTGGTACTTGAGTTACTACTCCAGTGCCTGCCTTCTGATGAAGATCTAGTTCCATTAGTTGTGCCTTGGATTCTGTTCTAAGATTATGGAAACTAAACTAATCACCCTCTGATTTTATGAGTTAAGAAAGATACAACTTAGATGAAGATCACTATCTCTACCATTAACTTCTTGTCAGATATGAAGTCACATCTGAGCCAGAGAGCTTTCAATCCTACAAATTCAGTATCTGAGCAGAACAAACACAAATTATTTCCCCAAAATAAAATACAGAAACACAACCAGACTTGAGTGTCACCTTTATGGAAAGTACCAGTGCACCATCAGTGCAATCACAGTGTGCATGGACCACATGTATGTTATATAGAAGTTATGTTTGCCTGCCTGCATCTTAAGCTATATCACATTATTGTTTAACTGAATAATTAATCAATTTGGGGGAAAATCTCTTGAAGTTTTCTCTGTCCAGTTGCACAGGTGGGCTAACACTCAGTAGCAACTTTCTCTACTCTGAGGTGAAGTTTAATTAGATGATACTTCTTGAGTATTCTGAGGTCTGATGATGAAGAGGGTCATATCTAGCACTGAAACATTGTGAGTCACTCACAATATTATGGGCAGATGCAGAACTACAATAGAGGAGAAAAGTTTCTGTCCTTTCCAATGTAAACTTGCAGGTGACACAGCTGCACTTAGAAATTAGCTCATTGACCAGAGCCATCCAAGTACCATTAGCTCCAGGTGAGGCTTATCATCAGAGACCAGCCATTGATACTTATTCTAAGGAGCACCTCACTCTCTTTAAGAGGCTTCTCTGCTATTTATCAATTAATTTTTCCAGACCTCACTAAATTAGACAGCATGACTAGAAGGAAGGTAATACACAGCACATGCATCCACGAAAGCATAAAACAAAGCAGCCTTCTCTTTAACAGACAGCCATGAATTCAAGGCATTAATCACATTAAACACTGATTTACAACATTTTCATCTGAGGAACTTTCATGTTGTGGTCCCTTCAGTTAACACATCTGACCACTTTATTCATCTGCTGTTCATTATGGTAGGCAATCATCCCACTATAATTACAGGCACTCAGGCTACTTCCACAGTCACACACTAAACAGTACGAAGGCCCCTTCTCCAGCCTTGACAGCAGCTACCACAATTTGGCCACCAAATAGGCTGGCCACTTCCAATTGCCTACCAGGAAGAGCCTGTGGCTCTTCTTATCTCTCTAGTTTGCTCAGGAATTGCCTAGAGCACAAGTTGGGCCAAACCACACCAGCGGTCATTCCAGCTATGTAATATCATAGGAGAGAAGCACCAGGACAGTGCTGCTTCCTCGCAGACATAAGCTCTGCAACACCCTCCCTTCCCTAGAAAACACATATCCCTTATGCACCCAAGTTGCTTCATTAAACAAATACAGAGTAGAGCCAGTAGCATTTACTTACAGCAGCTTTCTCAAGTGGATGGGCACTAGAGCTGAGGTTCATCTCAGAGACAAGCTTTCAAAGAAACCTCCTCCTTCAGATGTCCCCAGTTCCTACAGTCCAATTCCCATCACACCAAGAGCATGGACTCACTTTCCTGCAGCCAAAACAAAAGTAGAAGGACACTGGTGCTCTCCAATAAATAGCATTCAGCCCACAAAATTAGTTCCACCTGTAGCCACTCCAAAATCAAGCACCTGTAACGCAAGTAGCCTGGCTCTCACTATCAACCATACTGCCCTGCAGATCTGCTCCTGCCATGCTGCACTACCTGCTAACACACTGCAGGCTGCTCATGTTAAAGTTTATCTTCTAACTGCTGTCAAGCCCCATGCACTGGTATCTCTCCCATGAGAACAACTCTTAACTTAGCTGCACAGACAGGTAGATCAGACTCTTAAGACCTGGAAGTCATTTAGTCACTTCAGGAAGTGACGGTCTACTTTGGGAGAAACCTGTAGTGCCCTCTAGTTTGCCTCTCTTTGCAGAACACATTTGGTTCAGTTCCTCTGCTGCCACAACTGGTTCCCCAACCACACAAAAAGACTGGTTCTGGCCTTCAGTATAACTTCTCCTGGCAGTAAATGAATGAGGTCTGCTGCTGTCAGGGACCACTGCCACCAGAGGTACAAACTCTGCACTCAGCTCCTTATAACTCACTGCCACCTTTTCTCTGGCAAAGTGAAAACAGCAACTTGTAAACACTCATTTGCAAATAAGGTCAGGACTGGCCTTTACAAACACACATAATCAATGCATATTCTGCTACCTATTACATGCCCATAATGGGCAGTCTTGAGGGGTGAGGTGAGGGGGGGGTTCCAAGTGGGTTTAACACTTGCAAGTTTATATGTCTTAAACTGCCTTTAGATTTCTTTGGTTTCTACAGTACATATTTTCAGAAATTTTGGATCCTATTCAGTCTGTTCCACTGCACAAAACAGTTTCACTGCTCTAAGGCTGGAGGAACACAGTGGTGAATCAGGCCCTTTATTTGACTCCAATGGCTTACTATCAGGCCTACTGCAAACTACCTATTGAAAGCATGACAGCAAGCACTATGCTCTATAGTAAGCATTTGGAGTATCATGCTCTAAGTGTAGGCCATATGAAGAGGTCTTTTGTTCAGGAAAGCAAACTGTACACTGTTTAGCAAGCCACACTCCAAATATAGTATTGATAAAGCACAGCTAAAATCAACTATTGCTTCAACAGGCATTCACAGATTTTGTCTGAATTAAGCACGCTTGAGTCTTTGGGCTACAATGCATTCAGTCAGTTCCTTCACAGACAGCTCATGCAGAAACAGAGCAGGCTGGGACTGACTATCAGGCAATGAGCAAGAACTTGAGGCTCCAAGTGGGGAAGAAAAAATTAGAAGAAACCAAAATAAAAATAAACCATATGGAATCCACACTCAGATGCCTTTAAAACAACCACAAACATTTTTGCTGCCTCAAGCTGCAAATGTCGTGAAACAATTACTGGGCTGGGGGACTTCAAAGGTTCACTGAGAGCAGCAGTTTTATTTTTCAATCAAACACAGGAATAGGTTTTTTTTCCCCCTCCCTCTCTCACTCTCTCCTTTACTTTTTTTTTTTTTTTCCTGAATGAAGCAGCACCCAGGCTTCCTGATTTCAAAACCCCAGTTCCGTTTCACTTGACCACTCCATAACCTTAAGAGACATTCATAAACTTCAGAATGAAACTCTGAGTCATATAGAAAGAAAAAGATGTTCTTATATTTCATGAAGGTTGAAAACTTCTGCATTCCTTATTTGTAAAATGTACATGAATGAGCTTTAAGAGCTTGCAGCAGAATGCTGGTAAAAGCTTGAACTTCCATAAGCTCCTCTTTACTTAATCACTGATTCTAGAAGGTGACTGACAGTTACTTGTGGGGCTTTGCAGAGGCATAGCACACCACACACAGAATAACTGGACTCCTTGCCACTGTCTAGCCCTCTGAAACTTTTTCTCCCTCTTTTTAATTTTTCTTTTTTCACTGTGCATTTTTATTTCGTGCCTTCCTTCCACGAAGGCAACAGTTTCACCTCGGTTTCCTTGCATGAGCTTTTGGCAAAGGCTGCAGCAGTGCTCACCTAGACCGTTGGCTCACTCGTGGATGTAACTGTGCTTAACACCATGTTTCTGGTGGCTGAACACACAGGGCATGTTTGGCAAAACAGATGTTCACCCAGCTGTCCAAATCCTGCGGTGTGTGACGGGCACACCTCCCTGCAACACGGAGAAGCTAGGCTGCTTCCAGAGGCTGGATTCCAAAGAGTTAAGTTGGCACTGACCCCTTTGTACAGAGTCATGCACACAAAAATCATGCAGAAATAACATGCTGCCCCCTTTGAAGAGAACTGAGTCAGATTGTTAAAAATGAAACTGACTCATTGTAGAAACAGTGGTCACTGGAATGGCATCTCCACAACTGCTGCGGTAAGAGAGGAAGCTGCCTGACCACAGCAGCCTTTGTGCTTATTCTAGCTGTTTAAGTTCTAAAAACCACAAAACCCCATTTGAAATTCCACTGTATAGCAAGGTTTGTGTAATGAGGTTACAATTCATAATAGGATCATTGAAAACTGAAACAAGCAGCATTAATATGTGGACTGCCTGCAACGAGCTGGCAGCAGCGTGATGATGTCATTTTTAATTAAAAGCCTGTCCCTGTTTGATAGGCTAAGAAAGAGTGCAAATCAGGGAATATGCTCTGATCCGTCCGCAGGGAAGGACTGTCAGGCAGCACAGAGGTATCACAGAGCACCCTGCGAGCCATATGGCATGGCTTTAATGGAACTAATTCCCACGTACTCTGCCTGTGTCACGCGTATCAGGATTCTGCTCCCACACTGAAAAGCCATTAGTTAGAACCAGGGGGAGGGGAGGCTGGGTGGTGCCCAACATCATGTCCTTTACCGTGTGGCACATACCCTAAGTGTGCTTGCAGCAGCGCTGAGATCAAGCGGCCGCAGGTTCATGCAAAAGGGCAGATCCTTCCCTCGTGCAGGTCCTTTGGCTGTTCTAATTTACAGCAAGGCAAGGCTGGGCCTTTCAGCAGCTGTGAGTGACCAGCCCTCTGAGTTACCAATCCAACGTGGCTGCTACTTGTACAGCTATTTCCTCACCCAGTGTTGCATCTTCACCCCAGTCTAAGTGACAGGAAAACCAAGAGATGTTCATCCACAGAATGCTTACCTTTTAAGAGCAGGTGTTGCCAAGAACTGGGCACTGCTGATTCCCTCTCAGCCACCTGTGTTTTCTTTACAGCAATTAAGATCTGTTCTGGATTTCAGTGGAAACAGGATACATTCCTATGAGTGTCAGTGGATGCTGAACACTTTCTGCACCTCGCAAAGACTGGGCACTAAGGCCCCACCCAGCCCAGCCTTGGTCCTCTGAACTGTCAAAAGACCGTCCAGAGAACTAAGACTGGGCTAAGTGGGGCTTGGAGAGTGGTGAGAGTGGTGCTGGAGAGCAGTGAGAGATTCATCTTGCTCAGCTAGATAAGAATTCCAAGATGTCAGCAGTAATGAGGAGGTGATAAGTTGGGTGAAAACAGTTAAAGAGAGATGACAAATAAAAAAATTCCATTTTACTTAACTGCTATTTCCATGTCCTACAAGTATTTCAGAGTTAACTTTGCCATTTATTTGAAGTTTTATTTTTGGATTTTTCCACTCTGAATTACTGGGTTTGGGTCCAAGCCATGAAGATTGTTATGAGAACAGTCCCAAGCTGGTCTACAGGCTTGCATTAAACCAACAAGATATGTTTCTTTTATAACATTTATATTATCCTGTGTTACAACATTGTTTGATATAAGTGGGTTATGTTATCCTATGTTGTAACACTGTTTGATATAAGGGTGTGTGTGGATCTCTGAAAAACACAAAGTTGATCATGATCAAAATCCAGACTTGGAAATCATTAGCGTAAGGTTCTGGCATTAGGTCTTGGTTTTATAGCCTCCTGCCCCCACTTAGGGTATACATTGCATCAGTATCAAGAATATTTAACTGGAAACTTCATTTGGACTCATAGTTATAGCTCACCCATTTTTGTAACCCAGGTATCTGCAGGCCTGCACAAACTTTCCTTGCTTTCTATCAAAATCTAGAGAGACCTTCAAAAGGTTTCAGCTTTAGCCTACCCAGGAAGGCATTTCAGTGCTAAGCACCCAGAACAATCCACTCTCCAAGCACCATCCTAAAAGATTCCTTTCTGTGAGACAGAAACAGGACACTATTCTCACCACAGCAGCTACTCTTAAAATCCTGAGCGTGGGTGCATGTGGCTGCAAGCAGACATACACGTGTGTGGAAGGGAGAGGGTGCCTGTAATCAACTCCCAAAGCCAGTGGGAGTGAAAGATTACCACAGGATTGGACCCCACATGTTTCATTTTCTCAGAGACCTGGAAAGAAATGTGCTGCATCAGACCTAAAGTAGTAGTGTGCAGGTTCATACTGACCCCAGTCACTCTAAGCCTGTGGAATGCTGTAGCTCATACATAAGGTTTAAATCACACTTGTAGAATGTTTCATGTTGACACTGGATGCAATATGGTTGTTTGAAGTAATGGTGTTCTCTTCTGGAGCCATGATGAGCAAGTCCAAGGTCAGACAAATGAAGTGTGGTAGAAAAGGTTGCAGTGTAAAAGGCTCATAAGGTCACACAGCATTTAGCTGTTCAGCGGAAGAAACCTGTCTGTCTGTCAGGGAATACAAAAGAGCCTATCTTCTTATGCTGATAATTGACATCATTCCATATATTCATTACTGTGAAGCCCAAATGTGTCCTCTTAAAAAAAAATAAATCGATAAAACTTCTCTTGTAAAAAACAGATCATTATCCCTACAAACTGTATCCACTGAACCACAGCCAGAAGAACAAGAAATAAGAGGTTTCAAACTTGTTCTCTTGTATGGGAGAATTTTGGTTGGAAAATGAACTGTAAAGTTATGCTCAATGAACATTAATCTATAAATAAACTGCTGAAGATCCTTAACGTCAATCTGTATTTTCCCATCCCTGTTCAATCTTGCCTTACCTTGGAGGCACATTTAAGAAGTGAAACTGCCAGGATGTTTCTGCACGATACCCTTTTTGTCTGTTTCACAGCTAGAAAGTGAAAGGCCCAGCAGGTTAAATACCAGCAGAGAAAAGTATTTTATTCAGATATCAGTTGCAAAGATCGGGGGAGGGAGAAGGCAGTGAGGCCTTTCAGGCTGCAGTGCCATGGGAGAAGAAAAACGAGACAGCAGAAGTGTGTGGTAACACAAAAAGAATGTTATCTCAGTGGAGGGGAAAATACTTTCAAATGCATAATTGCAAACACATACCCTCAGCAGCTAACCCAGAGCCCTCTCAGACTGCAAAGCTAAGAGTTTGGAAAGTGGCCAAAGTATCAGTTTTATTTGAGAGATCAAAGTGATGAAAGAGAAAGAAAGAATAGCATCAAATATGATTGATAAAAAGTATTGCTTTCTTTGATTGGTTTCTGCTCCCCCCTCCCTTTTCCACCTCATTCTTCTCCCGAGTTCACTAGGAAGAATGTGGGATCTGTGGTACATCCAGTAACACATGCTTGCATGAGATGTGCCTGTTGGAAAACACCTGCTTACTGCACATACCTGCTTCTACTCATTATGGACACACCATTTGTACTGGCTGCAGGTACCTGTCCTAGCTAGGATACAATCCCTTGTAACACTTCACAGCCTGCAGGCACAAGCGCCATTTCACAGTCTCATATTTGGTTGCTTTGCACAATCTTCCTCATACTGCTGAGGATCTACAAGACCACCCCCATGGATTTACAGTGACTCTGACCTGTGTGAGTTGGTGCTCTTATTACTTCTGACCCATGATTAGCCTAGATCCTCTCTTTATGATGCACACCACCTTTATATAAACATGCTGTGGAAGATAAAAGGTTTATGATGGTAAAACAGTTGGGTTTATGGTTCCTTTCACACAGGTCAGTGTATGCTGCCGTAAGCATAGACAACCAGGACCAAACCTTAGAACTAAAGGGCACTTTCACATGTGATGAATTGAAACCATGACTAAATGCTTGCAGGAATCATAGGTGATGGGCAGGTGTAAGGCAGTGCTTAGACCCATGTATTTAACAATATTATACAGGCCAGGACCTGCAAGTGATGTACACAGCCACGTTATGTGCACATATGTGTTGCAAAATCGGTTCTCTGCATCAGGATTTTGCAGGCTGTGGAGATGACATTTACTAGAACCACTTACATGAGCAAGAATTTATTACAGATTAAAGAACAGATCATGCCACAAGAATTCAGAGAAAAAAGCCTGTGGAGATTACTGGTGAGTAATGACACGAGAGGGAGAAAAAAATCTGAAAAAGATACTGGTTCCAGGGCAATAGGAAGAAAAATATTTTTTACAAAGAAAAGACAAGGCACTCTGAGCCATAACAGGCACCAGAGGGAGGGTAGACAGAGAAGAGGGAGACCACAGCAAAAGTGAAAGCAAAGAAAAGCCTGAGATGATTTCCTTGGTGAGAATGAGCAAAAAAATCCCACAATTGTTCAGAAGAGACAGACAGGCCATCAAAGCAGACTAGAAAGGACACAGAAGACCACAGGTAGGATATGACCATGTAAGAAGGAGAAGGTTTTTTTAAGAAAGGAAGAAATATCCACATGGGTGGATATGAGCAACTCCCTTATGGATTTGATAAACTCAGGCTTAACAAGATGTGGTTGTGAGCCTAGTTCATTAATCACTCAGCCACCCAGCTAATCCTGCACCCAAAATCTCAAAGCCTGCAATAATCAGATGCCATATTGGCAAGCCTGAACCCTGGGCCAACAGCAGATTAGGGCCTGCATGATGTATCACACTGCAGAACTGGAAGGAAAATGAGAGACAGGGGCAAAGGACATGGAGTGCGACTGGAGTCACAAGGGAAACCTGATGTGGAAAACACTAGAAGAAGGATCAAGAGTAGGACATGGGCAAGAGGATGAGGAAACTGTACTGACCAGGCAACGTGTGTGTGGTTGGGAAAGACGCAGCAAGCTGAGATAAAAGGGAAGAGGCAGGCACATCATGAAGGAGGACAAGAGAAATTTTTAAAATAGCCACAGTAACAGATTGTGTCATTGCTGCAGCTTCAGGGTTTGTGTTTGGTTAAAATAAAAAAACAATGCACACATCACCATGGCAGGGCCAGATCAGTTGGGCTGCAAAAGTAAGAAGACATGCAAGACTTCAGAACACACAGGGTATTAATAATGTAACAGATGATCAAACTCTTCCTTTCTTCTGTTGCTCACTCCACTGTGTTCATCTCTAGTTCTGCTGCAACCACCTATTGACCTGTTTTGGCGTGCACCAAGATTTGTAAGTGAGCTAACAAGTCAGTGTCTCCTAAGGTGAAATAACACAGAAAAACATACAGGTAAACGTAAAGAAGCACTCACTTTGGGGATAAATCCAGCCAATTTCACTGTTTCTGCTCTTGGTCCCTGTGCTTTCCATTTCCAAGCACTAATAAGTCCTCACAATGCTCTGTCACTAAGCAATTAGTATTACCTTCATTTAATGTGGAAGAAAATTAAGACTAATAGATGGAACAATTTAACTACACCACAGGGAGAGTTAATTCCCAAAGCAGGTGAGTCCTAAGCACTGTTCTCTGACCACAGCGATCAATAGTACTGCAGTCCTTACCCAAGTACATCAAAGCAAGAGGGAGAACTGTCACAGTATTTAGGGCTGCACCTATTCTTCATTCATTTTACACCCTATGGTCAACAAGAATGAATTATTGGCACAGAGTAAAACTGTAGGGCCCTCAGGGCCTTAGTTTTTTACTTTCTTGTCTGAAAAGCAAGCTCAAACTGAAAACAAGTGGACAGTGGACAGGGACAAAAACAAGTATGAGGAAAGAAGTCAGAATCATGCTGAAATCCACTGAGAGAGACCAAATTATTTCAAGAACAGAATTTAAATGGACAAGTGCAAAGAACCATGCAGCGAGGAGCAAACCAAGGTTGTGAGCTACAGGGAAATCCAACCTAGCACAGAATATGGCACATGGATGCTTAACAGCTCCAGCCTGTGAGACAGCAGGATACCACACAGCCTTGGCTCCATGGGGAGCCAGTTAACCCCTGGTTTACAAATCTAGCAACTGCAGTTACCAGGCAGTAACACAGTAAAATCTGCAAGGCACATCATAGCGTGTGGCACATCGTAGTATGCGGTACACACCACCACAGACTCGCAGCATAACAAACCAATGATGTACCCAAGGAGGTCTGGAGAGAAGTCAGACCAGCAAGAAGCACATAATAAAAGCTACACTACGACCTTGTCTCCATTGTCTGAACTGGCCATCACATTTTGATCAAGGGATGGGTGATCTTTGTCCCTTCATATGATCACCAACTGGTTTTCATAAGCCCTTCTCACTCCATAAGAAGTGTAGTGAAAATGAAGCCAATTTCCTTGAAAATATAAAATCTGCAGCCTATGGCATCCTTCTAACTTTTGTGGCAAGAAATGGGCTAACAGTGTTGTAACTGCACCTTCCATTGCTCACATGAACAGCTCCGAAACAGCAGCAAAGGTACAACAAAAAGCTGTTATTGAGAGTAGGCATTTGGTAGCACTTCCACTCCTTTCTTGTCTGAGCAAGAAATCCAGGGATAGGAATGGGGAGTACTGAGCAGCAGAAAGCATTGTCTCTGGGGTTTGTTGTAAAGAAGCAGTGTTCAGTGGGTAGCATGTTACCAAAAAGAGGCAAATCTTTCTGTAGCATCTCAGAAGCTTGATGGTCAGCTAAGGAAAACTTAAGAGATGTCATAGTGAATTTGAACAATTTTTCAGTTTGTCTTTTTTTTTTTTTCCCCTTCATTCTTTTTAATTGCTCATTATTTTGTCTGGCAGTTACTTCAGCGGCAAAGCAATGTACTCTGATATTGAAACAACAAAACAAACCCAAAGGAATGGCACACGCAATGCCACGATGATTCGGCAGAGCCTGCTGGTGGGGGCTGTCAGTGAAAGAGTCCTGTGAGGTACTTTGTTGGCTACACCTAGAGTTTCTATGGTATAAAGAGAAATGGTACTCGTGCTGTTTCTGGGAGATTTTTCTGTCTCTTACTTAGATGATGTGCACGTGGTCACAGGTTGGTACCTGCCCATGAAGCGTGCTGGTGAACTGTGAGATTTACTATTTTCTCTGAGAGTAAAAAAAGTCTCCCATTAGTTTTAGAAATATAACCAGGAAGCAGCTTTGTGCACTTAACAAGAAATCAGTAACTGCCTCTGCACCTCAGAGATTAACATCATCATCTAGATGACGTTTCAGGCACATAAGGCTCAATAAAGTTGATTCCAACCTAAAGAGCACAAGATCCTTTACTTGATGAACAATAAGCAGGGAGACTGGAACACAAACCATATCTCATTTTGAAAATGTCTTGAATAGCTGGGTCTAAAACTGGAGGTTGTAGTAGCTCTAAAATTCTAGGTGTGCACAGCTTCTAGCCCTGGACCCTCATCTAGGACAAATTAATTATCATTAGACCCAGTTTGAGGAGCTTACTAAATAACTACTTACTTAAAGTTCCCTTGGTCTTAACAATGTCATCACAATTTTCCAGTTGTTGCAAAATAAAAGTCTATTTCAGATGGATTTCAGACATTCATTCACTTAAGAAATGAATTGAATTCAATACTGCCAGTTTGTCTAACTCAAAGTAGAAGCCACATATAAAGGTACCTATAAATGTTCTATTTGGTTAAAGCAAACAAAGCATATTAAAAAAAAAAAAAAACAAAAAAACAAAAAACTATGGGGCTTTGGTAATAGTTCTTGCAAAGGACTTCCACAAAGGTTGAGTCCACAAATAATTGTCCTACCTTGATAACCTCTTGGAAGGTTGTGGATAGAAACCAGAGGTGCAAACAACTCTGCAGAAAACAATATCAAACTGTGGCAGCTAACAAATTAGAATTAAAAAAACCACAAAACCACACAGAAAAAAAATATTGTTTGCAACTTCCAGTTGCAAACAGCCACCCAGTCACACAGATCCTTTCTCTCTCCTAGCCATGCTAAGGGCTCTGCTGTCGGTTGAGTATTCGGGAAGGTTTCCACTGGAAAGCCAGCTTTGCAGGGGGTTGTTTTCACAAGAGGTGCAGAGGCATTTCAGGCCAGCCCTTTGAATTAACAAGAATTTCCACAGCTAATTCCCTCTGCGACAGCTTCAGCCTTTTGGATGCATTAACATTTGAGATTGCTCCCATTACTTTAAAATCCCCTCCCGTGAATTAGCACAGGGGGCCCGTAGTCGCTCCGCTGACATTTCACATGTGTTTTCCTAACGTGGCCATAGTCGCAGTTCAAGCTTTCAAGACTTTGTCAGCCCGACAAGAAATAAATAAATAAAAGAGCCTCTGAACAGCTTCACTGTGGTCTCCTTTAGGAACACCCAAAGGTGTCTGAGACATCTTCTCAAGCACAGAATTTCTCCTTGGAATAAACAATCTGCGAAAGGGAAAGAACAAGCGTCTTGGGCAGAAAGAGAACTATGTATAGCTGCCATGAAACAAATGTGTCCTGTGAAACAGGAAGAAAAGGGGAGGGGGGCAGTGGAGAGGGCAGCAGACAGCTCTGACTTGCTCGCTCTTTCCAGGCTTTGTATTTATTTCTGTCATGGATCTGAAAAGGCAGGCAGCAGACTTTGTAGAAGCGCCTTATGAAATGGGGTAAATAATGGACCCCAGATGCCCTTGTTTCCTTCATTATTCAGTCTAGGCCTTCAAAGCTGTTTTGCAGTGTGAGGTATCAGAGGGAGGTAGAGTGTTCTGTTAACAAGATTTCAATGAGCTTTGGAAGCAGGTCCAGGGAAGCTGCTGGAAATGTTTCAGACATACAGTACTTTTGTGCTTTTCTGACCTGTATGTAGTGAGAAAACACAGGACAGAGGGTGCCTTGGTTTTCGGGAAAACACCACCTAAGCAATGCGTAAACAACAACAGCAACGCTTTGTATGTATGTGATCCAATTGACCCAACATTCTCAAAGCATCTCAAATGCATTGAGTCCAACCACATTGCTTCAGACTGAAGCAAAGAATTTAGAAAATGTATTTCAAAAGCACAGTAAGCAAGTGGTCAGCCAGGGCCATGAAACCAGGCATTCGAGCTCCTAATTTTCTCTACTTCTTCCCCTCCTCCTGCTATGAGACAGCATTGCCTGCCTGCTTAGCAACAAAATATGGACAAAATAGATTTCACTTTTGCTTCAGGACCCACCCTAGACATTTCTCTCTGCATATTTCTAAGATTCCTCATGATTCGTCATCAACCAAAAGCCATGTGAACCCAGCTGATGTATTCAAGCACTTCAATTTTTTTGGTAGGTTTAGAACTGCCTGGCAGTTCAAATCCAGCCTCCATGGATCACACTAGTTTCTAATAGCTATATATCCTTCTGTCTGCTTTTGCATTTTTCCTTCTTCCCTGAAAAGGTTAAAAAAAATAAATTAAAAAGGGGGGGGGTCAAAGGGGGAGGGGAAAAGGTAAAAAAAAAAGGGGGGGGGCAAGGGGGGAGGGGAAAAGATTTTAAAAAAAAGAGAGAGAGAGATTGGTGGCTATTTCAAGCTGCCATTCTTCTTTTAGCTTTTGCTTTCTCCATTGTTGACACTGGCTCTCTATATTTACTCTAGCGACATTACATCCTGTCCGTGGGGATGGCTCTGTGCACTCAGATGTTTCCGAGTCACTCAGGGTGTGAGGATGTATTGTGCGCTGCATCCTTTCTGCTCCTGCGGCTTGCACTTTTTGCAGTGTGGGATCTCTTCTTACGCAAACACAATGGCACCACCTAAGGGCAGCTTCTGTACACGGGGAGACCTCTTGGAGCATTCGCAGCCCCTCTCTGTAGCCTCCCGTGTGCGCATGTACACACATGTGCCTCTGCCTGCACTCAGCTCTGCGTTGGCAATTTCATTTTCTCAGGAATCAGCACCGCACAAAGCTCATTCATGATTATAAAATCATGCATACAGAAAGAGACATCCATATTTTTATAGCTCCTCTGATAAGCCTAACAGAAAGGACAACTGTTAAAGCAGCTGCCCTTGTCTCAGCGCTCCAAACGAATGTAACAGCCATGCCTAATAGAACAATTTGAGCAGTTTTAAGGAAGATTAAATATAGGAAGAAACGCTCCTGCCAGCAGAACGGCAAGCTGGCACAATCCAGAGAAATCTCTCAACAACAACAACAACCACGTTAGAACACAAGAAATTAAAAGAAGGGGGGGAAAGCCCCAAACAAACCAACAAACAAAACAAAACCAACCCAAAAAAAGGCGTAGGAGATCCTTTTACTTTGCAGTGTCTAGGTGATCCAGCAGTATACACCCTGCTCTACATCTTCCTAGATGTTATGCAATGGTCCGAAATTCCCAGAAGAGTGAGGGAGTTTTTAAGAACAAGTTTAACTCGTTCTCCATTTTCAGCATCAGTCATAGTTTTCGTATTTCATTATTACAGATCACCTTTGTGAAAGCATGAAGTGCTTTCAGTGCTGAGGACAGGCATAGCAAAGGCTCTTCCTAAGAAATATTTGAGGGTTTGATCACTTGGAATACACATTTTTCCAAAGCAAACCCAACACAAACAACTTCAAGGGTAAGACAAGCATGAGTCTACTAGTGGGTACAGTTCCATGTTGTACATTCATCTAAGCTGTTCCATTTACAATGGCAAAATTGAGAAGGAAGATAATTGGAGCCTTTGAAATATTGTTTGTTTATAAATATAGCAGAGGTAGAGCAAGTTGTGCCTGGCAATTAATTTTCAAATACGTATGGCAGTGACCATGCAAAACTCTCCTGCGCTTTGCTTCTAGAAAAGGAAGGTTAAGACAATGACCGCCCAACAAAAAACTCCCTAAGGTTATTTTGAGGGGTATGGACTAGTTCAAAATGTTGTTAACAGGTTCTGGAGACTTTCACTTGACAATTTAAAGTTACTACCTTACAATAAATGTGCAAAGCCATTTAATTGTTTCAATTTGGTTAGTAGTTGGCAATATTGCAAGAGAAAAAAACGCTTCTTGATAGCCAAGGAGAGAAAACAGGGACTAGTTGGGCATAAAGGACAAACTACTTCCCACTCCTCAGGTCAGGATACAGGCATATTAGCAGAACTGGGTGGGGAACTGCAGGCTGTAATTGCCTATTCTGTTCCTAAATAGGAGACTTTGGTCTCTGAGAGAGCCAAATGAGAAAGAAATATATTTCAAGGTTTGTATTTTAAACGTTGTTTTTCAGGATGAAGTGAAACCAGAGCCTTTCAAAATGTTTAATATGCCGGTTTGTTAAGAAGAAAGTGCCAACCTTAAATATAGTCGTTAGAGGACAGATATTCAAACTCAGTTGCCCACCTGCATCTCTAAATCAGACCGTTTCCTGAAGCACTATCCCTCCAGCAGGAGGTTTGATTATTTTGGTATTTCCTTTAGGAGTTGGACTGGAAGTTGACAACAACTGCTGAGTGCTCAGCTCCTTGTTAAAAATGGCCTGGATATGCACAGATATGCAGCATTCGGCATCCTCGTCACATTCTATTCAGTGGCTCCCAATTTGCAGCATTGGCTGCTTAGGTCCTGCAACAGCTTTTGTGAAGCTGACTACTAGTTTTCCCACTTTATAGGCAAAAGTACTGGCTCTACACTAAGTCTAGAGTAGAAGCTGCCACAGACCCACACTTCCCCACTCTCCTGCATTTACATTAAAAAGCAGCTGTAGAAAGGTGAATATCTAAGAGATAGCAGCAAGCTCAAGGCCACTGGCAAAACTGGAGACACATAACTGAGGCGTACACAGACAAGAGGGAGAGATCTGCCCTTCCCTACATGAATGTGAAGCTCCATGCTCATCCTCAAGAGACTCTGTACTGATAACTTTTGCCTATGTAAGTATTGTGACTCCTCAGTAGTACATGTCTGTCTGAAGAGGAACTTGACATTATTGATAGAAAAAAAAAAGAAATTTTGTGAAGGCCATGGTGGGTGAAGCTACTACACAGGGGGCAAAGCAGGGGACAGGTGGTTGCACATATTTTTGCAGAGCATTCAAAGGAAAATGTCAAACCTTCAAAACCTTCAGCCCATAGAAAGAATTCCTGCTACATCCCCCAGACATGGGGTTTGTAACGTCAAAGACCAGCCAAGAAATTTACAAAAACCCTTAAAGGAGACCATAAAATCATTCATTTCAACTAGAAGTTAGGCAGACACAGGGATACCTGCCAGCCCCCAGGTGGGGTGGGCATTTTTGTGCCAGTGCATTATGTAGTCATTTATGACTGAGTGGTTATAAAAAAACATCAATTCAAGTTGTCTTTGGGAGGAATTTAGCTTAGCATAGGTTAACTCCCTCATGCAGCCCTCCTTCACCTTAGTGATAGGTTCCTTAACTCTTCCCACGATTGTCAACTCAGCAGCAGCTACACTACCAAGCCTTGCAGTTTTTCCAAAGCCAATATCCTCTCAAAGTTTGTAGGATTTTGTCTGAGTAAAGATGCCAGGATTTGGTTTTCCTGTTACGTCTTGGGGTGCAAGATGTGCAAAGCTAAAAGTGAAGCATAGAGGGATAAGGGGGGAAAAAAAATTATTAAACTGAACTGCTGCAGCCACCAAGATGAAACGTCCAGAGAAAAGCCTTGAAATTGCTTAATCTCCCAGATTAGATGGAAGCCTCAGCAGTGTTTATTGGAGAGAAGAGATGGAGTGTGCTACGTCTTACTTGTGCTTCCTGTATCCGCCTTGCTCTTAAAAGCGCTAAGTAGCAAGGCTGCAGGGATTATGGTGCAGAGGGGACTCTTGCCACTTTCCTTCTCTCTCTCTATTTAAACATGATAACTCTTGGCAGGCCTCGGTCACATTGTTTGTGTAGCCAGGACAAGAGGGTGGAATTCTGGAACACGTTCCAGCCCACATTCCGGATTTTCCTATAAACTAGCCTCTTATTTTAAACACACGCCTCTGTGAATTACCTTTGTGTTGCTATGCCATTTAAAATGTTTCAAACACTCTTGGTAAATTAAAATCTGATTCAGATTGAATTCCAATCAAGGTATTTCTTCATGGTAAATAATCTACTAAAAAGGGAGTGTTTGATTTGGCTGAAAAAAATAAAAATCCAGGGAGGTGGTGGAGTGTGGAAGAGGGAGGAGAAACAGCTCAAAGTCAGCCAGGGAGTGTGGAATCTTTCCCTCTGAATTAGTAATTTGAATAATTGCATAGAGTGACCACATCAAAATCGATACAACTGGGTTTTCCCGTGTACCGTGTCAGAGGACTGGTCTGCCTTCTGTGAGTACGATTTGCATATCTACCTTTTCTGCACCCTTAAGGAACAGGCACAATTTCAGCGCTCATTTGCCCAACAAAGGGATGTGTTAATTTGCAGCTAAAAAAAGTACAAAATGAAGGTCAAACGGAGAGAGTCAAAAATGCAGTCCCTGCTTTCTCTTTCTCAGCTGATTGCTGCACAAAGATCAACATTGCTCAATCTGCTGTGTGTACTTTCAGCTCAATAAGTGCTTTCATTCATCATTCACAACTCGCTTTATTATGAAAGTTGAACTATATCTTTAACACAAACCACACTTCCTTTGTCCTGAATGAAAGATCTGCCTGGGCACACCGGAGAACAGGCTCCTTGTTGATGCAGTGTTATCATATGCACTGTATCTTACATCTTAAAGCCCACAGCAAAAACTACCTATGTAGAACAAACTTCCTATGTAGAACAAACTACCCAAGTAGAACACTTTTTAATTAAATGATGGAGGTAAAGGAGCTCTTTCTCCACCGGTGGCACCAGGTTTAACAATCCATTTGTCACACGAATGTTTCTGGATCTTCTTTCACCAAGCTGCTGATGCGTATTAGGACCTACACTCCCTGCAGGCATGGCCCTCCTGGATACCATCTGCATACCGTATTAGAAACTCATTAACTGGCACTGGTGTAACTCCAGCTTTACACTTGTGTGCCTAACACTTTTTTGTTAGATTCTGTCTCACTTTACTTCCCTTCAATTTGCTGTCCTTTTGACTGCTTTTCCACCCTTAGCCAGCATTTGCTAAGAGTTCTGTGTTCAGATACTCCCTAACTCTCTAAGGAAAGAAATAGTCAGAAATAACAACAAAACATGGATGTTATACGACATTACTTAATTTCCCTGTTAGCTTACAACCATTACAGGTACGGAAAGGCAATAGAATTAGGTTGTCAGAATCTGGAGTAGAACATGAGAACAGGGATCCTGAAAGGAAAGAAACAAAGTAAACCAGCTGAAAGACAAGGAAGAACCTACTTACATTTGTCACGGCAAGCACCTTTCCTGAGTCTGAAGCCTGCCTAATGAAGTTAGAGTAAGTTCAAGAAACGCCTGCACTGTCCATATGTAGAGCATGGATTTCATCTCACTCTCTTTCACAAGCCACTTCTGACAACTGAGATAAGATACGTCAACACTCTACTTGCAGAGTTTTTCACTCTTTTAGTACATCAAATACATTTCATATCCTAACAAAATCTCTCCTTCCTACTCCTCTGCAAACACAGACACATTTTTATGACTGTTAGTTGGAAGTGGTACTGAACATAGGACTGCATCATGAGACAAAAGAATGACTGGAGAGTAATGCTTTGAGGGTATGTCTTCACTAGGTACCAAAGGAGGTTGCTCTGGTTTGTGAGTCAGAAAAACAAGAGATATTGAGGTATCCACTGCTTCCCCAGCCAGTGCTGCTTGGTTACTGTCCATCCAAAGAAATCTCCTGCACAGCATCATCCTCTGAGTGCTAAGTGATAGCCTGAGAAAACAAGTCACACATGTACTGCCATGTGCTCCTCTTATCTCTCCTCCTCCTCTTGTCCGCTGCTGAGAAACCATTAACACACTCAGACCTCTTAGAAGGAGTACAAGCAGGTGACCTCCTGGACTCCCTCAGCTGATAATGAGCAGACACTGGGGTAAACTTACCTTGTTAGCTAACAGCAGCTTCACTAGCTGATACAGCCACATCCCACCTAACAGAGGATCTCTATTCTTCAACTTGCTTGGTGAACTCCAGCATTAACAAAATTGGAAGGCAGCCCCTGAGCAAGCACACACACTCATTTCCAAACATGACGAGACAAAAAAGTTTCTGAAAACAAGAGAATGATCAGGAATATAATTTAAAGACAGCACATACAACCTGTAAAAGAAAGCAAAGGTAGGAGAAACGGGTATGGAAAATTCGGAACCATCTCTAACCAGCTACAATAATGGATGAAGGCAAAGCAGTAACATAGATACGCAGCTCCACAGGATGAAGCCATTAGCAATTTTGCAGGGTTTGCAACTGGCAGCCATAAATGGCTTTGTGCAATTTTAACAATACATGCAAATAACAGGCACTTGAACATCAGAGGAATCTTGGATAACATTAAATAAACCCTAAAATTCTAGTTACCTTCCTTGCCAAGTCTGAGGGTACCAAAGAATGTGAATTTTCTTTAATTCCCCAGCACCCAAAACCAACAGCCCAGGAACTTCCCCTCTAGAGGGTGGCTGTTTTCTGATCTGGTGCAATTTTAACAGACTTATACCAATAGCATTTCAACATTTTCAGAAATTACCAGAATACAGTATTCACAGCTAAGACCCTCAACATCAGAATTATCATATGGTGGCTGTGGTAGATCAACAGCCCATGCCACAGACCTGAAAGAACCAAAACCGTCAGTGCCTTACACCACCATAGCCACATTGTAAGTGTAGTAGCAACAACGTTTCTAATAACAAATTCCACACAAACAGAGAACACACAAGGCACACAGAGGCTAAGAAGATTCCACCCTTGGCAGGCAGGTATGTTCACTTTCTCAGTAAGAGCAGAATTACAAAACTGGCAGTCCCTATGAACAAGCATTTATCAAATTGGAATCTGTTTGTGTTGAGCAGGTGAGAATTGGTATTTAAATGTCCTGAACGTGTGTTTGTGCTTTGTCATATGTTTGGCATTGCTCTACAATTAAATAATTTATGTAATCAAATGGCAAGAACTATCATGTTTAAAAGGGTAGCAGAAGCTGTGAAAGATTCATGATAGAGAGTTCATTAAAAACAAATTTAAGTCCTATGTAGAGCCCCCTGCAATGATGAATTTCAGTTTTATGGCCAAAGCTTACAGGCAGGTTATGCCCTATTTAAGTCATATTCCACAGCCCATTTACAACCAGCCCTTTGCAGTGCTGCTATGAAATTCAACCAGACACCCAAGGACTTTTTGGGTTAACTTAAAGAGTTAATGCAACGCTTTGAAAAATGGTGAAATAACCATAACTGGAAGATTTTAAAAGGAAAGGAGACAAACACCTGCCAGGAATGATGAAGGTATAATTGATCTTGCCTTGAGGCAGAGGGATGGATTACAAGATCTTTTGAGGTTTCTTCCAAACCTATTTTTCTTCAATTCCAAGATGTGGAAATAGGAAAACAAAGATTCACAGAAAATATCTGAACAACAGGAGAAAAAATAATTGTGTAATTGAGACCAAGGTGTTTACCAATCACAGCTTCTATTACACTTGGATTAGAATTAACAACACACTGCAGTACTGAGAGAGGGGAAAGGAAAAAAAGCAGGGGAAACCAGAATGCAGCTACCTGTTGTGGAATTGAAGGTAAATGTACATTTGCCATATGTGCCCTGTATGTCACCTTCCAGAAGCCTAAGCACAGTTCAGCTTTGTTTTGAAAATCAGCTTGGATTGTCTTGAACATGTCCAGCCCCAGGAAAAGGAAAAACAAGTCATGCATTTTATAGCCAAACCTTCAAAGTGGCCATAATCCCAGACTCAAACAATAGGTTATATTCAAGCACAGGCACAAGCATAAACCCCTGTCTGTAAACTGAGGCTGCAGCATGTACCAGTCAGCTCCTGCTGCAGCAGTTGACTCCTCAGTGATAGAGGAAAGGTATGAAGGCATCCTTTGGGGAATCAGATTCTTAAACCCATTCTACCTCAACATTGTTACCTTCCTGCAGAGCAAAAATAGCAAAGCCACCTTTCCCTCAGGAAGGGCAAGCATGAAGCATTTCATGTGTCTAGAGCTGACTTCCCAGGGGTTCTTTCTGATTTATATTTCTTTATTAAGGGATTTGATAAGATCATTGTACAATCAACCTTTATTTCCTGGGACTGGAAGTTGCTTTCCTCTATCTCCATTTGCAGTCTGAATGTATCTCAAGGGTTTCCAAATCATGAAACTGTGCTGCTTGTACAAATGAGCCAAGCTCATGGGTTTTTAAGAGTGAAAAATTTAACAGCCAGTCTTGCATCTCACTGAAATTACTGCAGATAGTTCCCAGAATAAAGGCAGCTCTAATACCGTGCAGTTATTTGCTGCTGTTCTGAGAAAGGGTAGTAAGAATCAATGAAAAATATACATTAAAAAGACAAACTCAGAAACACAGCATGTAGAGTGTTACTTCAGAGCAATGGCGATATTAAGGTATTTTTTCCACCTTTTCTATACTGTATTCAGAATTTTTGGCAAGGGAATGAGGAAGCTTAAGGGAATACCAAGAATGAGAGCAGGCGTTTAGAAGACAGATTTGATTCCTAACTTGCTCACAAGTTCCTCTGTGACAAATCATTTTGTGTTATGAAACATTAATATCTTGGAAGTTGTTGTGCTTATACTCCCTGGGGAGCATGTCTGACCTGGAAGTGAAGAGTGCAGAATAAACAAGCTATGAGATATGCAGTAGCTGTAGATTTGGTGTGACATCATTTTAGAACACAGTGGCTTTCTGCAATCTTGTTCTGTGCCACAGTCAGATTATAGCAAACATGTGCCATTAAGGTTATGAAGAGAAGGGATTTTCACTTATAAAAGTAGAAGGCTACAATGATACCTACAGGAATACAGGCACACACAACTGAAAAGTAGAAGGCTCCCTACAGATCAGCTTCACATTTAACAAAAGACCATAGTCAGGAGTGGTAGTAAAAAGTACATAGATTTCCCAGTCAGATTCTTAGTCTGCTGACCTCAAAGCTACGCTGAAAGTGATAAGGATGATTGTGGCAGGGACTCGAATCATCCAAAATTCTTGCACCAAGAGCATCCTCTTATAGTTAAGGAGGACCTGCAGAGATGCTGAAATGCAAAGAATTAGAACTGAATCACAAAATGCATTCTGCGTGTAGGTTATCTGTGCACTGTTCCTTGCTATTATTTAGTCTCCCTCAGATGATGAGAAAATATACAGAAGTAAAACAATTTGCCAGGATTTTCCTTCTGTAATAGCTACCAATACCATGCCTCCATTACAATAGCGACGTCAGAGATTCCTCCCTTCTCATTAACTCCCTCAGGTGGCATCAGTCAATAGAGAAAGGCCAAGGACAAAGCATCCAGACTGCAATGGGTATCTCTCCTTGCTTTCCTATCTTCAGTTATATCAGCAGCCTATCCCTGCTGGGTTTATACACACTGTGTTTGCACAGAAAGCACACACCAGGACTTTGGAAGCAGAATGTCCAGGCCATAGAAATTTCGTCATCTGACCCAAAAAGTGAAACTAGCAATGCAGTCACAGCTTCTTTTCACCTGCCTAATACCTAACATGAAAAAGAGGTGAGGACAGAGGACATTATATTAAGGGATATGTTACTACAGGAATCAAAGGTAGTGGCTAAAATTGTCCAGCAAACACAAGCCTAAACTGTAAACTGGTCAAGTAAGAGTGGCTAATAAACCTTTTCTGTTGGTTGCAAAGTAGAGACAAGCAGTTATTGGCTAGGTGCTCTGCACAGCTGTAAAGTGTGAGGGACTTGGAAGGCATTGTGACTCAGACACTGAGGGCTTGAATGTGACTGCATAGTAGTGAATAACTTGTTTGTCGTTCATGTGAATAAAATGTGGAAGTAGATCGATGCTTTTCTCCATAATATGGGTTCTCTGCTCAGCACAGTAAATCTCCGTCCTACTACAATAGTGTGAGATCATTCATGCCATTAGTTTCAATGAGACTGACTCTATACTGCATGCAGTTTGCTGTTCTCTTTCCTCAGTATAACAAAGCCTGAGAGTGCCAGCTGCCTCTTGAGTCTTAAAAAGAAAGAAAGAGAGAGAGAAAGACTTTTATTTACCATGATTTTGATTGGTTAATTTCACTCTATTATTTTGTTGCTTCCTCCCATATGAAAAAATGCATTGTGGTCCAAACTAACACAGGAGAAAGGCCGTTCAGCTAGCATGCCAAACAGAAGTGACCAGCTTGTAATGACACTTTGGACACACAGCATAACGACCCCATCAGCCTCAACACTGCCTCCCAAGATTAGTTTTTCCCCTTTGCCGGCCGGGGCTGTAATCACAATCGCATTTGCTGAGCTCTGGTGGAGCAGGAGCAGGCACACAGCAACTGGGGTTTACGAGAGCAGAGTTGTAGTTGCTGTAGGATATGGCTGGCATGGGGATGACAGTTGTCATTCCTCCAGCCAGAGATAGGAGGAGGCTGTAAAGATAACCGTGCCACAGCGGAGTTCTCAAGCCACTCTAACAGCCTTCTCTCCATCTAATGCAGCCACACTGCTGGCACACTGAAGGAAAAAACTGCATCAGCACCTTGCCATGGAGCCTCTTCCCTTCCATGCATTGCCATGGCAGGTGTTGCAGTTTGTCACTTAAAAGGCAGCTGCACTCTAGAACTTCATACCCAAGGTGACAAGCAAGGATGCCCTGAAGAGTCAGAACGGGGAGGTGGCATTTGAGATAGCAGTAAAAACAAAGAGAAAAAGATTACAGTGTCCACATTTGAAAATACCTCAGTGAGTGCATCACCAGAGGCCTGGCCTTTAGAGATAGGCTGAAAAAGTTCAATAAGACAGATCCATATTCCAAGGACACATTCAAAGATTCATACACTTGTGTTTCACATGCTTTCAGAAAATGCTTTTTGAGACCCTGTCACATCCCATATCAGGACTGGCTGGTAAAACTTGAGCAAGTCACTAAACCTCTCAGCACAACAGATAGCACCGCAGTGAGATGAAACCAAGAGCATAAAGAGCCCTGGGATGCAGAGCTGAAGTGGTTAATTCACAGAGAAAACGTTGTTTAGATGAGGTATTGATATTGTTTCTGATCTCTCATAAGGACTTCAGCAACACTGAGGAATGAGGCCTGGGACCTGGCACTAGTCTGACTACCCCAAGTGTTAGGGAGCGAGCAACAACAAACCCATTTGTTCAGTACCAGCAAAACAAAGGCAGCATTACATAAGACTACAGCAACGCATTGGCTTATTGGGAACCCAGTTCCAGAGGTTGTTTTAGGCAGCATTATAGTGCCATATAAATGTATATTACTAACAGCAGAGAGCTCAGCAGCTTGGCACACGTGTTAGCTTTCAAAACATCTGTATTTTTCCAATAAATGCTCACAACAGCTCTCTCAAAATTGATCTTGCCTTCTTGCCTTGAAAAAAATGAGGAATCAGCTGTTTAAAAAAACCCAGCAAAACCACCACCCTAGCTACACATTTCCTTAGTATGCTGGAACAGCATCTCCTGGGCAAAAAACTCATGGGTTTTGACAGAAGCATGCATTCTAAAGTATGGATTTACCTGATGGACCATAACAGCTATGAAGGAGCCTGTCTGGTCTACTGGGTAATGTCTGACCAGATGTTTTTTACCGTTACTGTACACCAAGCACCTAAAAGTTCTGAAAGTCCTGCTAAGGCAAATGGAAAACAAAGCAGAGGTGACTGGTGGGAACCAGCATGGCTTCGCCAAGGGCAGATCTTGCCTGACAAATTCAGTGGCTTTTTATGATGAAGTCACAGCGACAGTGGACAAGGGAAGGGCAGCTGATGTCATCTACCTGGACCTGAGTAAGGCATTTGACTCTGTCCCACATGACATCCTGGTCACCAAACTGGAAAAACATGGACTTGATGGATGGACCACTCGCTGGATAAGGAATTGGCTGGATGGTCGAACCCAGAGAGTGGTGATCAACGGCACAATGTCCACCTGGAGACCAGTGACAAGTGGTGTCCCTCAGGGGTCAGTGCTGGGACCAGTGCTCTTTAACATCTTTGTCAGTGACATGGACAGAGGAATGGAGTGCACCCTCAGCAAGTTTGCAGATGACACCAAGCTGTGTGGCACAGTCGACTTGCTAGAGGGCAGGGATGCCATCCAGAGGGACCTGGACAGGCTGGAGAGGTGGGCCCAGGCCAACCTCATGAAATTCAATAAGGCCAAGTGTAAGGTCCTGCACCTGGGTAGGCACAATCCCAAGCACAAATACAGGCTGGGTGGTGAATGGCTGGAGAGCAGCCCTGAGGAAAAGGACCTTGGAGTCTGGGTTGATGAAAAGCTCAACATGAGCCTGCAGTGTGCACATGCAGCCCAGACAGCCAACCGAGTCCTAGGCTGCATCAAGAGAAGCGTGGCCAGCAGGGCAAGGGAGGTGATTCTGCCCCTTTACTCTGCTCTCGTCAGACCCCACCTGGAGTACTGTGTGCAGTTCTGGAACCCTCAGCACAGGAAGGACATGGAAGTGTTGGAGCGGGTCCAGAGGAGGGCCACAAAGATGATCAGAGGGCTGGAGCAGCTCTCCTATGAGGACAGGCTGAGAGAGTTGGGGCTCTTCAGCCTGGAGAAGAGAAGGCTTCGAGGGGACCTGATAGTAGCCTTCCAGTATCTGAAGGGGGCCTACAGGAAGGCTGGGGAAGGATTATTTACAAGGTCCTGCAATGACAGGACAAGGGGCAATGGGCTTAAACTGGCAGAGGGGAGATTTAGACTGGATGTTAGGAGGAAGTTCTTTACAGTGAGGGTGGTGAGGCACTGGAACAGGTTGCCCAGGGAGGTTGTGGATGCTCCCTCCCTGGATGTGTTCAAGGCCAGATTGGATGAGGCCTTGAGTAACCTGTACTAGTGGGAGGTGTCCCTGCCTATGGCAGGGGTTTGGAACTAGATGATCCTTGAGGTCCCTTCCAACCTTACCATTCTATGATTCTAAATCACAGAAATATGTGTACCTCCAAAAAAACCCAGAGACTTCTACACTCCAAAGCACACAGTGACTTGGACCATAATGCATGGGGCTGTTTAGTCTGAAGAAGAGGAGGTTGAGAGGGGATCTGATCAACCTCTATAAATATCTGGGCGCTGGGTGTCTGGATGAAAGTGTCAGGCTCTTTTTGGTGGTACCCAGTAATAGGACAAGGAAAAACAGGCACAAGGTAGAACACAGGAGTGTCCACCTCAACACAAGGAGACACTTCTGTATGGTGAGGGTGCCAGAGCCCTGGAGTAGGCCGCCCAGAGACAATGTGGATTCTCCTTCTCTGGTGACTTCCCAAGCCCACCTGGAAGTGTTTCTGTGTGACCCACCCTGAGTGACCCTGCTCTGGCAGGGAGGTTGGACAGACTGATCTTTGGAGGTCCCTTCCAACCGGTACCTTTGTGTGACTCTGTGATTTTGCAATAACCTCACAGTAACTACAAAAACCACTAGAAAGAGAGAAACTTAAAAGTAGTTTCAAAGAACTTCACCACTATGGTCTCCTGGTTTTACACAACATTGGTCTTACTTGGGCCATCTCTACACCACTTGCTAGAGAGGTGTCTGAGGCAATTTCACCTTGAAGCACACTAACAACTCCAGACTTACCAGGGTCCTAAATTCTCTCAAATAAGGGTAAATTTTACCTTTGTCAAGTAATCCAGAGAGGCATGGAAAGAAGAGACCCTTGTGAGACACTGGTGTGCTCCTCTCTGTAGCGAGGAGTGTGAAGGGAAGGGGTCAAGCATTATCACTCTTTACAGTACTTACATTTATGACTAAAAGAGCTCACAGTAAATAGAGCCTTCAAAGGTTTTTCCTTTCATTACTGGTGAGTTTGTGCTTCACATACGGTTGTACAGTTGTCCAAAAAATGGTAAGCTAAATAAAATCTGTGGGCTTTGCTCTTTTTGTCAGTGAAATAAAATTGCTTAAGAATACTTTTGGTGTGAAAGGTTTCATAGAAAGCCCTGTGGGATTCACAGCCTTCCATTGTTCAGGTAGCTTTTTGGATCATACACCCCAGGACTTTCAGGTAAACATAGAATAGTCCTCACTGCCATCAGCATTCCAAATTGTGCTTGGAGTGTAAAGTATTATCAGTGCTTGCCTGCAGGTACTAATGTGTATGCAGTTCATGACTGTACCTGTGCCGCTCTATGGCCTATGCTCCATTTAAGTTCCACTTCAGTCCTGATTGAGATCCCAGATCAGACTTTATGCCTTCCTCAAGGTCTGTTGCAAGTGTGAACGTTGTCCAAGGAATACTAACACACTAGAGATTCAAACCTTTTACCATAAGCCTAAAACCCAGAAAGCTAAATGAGATCCATTGTATATTGAACAAACTAATTGGTGAATGGGAATGATGTTGGCAGTGACAGGCTTGTTTTCCTTAGCTGAGCAGGATACTTTGCTACTATTACTAAAACCTCACTATGGCTATGCACACTTCCAGTTAAATATAACTGCAGGCAACTGGTCACAAGAAATGCTTAATAACACACCTAGAGTGCTCTCTTCCCCAAAGGTCCCATGCTAAACTACACATTCAGATTGACATTCATCCAGAAAAGCCAGACAGCAATCCTTCAATCCATAGAACGGTTTGGATTGCAAGGGACCTCCAAAGGTCATCCAGTCCAAATCTGCTGCAGTGAGCAGGGACCTCCTGGCTCTGAGGAGACCTTAGAGTGGTCTTCCAGTAGCTGAAGGGGGCCTACAGGAGAGCTGGGAAGGGGCTTTCTATGAGGGTTTGTAGTGACAGGGTGGGAGGGAATGGATTGAAGTGGAAAGAGGGGAGATATATACTGCATATTAGGAAGATAGTTTTGAGAATGAGGGTGGTGAGACTGGAATAGGCTGCCCAGTGAGGTTGTGGATACCCCCTCCATGGAGGTGTTTAAGGCCAGGCTAGATGAGGCCTTGAGAGACCTGGTCTAGTGGGACCACTAGACCCTGCCCACAGCAGTAGATTGGACCTGGATGATCTTCAATGTGCCTTCCAATCCAACCCATTCTGTGAGTATCTGAAAATACTGAAACTTTGCCTCTTTTCTCAGGGCAGGGGGAAGGTGTTCATGATTTTATTGTTTGTGTTTTGGTGGGTGTATGGGTTTTTTTGGTTTGGGGTTTTTTGGGGGGGGGAGTGTTGGTGGGTTTGTTTGATTGTTTTGGGTTTGGTTTTGTTTTGTTTTTTAAAAGTTGTTGTTTGGATGTTTTGGAGTTTTGTTTTGGTTAGGTTGTGGTTTTGTTTGATTTTAAACTAAGCCAACAAAGTGGGGGGGGGGGGCTCAAAAATTGCCACAGGATTTTTTTCCAATATATTCATAGAAAATTGCATCAGAAGGCATAAATAACAGATAACTAACTGCACTAAAACATGGGCTATGTGTATCTCATTCCTCTGGGTGCTTCAAGAACAGCATGAAAAAAATTCAGCTACTGTAACTCAGAGCAGAAAAATGAATTTGAATGTAAGGCTCCTTTATGACTGGAAACTATTACCTCCAGGTTTCATTGAAATAGGTCCCTCAAGGCAAGCAAGAGGCTGTTTCCATATGTATATGCTTCAACAGACAGAGGCTAACTGGACTGACCATTTAGCACAGCCTGCCACGTACTGACAAAACACTTCCTCCTGAATACTGGGAGAAGGGACATTTGTCAGTTTGTCATTGTCCTCTGCAGTTGATTTTGCTAAGATGCTCCTCCTCTTTCCAACAGGCATTTGTAAGCAGACACATGTTTAGGTTTTCATGCTGTTTTGAAAAAAACACAAAAAACAAAAAACCCCACCACAACCAAAATAAAAATAAGCAGGACCATGAGCTTCAGCCTAGAGTCCATGTGCAAGTGGAAATTTATGAACTCTACTGCTGCACCCCTGTAATGCCAATGTTTGTCAGGCAGGCAGCAGGGAAATTACAAGTGACATCAGTTTTAATCGCAGTGATGTACTAGTGGGACAGGGAATAAGGACTCAGTTAATAATAAGGCCTCAGTTTAGAGCTGCAATCAAGTGCTGTTTCTGGAGGTTTCATCAACACAGTTTTGACCCTGACACAAACATTTGCAAAGGCAGTGCTCTGGGATGCTGGTACAAATATGTCTGCTTATCAAGCAAAGCTACCAGCTGGTCTATTGGAATTCACTCCTGCAGGTAGGTTTGCTCAAGACTGTGTCAGTGAAATGTTCTGCAGCATCGATACAGGTTTTCAGTTGTGTTTTTAATAAAAACATTGCCATTATTCTCTCTGAATTCAAGAGAACTGCCATCAGCCTGAATTTAAAGCAGGTTATTATTTGCTTATCTACTTCGGGGTTTATTTCATCATTTCAAATTCTCCATGTTGGTAAAGGAAGTGCTGGGTGAAAGCAGATCCTATGGCTGCTATACTAAACAGAGTCAGGGAGTGTTCCCAGTTACGCTGGAGATTTCCTGTGTCAACTTCAATAATTCACATAACTTCCCTCCTACAGAACCCTTGTGAGAATTCACTGGCATTTGAAGAGCTCTTTTGTCCTAAGTAGGAAGCTGCTATAAAGCAGATGACATTTCTAAATTGATTCCCTCTCTCTTTTTTTTCCCCTAATGCTACAGCAGATGAGCTGCATTGCTTTCTCATTTTGGAAAAGAGCACTAAAAGCTCTTGGAGTCTATTGTAATGACAACTCCAAGAGCAATTAAAATTGTTACCTGCATCAAGTTCTTAATTTGGAGTAACTCAGCTACAGACAGCAGAATGAAACAAATGAATCAGAGAATCATAGAATGGTTTGGGTAGGAAGGGACCTCCAAAAGCCATCCAGTCTGACCCCACTGCAGTCAGCAGGTACATCCTCCACTGGAGCAGCTTGCTTACAGACTTCTCCAGCCTCACCTTGAATAGTTCCAGGGATGGGGCCTCAACTACCTCTCTGGCAACCTGTTCCAGTGTTCCAGCACCCTCATAGTGCAGAACATGTTCCTAACAGGCAATCCAAACCTCCTCTGCTCTCATTTCAAACCGTTGTCTCTCATCCTGTCTCCGAAAGCCTTTGCAAACAGTCCCTCTGCAGCCTTCTTGTATCCCCCTTCAGATACTGGAAGGTCACTGTTAGGTGTCCCTGGACCCTTCTCTTCTCCAGGCTGAATACTTCCAGATCCCTCAGGCTGTCCTCATAGCAGAGCTGCTCCACCCCCGATCATCCTCATGGTTCTCCTCTGGACCTGCTCCATCAGGTCCATGTCTTTGCTGTATTGAGGGTTCCAGAGCTGGATGCAGCACTCCAGGTGAAGGTTCACCAGAGCAAATTGTCAGAATCCCCTCTCTCAGGCTGCTGGCCATGCTGCTTTTGAAACAGGTTGGCTATTTAACTTTTTTTTTTTTTTTCCCCTAAAAATTATTCCAAACAAGTCTCCTCCCAGGAGCCTGAAAGTTGAAAAGCATACAAGTTCATGGAGATCCCTATGAGTAAGACAGTCACAGAATACCCTTTTATGTTGAAAGAACATTACCCACTGTGGTCAGTACTTCAAATACCAAAGTAACTTCTGTGCACTTGATATCAAGTGGAGATTCTCACAACTTAGTGCTATACTCTTTGCATGTCTTTGTGCCTTTGCAAAACATAAACAGAGATAAGGGGGTGTAAAAAAGCAGCAAGGTTTTCAGCTGCAATTTCCCCTCACCTTCCTTTCTGTCTCTCATTAATAGACTCCATTGTTTATCTTAATCTACTCTAATGTGTGAACTCATCTGGAAGACAGGTGTGGAAGAAAGCAGCAATTCACTTATGATTCAGCAAGCTGCCTGCAGCAAAATCACATAACTACATTTCAGAGAACAACCTGGTTTCAGAGAAGGGAAGAGAGGGTGATGGACATCAAGAGAGAGCAAGGGAGCAATTGTGTGTGAAGGTAACACTCTCTCCCCTCCTTGTGGTCTTAAAACGTTCTTGCTGCCTGAATGCACAGATCTGAATCTCATGCAGTTCTTCATTTTAGGTTGAGTCTGCCCTTAATGAGATGGAAATCTAATCGAGTTACTAATAGAATGCAATTAAATAGCAGAATTGTTTCTGCAAGGTACATTTGCAAGTTCATGTACAAGAGCAGGGAAGCTGCTTGCAAGACACATTTCTTAAAGAGCAACAAATAAGTACATCTGGTAGAGCTTGCAGGAGTAATTGCCAAATATTATATCATTAAGAAATAATTTTTCACCATGAGATTTGCATGGACAATAGATCCTTTAATCTCTGAGCTGATGTCGAGATCTTGGTAGTTGGCATAGAGATTCAGTAAGTTATGTAAAGCAAGTTTGAGGGTTTAAGCCAGTTCCCATTGGCCATCATCCACATTAACAGTGGAAGTGGCTGTTGGTATCGTGATAATGACTGATTGCTCTCCTCACTACAGCACACTGAACAGCACCAGCCAGTGCAAAGGTTGACACCAATGATGGCAAGCAAAGGGTATAGAACACGTACAGGGTTTCTTTCATCATTTTTATCGACAAACCACACACTTATTTAGTGCCCTGTATCATAGTTACCTTAGCCCATCTTCATTATCTCTTCACTCTACATTTTATTATTATGTGGCTGCTGGGCAAAGGAGGAGGTGAGATCTGCTCTAAGGAACTTGCAGACTATAGCTAGGAAAAGAATATAGGAAGGGAATGGGAAGAAAGCAGCACAACGTGTGATACACAACAGGTTGGTTCAGGCAGTTGTTTCAGCTGCAGGTAAACACCTCAACACAGGAAACACCAAAGTTCACAATGGCACTAGTGCCTCCTCTAAGCCAAAGGGCATGTGTGTGGGTTATTGGTAGAGGAAAGCGAAGTAGGAAACAGTGATGAGCAAGGTTATTTAGGGTAAACAGCAGGAAGAAGCTGTTAAATAATTCACCAAATGGTAGTGTATTCATCGCAGCATATCAGCTGTAGTGTAGGCACTAGAAGTCCACCAGTATAGCAGAAAATAAATAGGTGACACACACTTGAAAAGAAACAATACTCCTCACTAAACATGATGAGCCCACAGGTCAAATGCTGCAATTTTGGTTTCCTTGTCTTATAAAATGTAGGACAGAAAAAGAAAAGTTGCAATCCTAATCAAAGGTATGCAGCAGCTTCCACACAATGAATAACACAACAGTCTAGGGGGCCTCAGCCTGGAAACCAGGAAATTATGGAGGACACGTGGTTAATGTCTCCAAGTTCGTGCCTGGCACAAGAATGGCGAATAGCAAACAATTACTGCCTGTAGCCACCAATACAAGAACTGGGAGTGACAAATGTAACTTACAGGTGACAGCTTTAAAGTGAACAAAAGCAGGCATTTCTTCATGCAGTGTGTTTCAGATAGGGAATTCCTTACCACAGGACAGTGATGGTAACATGGAAACATTCGAGGAAGAAAAGCTCTAGTACTGAATTTTTCTCTGGCTCAGGAAAGAGTTATGAATGAATATGTCTGTTACACCTACCGCATCAATTTTCTCTTCCCTAAGTATCCGCTGGCAGGTGCAGTGTACTTTGCCAGGTGCTCCTCTGCTCCAACTGTGCACACGGCAGAACTCTGAAAATGAGACATTGGAATTTCAACACTTTCAATACATGCTGGACCATTTGAAGAGATAAAAACTAAAGCCTGGAGCTTCTTTAATTCCTTTAAGTTTCAACTAATGTATCAAAGCCTTTCTGGGAGGTATGATGGGAACATGTCTTTAATAAAAAGTTGAGTTTGTAGAGCACACTAATTTAATGAACGGGCCTTCATAAAATGTTGGTACTTTGGTATGTCTGATGACCCAAAAAATAAAATCAACTCCATTCATAGAAAATGTTGCATTTGTTGTTTTCTTCTGGCAGAACAGAGACCAAAAGGTTTGTGCTTCAAATGCTACATTCCACAAAATATACTATTTTCACACCACTGTAAAAATAAAGCAAAGAAAATTAAGGATCTGATTGACAAAACTACTCAACAACAGAGGTGTTCTGTGCATTCAGCAGATCCCTGATGAAAATGCTTACTTGGGTTTGAGAAAAACAACCTTTGAGTCTGTGTTGTAACCCACCAGATTCTTGAATGTAGGGGACCTGTGTCTCAGCCAAATGCCTTCACTTCTGCTGTGTTCCCGTTACAACTGTACTAGCAGCAACTGCAGTAAGTGTTCTGCATCTGTCCTCCAGCAAATCCCAAATAAACTTCAGAACAGCAATGACTACACTAGGAACAGCAGTTTAGGAACTGCTGCTCCTTTGCACTCTGGAAATCAGGATAGTAGACAGTGAGAAGGAAGCAATTCCACTTGTTCATGTTGGTACTGACTTGCTTGAAACATTCAGGTTATGGCAAAAAATAATCTTCAACTCCTTTAAAAGCATGACTGTAAAAGGATACATGTTCCTTCTAAAAAATCCTCACTGTTTCCTTGGTTAAGTTACTCTTTACAGTGAAACAGGCTTACAAGGAAGGATCCAGTGTGCCTCTGCCCCAAATACCATCTATTTGGTGGTCACCCGCACTGCTTAAGATCAAACTCATTTTCCCCTCCCTGATTCTCATGAATTGCACCATGACCTCCCATTTGCTAAAAACATTCCCTAAACACTAGTTACTGACATTCAATTAAATTTATAAATTATTTGTTGTTGTTGTTGTCAGGAAAATGGATCTCTGAATCTCTTCTACTACACTGGAGACAAAAATTGTTGACCCAAGCTTTGTACATCCTAATACAATGAACCCCAGTGTTAATGAGACCAGGAAACTCAATACACGTTCTGGGTTATTGCAATTCCAGTTCAGCAGCTCCACAGGATTTCTCACTCAGACAACCAAATTCATTATGTGGCTCCATTCATAAAGCCCTGCTGTACCTCATACTGGTCAATACTTGGGGACTGATAAGATAGCGGCTGAAAGGACTTCACTCAGATCTGCATGACCAGTTTCTCTACTTGACAGAGTGCAATACCCAAAGAAGTCCTTTCAGATACTTCTGTCCCTGCCCCACCTATGGATAGTGAGGTCCTGTGAGGATTGGTAAGAATTAGTTTAGTAGGAAGCAGGAGAAGCAATTGTTATTGCTCCACCTCCTAAACTACTGTGTTACAATGCAGCTCTCAGTATCTGGAGCGTTTCACGGATAAGTTTAAGCCACAATTAAAGCAAACATTCTACAAAGCTATGAAAGCAGGTGAGAGGAAGCAGCATGGCCTCTTCAGAGTGAAGATATCCTCAGAATAGCTCAGTGCCCTTAGCCAATGTGTACAAAGAACATCCACAGAAATTCATTGCAAGGTTCCATTTTCCATTTGGATATAGATTCTTGCTAGGGAAGTCCAATATATTGCAAGCAGGCCCTGAAGCATGAGTTTTAAAGGTGAGAAGATGCAATCCCTCTGATCTCCCTGAAGCACGGACACAAGCTGGGGAAAGACCAAATAGTTAAGGAAATGAGCAGAAGTAGCACACTTTGGAGTAGGTGACACATACATGTTCACATAACACCCTAGTTCCTGTTGCACCAAGAACCTCTTTTCCTGCTAGTTCCACTGGGATCTGTCTGGAAGCAGGTCTCAGTCTTGCCTTACTGAGCAAGGAGTCTGCCACAGTGTTACAGGCTCTAAGACTGCAATGAATTTAAATAGATGAGATTTTACTCTTAGCTTTTCTTCCTGCAGGCTATGTACAAAGCTTTATCTGAGTTCCCACCACACCTCTGCCTGGGAATGGTTAGCTTTCCCTCAGGGTCACTTGATATGGAGTCCCTGCTTTATATATACAAACACCCACGCCTTCATTATACTTCTACTTTATTTTCCTCCTAGGCTTGCAGTTCATTCTGCCCTAGCTATAAGGACAAGGCAGAAGGTGCTCCAGCATGACTGTACAATTCAAGAGCAATGCAAACTCCAGCCGTCAGCAAAGTTTTTGGATAGCAAAGAAATCACCCAGCCCCCTGGCAGCACTGTAACTCATGCCTCCCCATGAGCCTTCTCTTGGGCCATATGCATACCGTTAAACAGAGACATCATAGCCTGGCTAGGGAAGTCCTTGCCCAATTCAGGTGATTAGCTGCCCCCAACCAACCCTGCCCTACTCTATCCAAGCCTCTTCGCCATGGTGCTATTACATCTTTACTCAACATGGTCAAAAGTTTTCAAGACAACGACAGGTGCAATAGTTGTGCATTCCCAGGGCAAGATCAGCAGCTTTAGATTTCACAGAATCACAGAATCATTCTGATTGGAAAGGTCCCTCAGGATCACCAAGTCCAACCGTTATCCCTACTCTGCAAAGTTCATCCTTAAACCAGATCCTCAAGCACCACATCCAAACAACTTCTAAAGACATCCAGAGTTGGTGACTCAACCACCTCCCTGGGCAGCCCATTCCAATGCCTGTCTCCCATGCTAGATCAGATGAGCCAAAGTTAAGAACACTGCTTTCAACAGTGCTGAAATTCCCCCCTGAAGTCTTCAAAGTGCTATTAAACACAGAACAGAATAATCTCTAGCAAGATAGTCCATGAAAAGCACGTGTCCAGTGGCAGACAAATGACTGCTTTCATGTGAGACACCGAGAATAGGAATTGCAGTACAAGGAAGAAGTTGTATTTCAGACACCTTCAATAAGCCGAAAATGTGGTACCCAGGGCAAATTTCCATCTTGAGAATTTAAACAGTTCTACTTAGGCTTTTCTTGTTTGTTTGGTTGGTTGGCTTCTGCAGTGCATTAAAAAAAATGTGAATTAACAAGCAAGAAAGGTGTCCCATGAAGTCTGTCAAAGTGGAGTTACTGGAAAACAGCAATAGAAGGAAAGGTCATCACATGTATGACAGTTATGCAGAGCTTCAAGACTTTAAATAGAAAAGAGTTTATGTAACCCTGCATCCAAGTGCTTCCTCATGACAGCCTCTGACAGCCAAACCATCATGGTGCGGTTAGGAAACACTACCTGTTACGTTTAGGGGCTTCTTTTATTTGTATTACACTGACATCCACAGGCAAAGCAGGAGGTGTAGTAGCAGCCTTTCACAGAATTGTGATGTTTTATAACAAGAGATGTAATCACCAGATATTCATGCTGTGGTTTATACTGTAGCAATAGAATAATTCTGAGAATTTGTCACTGTACCAACTAACACAGCAATTGGAGTGTCCACTGTGCCGTGTAGAAGGCACCAAGGCTGGATTTTACAAGATTGGAATGCAACTGAAAAAAACCAAAAAACTAGTGATAAAACTCGTTCATTCATTTCATAGAACTGTAGAACAGCTCATTGTATTTTACAGGGGATTCTGCTTTTTACCAGTTACAAGTCAAGTTCTTCTCCTCACAGACCTCACCTAGAAGCCTAAAAAAATATCCACCCTGCTTAGATGGTTTGAGTGTGCAAAACTTGTCTTCAGGAGATATGTTGAGATTTTTCTTTAGGAAGCACTTTATCACTGTAATAACATGAGATTAAATAATTGAGAAATTCACTCTGGAACCAAAGCAAGCCAGAGAGCCGACACACGCACTTCAGCTGAAACAATTCATTGCACAAGCTGCATTACTTCTTCAGTCACTGTTAAAAACTTTGTCAATATGCAATGAAGAGCCTGACAAGCCTCGCACTGATGAGAGGGTTCAGTGCCACAGCTCTTTACTCAGCAATTCACATTCCCACTGCTCCCATAATGCCACTGCTGCACACCTGATTTCTGCTCCCCACGCAGAGTATACCAGCTTTCAGTCACGCTTCCTGTCTGCAAACATTCCTATCCCAGTTGCAAGCTATATTATTTGCTTTATAGTCTTTGTAGACAATATTCCACCCATACCACTAAAGACACCATCTGAGGAAATCTGAACACATGAAACTGCCAAACTGATGTCCCTGTTTCAAATGCAAGAAAAATTACAGAAGAGGTGTTCTAAGAAGCTGATCAGGGGCTGGTCATATACATCACCATCCTCAGATTGCTGGAATTATCATTGCTGGCTTTGTGTCACACATTGCCTTGCTCATCCTGTAAGGACAAAGGTCTGTAAGAGCTGGGACTGTAAAAACGATCCATCACCAGACCTTCAGCTCTTCCAAATACTCTTCTGAAAGACGGAATGCAGCACCAGACCTGGAGCCCATTTGAGGATGGGGATATGTTCAACATATTTTGGGCTCAGAGCATCTATCTGTGTGTTCTTATGATATGGTAAATTCAGGAAAACAATTATTGAAACACTGAATGTAGCAATCATTGTGGGCAAGACACCTCAACAGTCTTGTCATGATGAAAAACAATCTTAAGCTCCTCATGAGCATCACCAGTTTTCCAGTGAACTCAAGCCTAAAATGGTCTTTGTGGTTGAAGTATGCATTGCTGTCACTGGAAATCAGAAAGGTATAACAGTCTTGAGTGTAGCAGTGTAGGAACTCAGACAATTCTGTCACTGCATATCTGGGTGCAAGCTTTTCCTCAGGAATAACTGCTAAGTCATTTTGTCCTTTCTAAAAGTTGCTCAGTCTGGAACAAGGCAGGTAGGAAGGAGAGGACACTGTCACTGTGTCATTTCCACAGGTCATCAAGAAACCAAAGCTCAGGCCACTGCAGCATGGGCAAGAAAGTTCCCTGCTATTACACAGAAGAAAGTAACTGGTAAGTACTATTTAAAAAAAAAAAAAAAGTTTGGTAGCCTCAGGAACTGTCTTTACAGTATTCTTTGCATACCTTACATTTGTTGAATGGTTTCCAAAACTCAAGCTTTCCCATGGGAAGGCAAAGAAACAATAGCAATTTCTTCTGAATGAAGCTCTCCTAAAGCCAAAGAGTAAACATACAGTATGTGACCTGAAAGTTTGCTTTTAACTGTACAAGTGGCTAATTACATAACCAATCAAAATATCTTCAAGACTGGGGCTTAAAAAAAAAAAAAAGAAAAGAAAAGAAAAGGAGAGGTGGTGATTCTAAACAGTTAGACTGCATAAAATTGTATGTACGTGCACATACTGAAGTTTAGTGATGTTTACGGATGCAGTGTTCTTCTGCACAGCGATATATAACCCACAGGAAAGTTGCATTCTACCTGAAAGTCCAGTGCAGGTTAAAGAGGCGGACCTGTAAGCCCTAGTTCAGCTTCCAACAGGGAACACGAGCTGATGACGTGGCAGTTGTGGAATGTACTTGCTGCATGTCCTGGGCATACTTCTCCAGATCAAAGAGTGAAATAGATGGAGGTTTGAGACTGATTTTGAGAGGTGGATGTGTTTGCGGAATTTAAGTTTCCTCTGAAAAATTGGAGGAGTGGAGGAAAATCTATTTCTTTACCAGAGAGACATGAAAAAATTACCTTTAGGGAAAGGCCTTGCAAGTCAGAGATGTGATGGACACTCATATGTGTCAGCCACATCCATTCAATGCATGGAGCTTACTGGTTCTTAAAGCAAACAGAGAATATTAACTCTTAGAAACTCTTTTAGGCACCTGTGTTTCAGGTAGAAAGGAATTTAAACATTTCATGCTTGGTCTGTGCAAGTGTCCACTTCTACAACAGTTTCCATGACTGTCCATTTCTGTGCAAAAACAATTGCAGGTTTCTGTGTCTGGGGTTTGTTCCAGCACCCTTCCTTGCTGTGCTGATGGCAGGATTAGCTCAGGGGCTCCCTGGCCCCTGATGATGTGGCTGACTCCGTTAGTGCTGCCTGCAGAAGGAAATCCAGGGGAAAATTAACTTCATAACTTTAGGAAGGTCAAGAGGAAGGTACAAGGAGTTTGAAACTCAGACACAAAATGTTTTGCAGGTAGAAAAGTCTTCTCTGGAGACAATGGCAGGTTGAAGCTACACAAGAAAGAAGCCAGTAAACTATTTTTGGATCAAGATCCTCTTTCAACCCTTCTGAGAGACCCATCCAAGGATCTCACTAATCCAATGTTCACTGCCAAGACAGACAAATTGAGCTGAAACACAGTTGAAGGAACTTTGCCCTGTTGCAGAAGAGGTGGTGGCATATGCAGTGTTGGAGCATGGCCACTGCTTGATCATCTCTGAGAGCAGGAGACCACAGCACAGCCTCTGAGTCAATCCACCCTAGCAGCTGCTTGGGGAGAACAGGCAGAGAGGTTCTGGCGTTTTTCTCACTCTGCTTCATCACCCACTCCTAAGCTGAAGTGGTGATACACTACATGGGGAGAGTCAGTAAGAAACCTAGAGGATCTTCATGACTCCTCCTGGCTGGAAAAGCAATGATTACTTCTGGTCAGGGAATATAGTTATTTAAACTAAATCCAATTCTGAAGACTTCAACCTCCTTTTACTTCACAACTGGACAAGATATGCAGCTTTGGAGACAGCACCTCCTGAAGGTAGCTGCAGAGAAGCAGCCCAGTAATTTGACATTGCAACAGCTAACACAAGCCTCAAAGCAAAAGTTCTCTGTAATGCTGACAGCAAGCTGAAAGTAATAACTGAGAAATTTTGGGGTCATACACATTTCCAAGGAACTACACACATTTCCAAGGAACTACAGAGTATGAGTTCAACCAGACTCAGAGAATTCTTTTCATTAGAGCGAAAAGTCAGCAAAATTTCCACCAAGCACAAAATATACAAACTTTGATCGTTACATCTCCAGAACAGTAAGCTGAACAATAGAGATTCCAGCCTTAAACAAAATAAATCCATCTCTAGTTACTAAAATGAACTCTAATGTTTCCATATGGGACATTTATTTACTAATGAGCAAGTGCAAATACTAACTACTTTAATTGCCTTACCAAATCTGCTTCAGTTTATTTCAGCAACCAGGTGATCATGTCATACCCCACCTGGAGTACTGTGCGCAGTTCTGGAGCCCTCAGCACAGGAAGGACATGGAGGTGTTGGAGTGGGTCCAGAGAAGGGTCACGAAGATGATCAGAAGGCTGGAGCAGCTCTGCTATGAGGACAGGCTGAGAGAGTTTAGGGTCTTCAGCCTGGAGAAGAGAAGGCTTCGAGGGGACCTGATAGTAGCCTTCCAGTATCTGAAGGGGGCCTACAGGAAGGCTGGGGAGGGATTATTTACAAGGTCCTGCAACGACAGGACAAAGGGCAATGGGTTTAAACTGGCAGAGGGGAGATTTAGACTGGATGTTAGGAGGAAGTTCTTTACAGTGAGGGTGGTAAGACACTAGAACAGGTTGCCCAGGGAGGTTGTAGCTGCCCTCTCCCTGGAGGTGTTCAAGGCCAGATTGGATGAGGCCTTGAGTAACCTGTACTAGTGGGAGGTGTCCGTGTCTAAGCTGGAAAAAAAATGCAGCACTGAAATATCAAGGAGAACCCTGGAGATGTACAGTATAATTACGAAGAGAGGCTTGCCAGTGCCTCCAACATCATGTGCCAGTATCAATATTCTTAAGGAACTGCATTTGTTCCCATATGCTTCTACACGTGGTCAGAGAAACATATTAGAACCAGTTTATGTCCCAAAAATCAGCCTCCTAGACCCACCCAGTCCAGGTATATAATAGAGACCTGCTTGTCCTAAGTAAATATCTGAGCTCTGGGTTAACTAGCAGACATTTGACATTTTCTTACATGATTCTGACATCTGAATGTCCTGCAGGGAAGAAAAAAAAAAAAAAATCACTGAGGAAATACATTTGTCATCAAGGCAGCTTGCAGTGTTGAATGTCCCAACTGCAAAAAGTCAGATGTTTCTGAAGTTCTCTTTCCCCAGCCCTAGGAGGGGTTTCTTGAAACATCTGCAGATGCACCTCTGCAAAACGCTGCAGTATTTGTAGTTATCCATTTCCTACTGCATCTAGAAAGCTGTTCTCAGTCACGTTCTCTCCTGATGCTGGAACAACCTTTGCTTCTTTGCTAGGATATAACCTGTTTGCCCTGCTGAGTACCACACTGAATCAGAAACGGAATCTCGGCACTTATAAATCAAGTAAGGTGGACTACTGGCAAGTGGAAAAAGGTTTTAGCAAAAGCCTGGGAAAATTCCTCTGGCTTTAATGGGCCTTGAATTTCACCAGCTTTTGTTTCTAGCATGGTGCTTAGTTCATCTGCATGAAACAAGGCACTTCGGAAGTAATCAAGAGTTTTGTGTGCAGTCAGGCATATTTTACCTTTTGGAGCCTCTCCACAGGAATGAAGAAGGTAGATGTACTGGAAATGAAAACAAGGGTCCCTTCCAACCCCTAGCACTCTGTGATTATGTGACTGCAAAACTACACTGTTTGTACTACAGCTCTGCCTCACACTAACCCCCTGCATGTTCATAGCCATGGGTCCTTATTATCTGCATCTCCTCAAATGATTTTTGGGGCAAATTACCATATGATTAAAAGTGTCCAATTCATCTTTCCTTCTCCAGCCTCTGAACTCACTGAAGTGAGATAAACTTTATCAGAATCCATGTTGACCTTCCTCTCTTTTGAACTTGGAAACATTCATTAACTTGGAAGTTATGTAGCAGTGGGACAACTTAAGTGACACCCTTTTTGGTATTTTTTTTCCTGCTGACTGACTCTTTCAGCACCTGTAACTTCTTTAAAAATGAGCTCATCTGAAGTTGGGAGAATCAGAAGAGCTATAATTTGGCTTACTTCCCTTTTTCAAATCACATAAATGGTGCATCTTACCTGAGAAAAGGTTATTAATTTCTTCCAGCCTAGGTTAAAGCTGTTAGCTCCCCCCTGATAATTGCCATTGGCAGCCAGTCAGATCAAAAGCAGCAGAGTGAAGCAGGGTTAGCCCCGCGACAGAATGCAAGCAGGGGCAGAAATGTAATGGAAGCCCTAGGGTTCACCAGAGGAAGGTACTCAGTAACAGAAAAGAGCATTAAAAAATCACAGCCCTAATGCACAAACAACAAAGCCTCATGTGGACAACAGAACAAAGTTCATATATTGACTTTATGTGATATTGATTTAACTGTACAAAAAAAACCAAAACCAAAACCAAACAAAACCAATCCACACACCCCACCCCACAAAAAAAAAAAAAAAAAAAAAAAAGAAAAGGCAGAACAACACATCCATACACATAAGCAGCATCTACAGCTGGGCAGCCATAGTTTATTCCACTAATTCAAAGTCACATTACACATTCCTCATCCTCCTCACTCCAAGTAACTCTAGGGGTTTTGGTTTGGATTTGTTTGATTTGTGGGGGGTTTTTTGTTTGGGGATTTTTTTTTTTTTTGGAGGGGGGTTGTTTGTGTGTGGTTTTTTTTCTTCTACATGATGAAGAGCTGCTAGAAAATTGACCCAGTACTAAGTCCAGCTATCAGGTTCCTACTACTATGAGGTGCAGCCCAAAGGCCTGACCTTCCTGGACAACTCCAAATGATCAAAATCATAGAGGGTAATTTACTTGCTGCCCCAGAGGACAGCAGGATTTCTTCCCCAGGTTTGCAGTATGATTACCAACTGCTCAGGATCTCTGTTTTATATTCTATTGAGAACCAAGGACTCAATAGCACAACAGCCAAATGTCAGCAAATCCCAGTAGTACTTTCCTGAAGAACTGGTGTGGTCGTTCACAGCAGTGAAGGTTCTTCATCAGTGTCCTTTATTAGAAGGGAGCAAGGTTGGTACAAGAGCTAAGGGGACCCAACGCACAAGCAGCTGTAGCTACCATTATAAAAGATGTCAGATTTCTGCGCAAGTTATTGGTCCCTAAGTGTCACTCTCAGGGTCACTATAAGCTGGGTTACCTTTCTCACAGTGCCCACTGCTGCGAATTCATTTTCATAAGAATTCTCTTTTCCTTTGCAGTTCAACTATTCCTACCCTTTTGCCTTTTGGTCCTGCCTAGTTAGAGAGTTCAAGAGACAGTTTCTTGCTCAGCAACAAGGTCAGAATGAATAATGGTAGTAGTGTTATTTATGTATGGATAATACATTCCGGGAATGTTTTCACCAAAGTGATTCCAAAATGCTGGTTTGGTATTCCCATTTCCCTAATGAGCAGGGCCTCGTGTTTGTAACTAAAACATAAACCAGTGCAACATGTACAGAAGCTTTTCTAGTGCCGGCATCACAGTTAACAGGAATTAGTACAAACACATTCCTTTTCTGTGACATTGCAGTTTCAGAGTTCAATGGCCCTTATTGTATCTCAAAGCAAGATGCAGCTTCTCATGATTAGCCATGTGCATGATATGATAGCAGAATCAAAAGAGGTCAGTCATCTACATCCAGTAGCTTCAACCCACCACTGTAATTACTATTTATTTATTTAGATGAGGGTGGGTGAGGGAATAGGGTGGTAAGAGAGGCAAAAGAGAGGGCAAATAATCTGGCCACAAAAGGCATTAGATCTTCCAAACTATTGCAAATAGGTCTTGCAGTGCACATGTCAACCTAGGCACATTAGTGCCCTGTGCTTACCAGGCAAAACCAAATGGAGTTCAGAAGCAGTTCTTCCACTGAATTCTTCACTTGGGCTGCACCCACAGAAGAGTGGGCTAGCACATACTAGGTCTGGGCTAGATGACTAGTCAGGTCTTTCCCGTTACTGAGGTAGTCATTTTTCATGTCTGTTTTCAAACTGCTGACATTATTTTATGAAATGCCTACCTATAAACACTTATTAGTGTCCTGGAAGGCAAAAGAACTGCCTTGAGTCTAGAAAACAAGAAAGAGACTCATTCTGGGCATTGCTTGTCTGCTACAACACAGGTATTAGCTTAGTCCTTCTGTCTTCATTTCCCTTGCTACATGATGGGCAACATGAATCACCTTTGCATGGTCCTTTGAATTATTGTAGTTCCTATCTGATAGCATGAACTTGTGTTCAGGTTTAAACCTGATGTTTATTACAAAGACATACAAGGAGCAAAGTAAAGAGTTTACAGGTGTGTTTACCAGCCTGCCCAGGTCCCTCCTGATGGCATCCTATCCTTCAGACTTATCACAATAGCATCAGATGCTAAAGAACATTCTGCTTGCCAGTCAGTACTGTATAAGTCTAGAACAGATTTGGCATTAGGACTAAGCCTCACTCTTACACCCACTAAGCAGATGGTGCCTTTGGGCTGGGAAAAGCAATGAGCGTCCTTCTGTCCCTAGTAAATTCTGGCTTAGCTCAAGTTCAAGTAAAATGATTGAAGCTCAGATAAAATTTCCATGGCATTTCTGTTCCAGCAGGAGGATCTGTGCTTGTTCAGAACCTTATCAAATTGCCTTGCAATGTAGAAAAGCTTTGCCTTCTACTAATAACATTCTTGTAAGGCTTGGATACAAGAGTCTAATTTAATAAGACATAACGGAAAGATCTGCTTCTAGAGTTAAACACACTACCAGAGGCTGACCTCTTAGCCCAAATATTAAAGAGACTACAGCATCAGCATAAGGTGAGAAAATGTTGTTTGTACACAGCTCTGAAAGTTGGAGACACTGAGGAAGTGCTTTATGCACCAGATATCACTCAACCAACCTGCAACCTGCACAGCTTTCTGGCGGTTGCAGCACTGGCTGAGCTGAAAGGCAGCTGGAGAGTTGCACACAGGTGAAAGTCACTGTCAATATTTGTTCTCAGGTAGGTATTATTTTTGCTATCACCATCTGCAGCAAGATGACCCACCCATTCATAAACTTTCTTGTCTTTGAGAAGGCAGGGGAGTTATTGCTGCCTATATCAATTATTCCAGCTCTATGAATTAAGCTTCTTCAATTTAATTGCCACCCAGATGTTCAGGCCATTAACCATTTAAACCCAGAGACACTCCAAGCTGTAAAAGAAACCTCTGCATTTGTAATGGAGGAACATAACAAAGAGCTGCTGCTGAGTGATACAAACCAAAACTAAAAATACAAACGACAAAGCACACACTTGTCAAACAACTTCTAAGACCAATTGAAGAATCAAACACAGCCCTGCCAGAGCTTTGAACTAAAGGAAGCAGATGCTTGTGCTGCTGTGCCATGCATTTCCACCCAGCAGGTAGACAGGATGAAATCCAGTCTCATCAGGTCACCAACAAGGATTCAGGGTTAGCAGCAGATTGGGCTAAGCCAGCAATAACAACCCTTTTACATATGATTTCCTGATACAGGGAAGCTAGATATTTCCATTATTTCATCCTCTATTTCTCTGAGGACAAACTGCTGAAAACTAAATTACACTGGAATGCAGGCATCTATTCTGCTCCACAATAGTTTATTGAAATAAACTGCAGGGGAAACATTCCTCCTGTGGATGTATCTGTGACTGCCACCAAGTGAAGTGACCAGCATGCACATGGGGAAAGGCAAAGATGATGTGCTTTATAGAAGTAAAGGTGATGCAGGTGGGATCAAGTCCTGGTAAAATAATTGAGTTGATTGAAAATATGTCATGGGAATAAACCAAAGTCAGATCTTCAGATATTTATGTCTTTGCTTGGCAAAAACCACAGGAGGGCCTGTAGAGGCTTGAGTGTCAGGTTTGTGTGAATTAAACTTTTTTTTTTTTTTCCTTCTTTCTCCCACTAATAAATAGACTTGTTACAGCAGCAGCAATAGAGGGGGAGGTCTGTCTGGGAAAAGCAATCCACTTTCCACAAGATATCGGTTTCATCCAGAAATTGTTCATGCTACTGTCAGTTTCCATTTCTCTGTTTTTCTCCCCAGAGGTCCCCAATGTCAACTACAGGCTGCTTCTGGTCACTTTCCCAAGGGAAAGCTTTGTGTGGCATTAATGGCTGGAAAGGCTTGGATTTGGAACAGTGTGAAAATCCATGGAACATAAGGCTATAATGACAGCAATAGTGTATTTTAAACTCAAGGTTCCCCAGGGTATTGCATCAGTAACACAGCTGAGACATAGAACCAAGAGAAGAATTCTCATATTATTTAACTATTTCTTATGAACCAGCAAGCAGTTAAAAAGAGAAGAAGATTAAAGCTCCTCCAGCAAACCCCTGAAGGCAAAAGTTCTCTCTGAGACCACTGAGCTCGTGTTTGCCTGTGTGCAGGTTTGGATGCAATCAGAGGGGAGAGAAGTCAGTCAGGTAGAGCAGCAGAAATGCAGGAGCCCTGCTGGGCCTGCACAGACAATTCTGCTGGAGAGATAGAGCAGGCCTGTCCCAGCAGCACTGCAGCCAACTCCTTGTGAGCAGCAGGCCCCACGCACTTTGGGGAGCATCCTATGTCTGCTGCCCTTGGCCATGCAGAGCTAGGCACAACCGTGGCAGCTCCACACTCTCTGAGGGCCATACACAGGAGGGAGTGTCTGGTTCTTGGGATGCTGTTTGCTCTCCAAACAGCTGATCCCCCTCTTAGTTTTGAGAAAGGCAAGAGGTAGAGTTTGCTGTAGTGCTTCAGAAAGAGCTTATGTCCCAGTAATGCTGTGTGCACACTTCAACTCCTGCCACCACAGCTTCACTTAGGCTGGAAGGGACCTCTAGTCCTGTTCCTGCATTGATTCCATTCTCTTCTCCATGGAAAAAAAATTACAGATTTGTGCAGGACCCACTAATCAACCTCACAAAATTACTAGCCAGAAGTGAGGGGTTTCTGTATTTTTAAAGGGTATCCATTTACTAGTGCTGAAACAGTGACTGAAATACATCCACAAATTTCTTGAGCTCAAGCACACATCTTATCTAAACAAATTTAACCTAACACATTTCAAACCATAGACAAAAATTACGATTCCAGGACACAGAAATTCCTTGGGAGGTAGAGAAAAGTTCCTCATTAAGTGCATCCATCAGATGCAGCTTAAAAACCAACTGAAAACGTGATACTGAGTCTGTGATAAGCACACTAGTTACCTGGAACAGACAGGCTAGGATTAATGCAGATATTGGCCAGCATTTTAAGCAAAGAGTGACCCAGAGATGTGGAGCCTCCATCTCTGGAGTCATTCAAAACCCACTTGGACTCTATCCTGTGCAACCTGCTCTAGGTGAACCTGCTCTGGCAGAAGGTTGGACTGGATCACCTAAAAGAATGCCTTGCAAGCCCTATCGCTCTGTGACTCTGTGAACAGGCACACAAATTACTATGGCTATGCATTTGTTCCTGTATTTCCACTTCTTTTAACTACTCACAGTTTCTTCAACTCATGCATGGACTCCAGAATGCCACTCAGTCTTAGATGGATGTCATTCTCATGAGACAGGTCTGGTCTGCCTAAGCAAGAGATACTCCAAAATTTCAGCTGAAGCCAGGGAGAACAAGGGCATCTGTTCAGTTTTCTGAATGATAAACTGGGAATTTCCCAGGCTTCATGGAAACCTTTTGGAAGTCACATTTACTGTCTGTTTTTAGACTCAGTGACACAGAAAGCCAAAGTGATTATATCTTAATATTCCACAGCCAAGAGACTAGTTTCATTACAGGGCTGCATTTTGTTCTGTGCAAAATTCAACAAACTGCAGTTGTGCATTAAGGAAATATTGAAGAGGAAATGAAAAGTGTATTCAGTCAAGTCTCACTTTCATGAAAGCATAAGTATAGACAAGAGGCAGTATAAACAGTGCACATTGGAAGCCTTCATTATTGAAGTTGCATGTAAGCACTCCTTTCATCAACAAAGACTAAAGAAAGGAGAATTATGCCACAGATCACTTTTATTTTTCTTCCAAATTAGATAGGTAAAGATAGCGGACCAGAATTTATTAATAAGTGAAAGGAGGCCTCAAAAATCTGAAGAAATAATAAACTGATCTGCCTAGCTGTAACTCCTCCAAGTTATTCTGTCTCAATCCAAACACCTTCAGAACTGGTCCTCTAAAAAGACCTTTTCAATCTTTCCTTGCCTTTTACAATACACCAGTGTTGCTCAATTCATTTAAGGCTTAATTCATGAATAAGAAACCACATTTACTCCGCACTCCTGCTTGGGATCTATCACACAGCTGGGATGAAAGGGCCTCGATTCAGAAGTTGCCAGGAAGCTGGGTCATAGTGGTCCAGGGTCAAAGTTTAGGCCAATACAATGAAGTCCACAAAAATTTGAGTAATGTGCACTTCTCATCACAATATACAGGAATGAGCTTACTGAGTCCCACAAAATATTCCTTACAGATCCCAGAAGTCTTGTTGAAGAGAGAAAATGAATAGAAACTGCAGGCATCAAGTACTCCTCATCCTCAGTTGAAACTGCCGGGATGGGGAAAGGAGGAGACGACAATTGTAGGAGAAAGTAAAGCAGAGCACTGTCCATTCTCCAGTGCTATGTGGCTGCTGACCACAATAAATAATGATTTTTCTCATCTGAATTTAAACACTTTGGGGATCACATGCATGTCACACAGAATTTAGAGAGAGGGGAAAGGAAAGCACACTCCAGCCTTGGACAGGAGGGGTCGTGAGTGGCTCCCAAAGCCCACTCATGATGCTCAACACTAAAAGTATCTGTGTGCTTGCCTCAGTTGGGCAGCAGCCCCCTCAGTATGCACTTCACATACAGTTTACCTCCACAAGAAAAAGAAACATTCAGCAGAGATGGCAGGGCGGGCAAAGTGAGGGGAAAAAAAAAAAAAAAAGAATCCATTAAAGTTCCGAAACTTAAACCATCGGAACAGAGTGTTTGCATCTCACGGAATACTTGCTATGAAATTCTCAACTGCCAGATGAAATGCATCAGTGCAAAAAATAGCAGAAGAAACACCAGAAGATGCCATCATGTCCAGAACCGCAAGCATTTCCTTGTATTCACTATCCCCATAGCTAGACAGGGAGGTTCCTCCACCCAGTGTGACTGTAACTTCCCTTACAGAAACCCCACGCGCGCTGTGAGTAAAGCATTCAATGTGGTTTTCAATGCTGATGATTCAGTTCAGAAGTGGCACACAAGCAGCCAGCCTCACTGAAACTTCATTTTGCATTTGCAAGCAGCAGCCAGGGATGATGGGAGGATCCCCTGCAATTGTCAACCAAAGGGAAAGATTCCCCTCATCCATTTCCAGTTTGAGCCATGACACAAATTGCCACCTTCCCTGCCAGGGTAAGTTTCTGTGAGGGAGATGCCATTTGCAGCTACATGGGAAACTCTTGGTTACAAAGAGATGAGCAGGATTCCTGCTTGGGCTGTCCCTATCTAGATATGCTGCTGCTGCATTGGGAAGTCTGGGATTGATCCTTCTGCAGAATTACACCCAGTACAAACTGAAGACATGAAAACAAAATCTTGGTGCTTCTTGATCAAAGGAATAATTGCTGAGCACTGTTCAACGCAAAACTTAGCAGCTCATCTAATGGTATCACACTATGGTTCCCACTCTGCCTTTCCTCCTTATCCACATCTCAGTCTTTTTATTTAGGAATGCAGAACCCTCACCCTGGCAAAGCTCCAATTCTCTTTGCAGTCACAGCACCTTTCTTGCTATCCCTTGTGTCATCTGCTAGCCCCTCTTCAGCCTTTGTATCTGAGTGTCCCCATACACCAGGTTTCTTATTACAATATGGATGGATTGTGCATCAGAGAGAGCGTAGGGGGAGATTTTGGAAGGTACAAAGGTTATCAGAGTAAGCAGATCCTATGAAGTGCAGCAGAAAGCAGGGAGTTATGCACAGAAAAGACAGAAGTACTGCAAGCAGACTTTGAGCAAATTCATGAGAGCAGGTTGGGATTCCTGTAAGCCCTGAAATGAGCTTACTGTGGGTGCCCTGATGGCACTCATGTCTCAGTTTTGGATACAAGGCTCTTCATTTTCCAGACTCCTGTGGTGTACCCAACACTCACTGAAGACCTTAGTCTTGAGAGGGCTGAAGAATCCAGCCTGTGTGTCATGGGCAAGCCTGGCCCAAGTCCAGATGTTATGGGGTTTTCTGCCCGTCTGGACTGATGAGCTCCGATCTGCTGATTCTCCTCAGACTGTTCCTAAGATACTTCACAAGATCACATCTCATGAAATTATTTGCAGTGGTTACCATTTAGTTTTAAAACAGGAGGAGAAATTGCAGTAACAGTAGTTGGGATGCATTTTTTAATTTAGTTTATTTGCTGCAATAATTATCTTAAAAGGTGAGAAGAAAGAAACAAAGCAGAAAAAACCCCAAGAAGCCAGAAGACAGCAAAGACCTAAATTCTAATCTTCTGTTTTGTCCATTGCAAAGAAACCAAACAAATTTATTCCTATACTGTGATCTTGGTCCCAGTTCTCCCTTTAGCAGTCCATCCTCAGAAGAAATTGTATGTTTCCACGTCATCTAATCCTGCTCTGTCCCAGAGATAGTTCTTGAGTGAAGCACCCATCACAACAGCTGCTTTCCCTTAAGTTATCCAGAAGGTGAAAGGAGGAGACAGAGGGAGCGTGGAAACAGCGCGATTTAGACCTGTCTTTGGCTTCGGCCAAACGTCCATGAGAGTAGGAAACAAGGAGACACAACAGGGTGAAGGTTCTGGACTGTTTACAATTGAACACCCAAACTACAAGGTATTTATTTCATTTTTGATGTGCAAGCTTTAGGAATACAAAACAGAACTTTATCATCTGCCCATGAATTACGATTTGTAGTTTTGATCTAAATGCCAAAATCACCTTACTCTAAATGTATTTGTGCTGACAGTTCTATCTAAAAACCTATTAAATTTTGCAGGAGGCTTTAAAACTGTTGGAAGAAACACCAGTTCCATCCCATCACATATACTCATTTTTATAAGCATTACAAATGCTTTTTCTAACTATTTCAGCAGAGCTTCCCCATGACTTTATGGAGGGAATGGATTAAAGCTTGAGGAGGACAAATTTAGACTGGAGATCAGGAAGAAATTCTTTGCAGTGATGGTGGTGAGACACTGCCAGACATTGCCTAGGGAGGTTGTGGCTGCTCCCTCCCCGGAGGTGTTCAAGGGCAGGCTGGATGAGGCCTTGAGCAACCCAGGCTAGTGGGAGGTGTCCCTGCCCGTGGCAGGGGTTTTGGAAGTAGATAATCTTTGAGGTCACTTCCAACCCAAACCATTTTACAAATCTATGACTTGCCTATTTCTAGGATCACCGAGGATTAGGTCAGTTGAAAAAATGAGAGAAGGTTCTGTGATGAAGCTGTTTGGCAGCAGCCTTCCAGATCCACCACCACGAATACAGCTGCCCTGCTTCTAGCACTGCATTTGCACATACACCCAAATTCCACTGAATATGCCACAAGAACTCTGTAGAAGTGCATAACACTCCCCATAAATGGTGAATGGAAAGCCTTCCTATGAGCATGTTTGCCTTCACACTGTGAACACGGAAGGGTGCAACCCTTAAACAGGTCCTTATCAGTTAACTAATGCAGAAACAAGAAGTAGTTGTTGAGTTTGTAAACTTATTGACTCAGCAGTTTACTACAAGAGATGACTTAGCTGCACTGAAAAAAAGACTGTGGAAAAAATAGAGTTCTCTGTAGGCCACTGACTCTCATTTATGGTCTTTTTAAGACTCTCCATACCAAATTTAAACATATGCTGTGAGGAAAATCTCTCTTTATACCGAAATAGTGAATTATTCATGCAGTATCTGCTTTCCAGATTTCTGAATATCAGTGAGGGTTTGGGGGTTTTTTGCCTGTATATATATATATATATATATATGTGTGTGTGGGGAAAAAAAAAATCACAATACATGACTGTTTTAATCAGGTCAAAGTGTAGGGTACACTGTAATAAAACAGCTCATATCTGGAGTGTCTGATCTCCCACTAAACACAGGTGAGCACTTCCACTGTGTTAAACAAGAGTGTTCACTTGGGTCATGCAAGCTTACAATGCTGCACTGGTAAGGTTTTTCTTTGTTTTCATTTGAGTTTTTTGGGGGTTTGTTTGTTTGTTTTTTACACACAAGATTTAAATGACTACTTTTACAAGGGAACCTGAAGCAAATAGAGATTCATCAATCATAGACAAGTAGAACGTGATCCTGGCTACTTCTAAGGGAAAAAAGAAAGGGATGAGCACTTTTTCTCTCTTTATATTGAAGGGAGTTTTCACTGACACCAAGGAAATAGCAGAATATGAAGTAGAAAAATGACATTTTATTTACAGATATTAATATTTCCATTCTTACCTCATCCTTAGCATTGTTTATAAACTGCTGACCTTAACCAACCAATTCTGAGTTTATTTTCAATAGCCATTAGAGTGTAGAGCTGAAGCCTTGAGTACCTTACTTCCTGCAAACACCTCTACTCTCCCAGAACTATTCTCTCTGGCAGCACATGCCTGACTGGGTCAAAATGCCACAAATTACCTCATTTTTCAACGTTTTCCTTTCAGTGAACTATGGTCATTTACAGTAAGAGTTTGCCCTGGATTTGGCTAAATTAATTGCTCCCTTTTGCTCATATTTCTGTTATAAAATGCAAGCTACATTTGCCTTAATTGCATGCCACTGTACTGGCTTCAGAGAAGCTACGCTGTGGTCAGGTTTGGCTATTGACACCATTTCCTCCTTAATTGCATAACCTAACTTCTGCATCTTTACTTTTTCAGTGGTCTAGCATCAAATTTGTTTTAGCTTCAACCCAAGACTATTTCAAACCTTTCTTGCACTTCTCATTTTTCTTACTGTCAACCAAAGCAGCTCAGTGCTACCTTTTCCCAAGTGAAATAATCTTACAACTCTCTAACAGCACTTAGGAATATAATTCACAGGCAGTCTATAGACACAGCTTGTGATGATACATTTTCATTAAGCTCTGCTTTCCTGAGCATAGAGGGCTAAATTGCATTTAAACAGAGTTGTGTATAATCAATAAGTTCTATCTGGAGGTTTTTTCCTTACACAGTTTCTAGCCATCTCTAAAAAATCAGTGACTGAAGCCTTGGAAACCTTTAAATCAGGTTTAATTTCAGTTGAAGTCCTCAAAAAAGCCATGGTTGATGGCAACACTCAACAAGTTATTCTGTTGACTCAGCACACAATCACATTTTAACCTAAACGCTTTGCAAACTTTTAAGAATGGCTTGAAATCCACATCTAAAATGGAAGCAGACACACTTTCACCTGTGGCATCTTTGCAAAGGGTTTATCAACTGCAGCGCCAGTAAAGTCAGGGAAAGGAAATTGTGGGAACATGGACAGCTGATGAGGGAGATGGGAGAATGGTAACAGCATGGCACAGCTAAACAGAACAGCTACAAAGTCTTCTATCTAGGGAAAAGGGAAGAATTTAACAGTAAAATCTGAACTTATTTGAAAACTTTGATCAGCACCAATGATGGGAAATATCTTACAAGAGTTTTGCAATATTGAGCTCAATGGGGGTTAAACAAACCACCCAAATCCCCCACCCTTCAGTCTGTAGCCTATCTAGATAAAGCCAGCTTTCTACATCATCACCATTTAATTAGAGCCTTTGAAGCCACGCACCTTTGATCTGAGCCAAGCAATAAATGTGTTATATTTTAAAAGGATTGTTACATGTTCTGTTTAACACAATGGTAGGTTTGAGCCAGCACAGTCTTGGAGTAATGAGGAAACAACCTGAATGGAACAGCCAGAAAGAAGTAGAGGCATCTGCTCTGATCCTTTCAAATGCAGAGGTGCCTGGCTGCCTCAACATTTCTAAAGAGCATGACAAATAAGACCTATCCATATAGCATTCCCAGCCTGGGGAGTGAGGGACTGGACACACTATTTGTAGGGTAAAACTTTTGCCTTTGTGTTTTCAAGTACCATTCTGAGGAAGTACAGCTGAGAAACATTTTCCAGTGCAACCAGAGAAGACTCCAAGTCAACAAATCCTGTATGGGGCCCTTCCAACAGAACCGAGCCAAAAGCAGAGTACTTGTTAAAAACACCTTTCAATTTGGGGGAAGCACAAATGGAATTCCCTCTCAGGAACTGAATCTATCATTATAAAGTCAAATTTCAGTCGAAGGTAATACAGTTGTCCTTGAGGTTTTTCTAAGCACATCAGATTTCCTCAGTTCTAGTAAGAACATATCAGACACTCCTAGACCTCCAATCTGGAACTCAACCTCATGCCCTGGAACAGTTTTTAATTCCTTAATTTATCACAAACCTTATCCAGAGATGTTTCTGTGTTTAAGAAAGATCAAGTCAGATCCAAACGTGTTGTAAACTGTTGTCACAACATTTGTAGGTTTTTCCTGCTTCCTACTCAGGATAACCATCAGTTTGTGCTTCTGGCTTTAATGAGAACTCTGAAGACAAGAGCAGAAAGTAGACAAATGTAATTAAAAATATTCCAATGTTAGCTGTATCACATTAAAAAAAAAAAAAAAAGAAAAAGAAAAAGAAAAAAGAAATAAACTAGCTGTTCTGATGCCCTAGGTCAGATTTTATGACCATTACTAGAATTCATATGCCAGTAAACACAACACTGTGCTTTTATCTCTTACACCTGCCACTATAAACTATGCTAAGCCATTAAGTGTCTGTGAGATGTTTCCTAGTATCAGCACAGCACATTTACCTACCAAAAAACCTGACTAGTAAGCTGTGAAGGAGTGATAATAAGGTACAGGGAATATGAAATAGTCGTCCCCATTGACAGGCTAATGGCATATGTTTTAATAACACTATACAAGGAGTCCCTCAGACCACACAATTGCTGAAGTGGAAGAAGCAAACAAAAAAGCAGTGATTATCAATAGCCCAGCCAAAGGTATCAACTGCAGGGAATCATGGGAATGCGAACTCAGGGTGCTAATGCCAATATTTAAAATACTTGGTCTGAATGCCAGTTTGGGGGGAGTTGTTGCTAGCAAAACGGGTATTGGAGGGGTAAGGAAATTAAAAAAAAAAACCAAACCACAATAACTTTCAATCCTAATCTTATTTCTCAACGTTGTCACTGGTTACAGGCTTCAGCTGTTGAGAAAGACTTCTCATGGAACAAAGGAGCTGTACAAAACTTCCCTTCTGGTCTGTTTTGACCCCCCTACTCCCCACTTCATAAGCATCACAGTAACTTTTGGTAGACTCTTTTTTTCCTCCTGCTGTATATCTCCTCCTGCAGAATAAAAGGCTTTCTGGAAGAGTTGTTAGTCTATAACACATAACTCTTGAGTCTGCTGTATCAGAACACAGAGCAATTTAAGCTTAAGTTCCTATGATCTTATTTCTAGGAAGAAATTCATCTACCAAATAGGTGTGATTGGTAAAATACTACTGTCAGAACAGAGGTCATGTGCAAAAGTAGAATACAGAGTTATCAATACCCTTCTTTTCATATCTACAAGCCATTGTCAATACTTATACCTGGATAAACAGTGAAGCACAACTGCTTGAATGAATTATTCACTTGGGATCTTTCAGTAGGTAACAGAAAAGAAAAAAACAACCAAACAAACAAAAAACCACCCAAAACCCAACCACCGCAACAAAGTAATTTATTCTGATCTCTCAACAGTACAGGGCCTGATAAAGTCAGGCACTCAACACCTCCTGTAAGCAGCTGAGCACTACTAAGTAACAGCATTTAGACTAAAAAGCATATCTCAGAAGGGATCATTTTTAGTTTGCTTCCATTCACAGTCCCATCACTAAGAGCTTGGCAGCTGGTTTGGTTTTTTGCAGGTATGCTGGTTGTAGGAGTCTGGAGATTGTTAAGGTAGGATGTGTAACTACTGTATTATACAGACACCACATATGCCTCCAAACTGAAAACTGCTCACTGACAATTATCTGACCCTGGACCAGGAAAGATTATGGCCTTTGAGGCAGGGGTAAGAAAAAAAAAAAAAAAAGACATTGCTATAGTGCAGAAACAGCTCATAAAATCAGCTCTTTTTCCCTCTTCCATATTCCATATTTGCACATTCTGACATGAGTTCTGAAAATCCTGCATAGTTCAGCAGTGACTAGAGTTCCACTAATGGGATCTGGACACATATTAAAGGCCTTTCATCAGCAATAAGGAAACTGAATGTTCCCTGTTAATCAGCTCAGCACAGTCACTATTTAACCCGCAGACAACGTATGGCAGCAACGTTTGAATTTTCAACCTCGAGGAGGCGGTGAGCTCTGCGAGCTGACCCTGCTGAAGGTAGGCAGAAGGCAGAGAGATGCTTTCTAGACAAGAAGAGGCAGACAAACTAAATCTTCTAACAAGGAAAAAAAAAAAAATCAGTAAATCTGACCTACTGCTAAAACCACAAACAAGGAGAAACACCAAGCTGGAGCCTAAGTTGTGGATATGGACCGCAGAGCATTACGCAGAAGAGAGACACCAGGAAAAGCCACAAGGCATCTTGTAACTACTCCAGGCTAATGGAGTTAAACCACAACACCAGCAGAGAAACAGGAGATCAGCTCCATCCCACTTCTGGCCATGCTTCACCAACAAGAACGAGGACAAGTGTTAAGAGAAGAGTAACTCAACAGTAGTTGAGTTTGGGGCAGTTCTCATAACAGACAACACAGAAAAGTGAGAAAGGAGGTGGCATTAGCTCAAGCTAGGCTGCAATGAGTGTGCTCTTTGAACACAGCTTCCTGATCCCTGGCACAGTACAGAACTGCAAGTTTTCAGTTGAAGACACATCCACAGATACAGTCAGACATGCTATTTGATAGCAAGCAATAAAATAAATGTTGCCAGAACAGCAAGACAGACTGGTACAACCACCTGCAGTGAGATCTTTAAATTCTCATACATTTCAATGTGTTTTTATTTCAGCCTTCAGAAACTACTTCGCTGTGAAGCAACAACTTTGCTGTAAAGCGACAATATTGAGTTGTGTTTGTATTCTAACTGAAATTGCATGAGGGAGATGAGACCTAAACCATGTCATGAAACTCAAAAGGCTGCACTTAACAATGTGAAAAATGTTTGATTTGCTTTTATTTTTAAAGCAGAAGTTCCCTACTTCTGCTTGAACAAAGCAGACGGAACATACCACTGAGAAGCACAAAGGAGTCAACACAGGCTGAGGGAGGAAGCATTCCTAATCAAATGTCAATTTATGTTTCTGCACCAGAAGAAACAGAAGTAGCAGTGCTAAGTCTGGCCTGCTCCAAAAAGAAACAGCTGGTCAATCATAGTATGAACACAGACCAAACAGCAAAATTAACTGCTTTTAATTCTTTAGATATCTGGTTCTGCTGTTGCAAACCTTGTGCAACTGCTTGCCTTTAAGCATGTGAATGGTGACACCTTAAGAAGAAAATTTTATATTTGACTAACCAGACAGACTGGGAAGTCACTGGGAAATGAAGCTGATGTAAAATCACTGTTGATTTGTACTTGAGATGTGTTTCTGCAGTCAGCCACCACCAAATCTCTCTTCAGTGAGCTCCTCTGAGTAGCACAATAACCCTTTAAGTTAAAAATAAAATAAACCCACACTTCTTTCCATCAAATTTCAAAGGCAAAACCCAAGCCATGATGAAGATGGCTGCAGCAGTCTCCAAACAAAGCCAGGAGTGTGCCAGCTGTAACTCCAAGCATCCTGTTACCTGAGAGCACAAGTCACATTTCTGCCTGTAGCAGAACCTGTTCTTCAGGCTTGTAGCAATGGTTTGTGTGTGAACACACTTTGTGAATGTGTCATTCCTTATCTGCAAGTGGGGCTTAGCAGTGTGAGTAGAGGGCCAGGTAACAAACGCATCTGCAAGAGTCAGGTTGGTTCAGCCATGTCCCAGAGCAGATGAATGCCTAATGCCGTAATGATATCTATCATACTCTTCCAGCATGACTAAAATTCAATAACAATTCACTGAGTAAAAAAAGGGATTGTGCATTGGACTACAGGCATCTTGGCCAAATGCTTTTCAGGATCCACAGCTGGGAAAAGAGACAACCCCCAGCTTTCCAAGGAGAGGCAGTATCAGAGGCTGAACTAAATGTCCAGAGGGCTCCACTAAACCACAGCTAGCACTCAAAAATTCTCTTAGTCTGTAATAGTGAGCATGAGCTCTGGCACTTACCTCTGTCCCTCCTTCAGAACAGACAACTCAACCTTCCTTTCACTCTGTGCCTTCCCAAAGAGAAAGCAATTAGAAACACACTTATTACCAATGATTGAAAATAATTACCAGGTGAGCTTGTTTTTCACAAAGAACCCGATTTCCTTAGCATGCCCAAATACAGCCAGCACAAAGAGCTTATCCTTCAGTGATTCCAATTTTCTATCTGCAATGCAAATCAATACAATCTATAATAACATCCAAATTACTCCTCTGCATTTCACTTGTTTTGTTTGCTCCCCTTGAAGTGAGTACTCTCACCCCAATGCTAAGGCAGTCACAACAATAAATGCTTCAAGTCAGCTCTTAGGAGAATGGGGCACCTCTCCTCACAAACAGGCTGCCATATGGATTCCCTTCATGAATATGGGATTTCCTTTTAAAGTCACAGGATGCTTTCAGCGTTTAATGGCTAATGCTACTGCTGCTCAGGTTCCTTTTGTGCTTTCTACCCCAGGGACACTGAGCTCTATGCATTACCAGTTTTTTCCCTTATTTTTCACCCCTCATTATCAACCTGTGTAAATAAGATGCACGGCATCCACTAGTTAATAAACAAACTCTCACTTTGATTACACTTTCAGTTTCCAAGCGCAGAGCTAACTACAAAGAATAAATGTGTTTGGGGCTTCAGTGCTGGCCTTGAAAGGTTGTTCACAAATACATGATTCATATCCCATCCTGAACATTAACACTTTCCTTATGACTCATACATACAGTTAAACAATAAAACAGGGCACTTACTGGAGTTTTGTTTAACTCACATGAAGCACCTATTATTACTATTTTTCTATTTAATTGTTCAACAATGTTGATCCTATTATTAGCAGCAAGGAGGGGATGTTTCCACTTCTCTCTTGAAATAAATACATGCTTTTGAATTTCTTTGACTTAGAATCTTCCAGCAACAGCTCAGAAAATCAGTCATAGCCACTAAGCACCGTAAGGAGCAGGGTATGACCTTACCAATGTTATTTCAGTTGATAGAAGGCAATTGCCTCATATCTCTCATTCTATAGAACACACTGTGTACAACACACTGATCAACACACCATTTCCTCACATTGTTTTCCTCTCTGAAGTGAAGGATAAACCAGAAAATATGGCCTTCCTCACACAATAGAGTCTTTAGGCCTTCTATCTGGTCCCTACACGTTAGGATGTTCACTGCAATACAATTCCCGGATAAATTATAATGAGTGACTGGCTAATCTCAAACCTGTTAAGAGTTCAAGTTCAGCTAAAAAAAAAGAAAAAAAGAAAAAGAGGGATTATTTTTAAAACTTTACCCTCCACAATTCAGTTTTCTTTCAAATTTGTTTAATCATCATAAGTGGAGACTATTTTCAGTTTCATTGAAAAAAAAAAAAAAACCAAACCAAATCCAGTTCCAGCCTGGCACACAAGAATCGTGGAAGTACTAAGCAGAGTTTGTAAGAATTACATTGTCATATGGATATACATGCAGGTAAAAGAGAAGATTTTGATCTCCAGTTTAAGCCTGCAGGATAGGTTCTTACCTTGGGACACAGATGTCTGTCTCAAGTGTGTATTCTGTTGCCTACATTCAGCTTTCAAGCCAGTTTTGCAAATCTGCTCCTATCTTTATGCAAATTAGTTCTAAACAATTTCAGGAGCATGTGCTCCATTGCAGACAAAGCTTTTCAGTTTGCCCTAGTAAGCTTCTCCAAAGGATAAACGCTAAAATTCTAGAGGACAAATTCAGGAAATACACTGATGACACAGGGACAAGCTCTGAAGATGTCTTTCTTGTCAGTAACCCATCAAGGGATGAATAAGAACCTCCTGGGCTTCATCCCCACTGGAATCACTCACAAAATATTCACCCTATGGGTACAAGGCTGCCCTTGAATCCAGAAGTTGGTTCTACCATAAGAATGCTTTTGTTCTGCCTGCTAATACTTTGCCATTTCTCAGCCTGCCAATACCAGCCAATTGGTGCTCCTCACCAGTTGTGGAGCAATGGTCTCACAGAATCACAGAATTAACCAGGTTGGGAAAGACCTCCAGGATCATCAAGTCCAACCTATCACCCAATACCTTCTAATTAACTAAACCTTGGCACTAAGTGCCTCATCTAGCCTCTTTTTTAAACACATCCAGGGATAATGACTGCACCACCTCCCCAGGTAGCCCATTCCAATGCCAATCCCTCTTGCTGTGAAGAACTTCTTCCTAGCATCCAGCCTACACCTGCCCTGGTGAAGTTTGAGGCTGTGTCCTCTCGTTCTGTCCCTGGGTGCCTGGCAGAAGAGACCAACCCCACCTGGCTACAACCTCCTTTCAGGCAGTTGTAGAGAGCAATGAGGTCTGCCCTGAGCCATCTCTTCTCCAGGCTGCACACCCCCAGCTCCTTCAGCCTCTCCTCACAGAGCTGTGCTCCAGGCCCCTCAGCAGCCTTGGCGCCCTTCTCCGGACATGTCCAAGCACCTCAACATCTGTCTTGAACTTAGGGGCCCAGAACTGGACACAGCACTCAAGGTGTGGCCTGACCAGTGCTGAGCACAGTGTCTCAGACACTGCCTTCAGCAGCTGACCTTGCAAAGGCAGAAAGAGTGATTTGCTGGTGTTGACAAAGCCTTTCTGCTGCAGCCCCTGCCCTTGCATCTGTGAACAGTTTCAGCATGGCTGAGCAAGGACAGAAAAGCAGGGGAGGCACTCCTCAGCAGACACAAGTACCAGTCGTTGCCCCGCCATGACTAATATTTCAATCCCAGAAAGCCACACTTCTGTTAAAGCAACACTAACACTTCAGATGCAGTAATGTTACCACTGCAGGTCTGCCCTGCCAGCAGGCAGAGGACTATACAGCCATGGCAAGGGGCAACACTGTCCTTTTTGGTGTCTGTGCTTCAGGGTGGCCCTGGGACGCAAAGCTGCCACCACACCCAGAGGGCCTAACCAGGCCCCAACCAGGCCCTTAACCAGGCTCCATCTGCTTGCAGCCCACCCCTTTCTCTCACCTCTCAGTCTCGGCCATGCCTCTGCCCAGCCAAGAGAAGCGTCTCGAACGTGTAGCCACCAAGCCAGCACCATGGTTCAAACCCCTGTGCTGGGCACCTGCTGCAGCCAGGACTCCCTCAGGCCCTCAGACCTGACCTCATGGCGCGTGATGAACACCTGCGCATGAGCTCGAGGGCGTCCAGCAGGGGCCTCTCTGGGAACCCCGTGGGCACAGGCTGCCCCGCCCCTTCTCCTTTTGCCACAGAAAGGCACTGGTGGAACTTCTTCCAACATTTGGGACCTCTGAGCCGGGCTGCCCATCCCAGACACTGGAGAGTGCTCCCTTTCTGCCTTCTGCTGCATTTTCACCAGAGCCACATGTAAGAGCCTCACCCAAGCCAGACTCTGTCAGCACAGGCAGCTCAGAATGTGATCACCATCTTAAGGCAATGCCATACAGCTCTTGAACTGCCTTGGCTGAAGAGCTTCCTGAGGGTACCTCAGCACCAGCTGGTGCTGAGCAGCATGGGAATGAGCCAGCAGTACCAATGCCAGCCGGCACGGCGGGAAGCACTGCCCACTCAGAGCCACACTGCTGCCATTTCAGACAGACCTCTGCGCTAAGAGGCAAGCAGGCACAAAGTCCTCACACCTTCCTCCACTCCAGATTGCCTTGAGAAACACAAGCCAGTGGTGGGTTTCGCTGTGCAGCTCTTATCTTAGCAGCAGATGACCAAAAAACTGAGGGGAAATATGAGCAGGGGAAGCGTTGCTTCATGTTTTCATGTGCTGCTTGTTGCTAGGAAAAATATTTCCTTAGTATCTCTGTGGGCTCTGCAAGTCAGCATCAGTGGAGCTCTGCTGGTTGCCAGAGAGAATAAAACAGCAAATGTCAGGGAAAAAATAGGAAGAAGTAAAGCTTTAAGAATGTGCCCTATAATAAATGTCTGTCCCCTCAGCACTGCTCCTCACACAGACAGCAAAGAGACACACGCAGCTTCTTTCTTTGCTGGATTAAGCCTTGGGAGCTTCTTCTCAAGGTACTTCCTCCAAGGTGCATTATTTTTCTTCCAGGTTTGTTTTATTGGATGCTCACAAGCAGTTATTTGTATCAGGGCAGCAAGCAGTGGAGGAAAGCCATGTGAACAAGACACTGACCAAAGACCAAAGGAGCACTGAAATCACAAGAGAATGGGTGGGAAAGGAGCACAGTGGTGCAGGGATGGAGTAGCCTGGCCCCAGCCCAGGCCTTCCACCTCTCCCTTCACCTGTGCTGCCAGTGGCACTCCTAGTCAGAAACCATATCAGGTGTGCCAGGGAAGAAGGCTGGAAAGAACTCTAGTCTGCATACTCTGCACCTCTGAACCCTCTTTGCCCTTTCAGCTGAAGAGGGAGACCTTTTGTTTCTCCACACAGCTGAGGCTGGTGCTGACATCACGGTGCTTCAACCCCTCTGGAGGCCAAGGCTAGCTCACTTCCTAGGCCAGTCACTCAACCATCTTCCTGCTGACAGCTGGAGTCCACGCCAGTGACAAAGGCCTGTGGGGTGGAGAGTTTGAAGCTGGTTATTGCTGAATTTGCTTCATGCTGACCACAGAGCAGCACAGTGCTTGAGCTGGATATTTAACCTCCAGTAAATGGTATCTAGTCCCCACCGATCGCCCTGCAAACTGTCCCGTGGCTGCTCCCACCGCTAACCGCTGGTTAAGCTCTCACGTGGTGCTGGTGGAATGCTCAGTTTCTCACAACAAAGTGCTCTTCCCTGCTCTGTGGGCATTGTTTTGTAAGCCATTTGGTTTTAAGTACAACTCTTTTTTCACACAAAGAGCAAGACTTTGTCTGAATACAAATCCCATGTCCAGCAGTGCTGACATTTGTGCAGAGAGATGTGCTTTCTATTGTGCTTTTCTTTCTTTCTTTCTTTCTTTTTTAATAGTCCAGTGGAAAGTTTGGATGATTCCAGGCAAGTGTCCTCTAACAACACTACAGAAATAGGCTGAAAACCGGAAATACATCCCAGTCTTGCCAGGGAAATTATGGGTTGTTGGTTTCTTACTTTTGCTTTTTCTAAACTCATTTAAAAAAAAAAAAAAAAGGGTCTGATAAGCAGAGATTAAACTCAGGTGCAACAGCAGCTGTACTTTTCTCCACCTGGGCACAACAATGCAAGTGCAAGGTGAGCCTGCTCTGGCAGGGGGGTTGGACTCGACTCATTCTGCGATCCTGCGATTTCTCCTACCTCAGTCATTGGCCTTTTTAGAGCCCACCACTGGGGCGAGCAACTGTATCCTGCTGCAGCAAGCATTGGTGTCCACAGTGGGCCAGTTTGGAGCAGGACGATGGCTGATGCCCAGGAGAGGCTGGGCACCCGGGAGGATTTCGCACTGACTGCTGCCGTTGACCCAGACCTAAATTCCCACAGGCGAACTATTTGCCAGGTTGGTACCTGCGGCAGCAGGATTGGCCCAAAGGGTGCCCAGCGGCGGGCCGCAGAATTGCCCCACGGCGCCATCTAGCTCCCGCAGGGAGCTTTGCAGCAGCTCTTGCTCCACGTGGGGACTCAGACCTCACCCAGAGCTTCACACAGGAACGCAGAAGGTGGTAACGACCAGGATAAACGAGTATTATTGTTCACACCTCTTGACCTCCTGGTGGGCAAAGAGAACCAGAGCACGGCAAATCACTTCGCGGTCCCTCCTGTACCTCTTGGTGGATCTTCTCTTCTTTCTCTGGGAATGGCAAGTGGCTTGACCAAAACTCGAGCAGAAAAGCAAATAGTTCAGAGGAGTACACGGACAAGCTGACATGACGAAAGCAAAGGCAAAAATCATTGCAACTGAGCTTCGATTCCCACCAATTACACATAACACGTGGAGGAGTTCAAGAGACATATGTAGCCACTAGAGAGAGCCCAACAGAAGGCCACCAAGATGATGAGGGGATTGGAGCATCTCTCTTGCAAGGAAAGGCTGAGAGCCTGGAAAGAAAAGAGGACTGAGAGGAGATCTTCTCAATGCATATAAATACATGAAGGGTGGATGTCATGAGGATGGGGCTGTGCCCAGCAATAGGACAAGGGGCAGCCAGCACAAATACAGGAAGTTTCCCTTCACATCAGGAGAAGCTTCTTTACTGGAACAGGTTACCCAGAGAGGTTGTCGAGCTTCCTTCTCTGGAGACTTTCAAAACCTGCCTGGACACAGTCTTGGTTGGCATGCTCTAAGTGACCCTTTTTCAGCAGAGTTTAGACTGGATGATTCTATGATACTCTATGATTCTATGATCTACCCAGGTCCTTTGCAATCCCCACCATTCTGTGATCCTGTGATATGTAATCTAGTTTCTTTCTAGTGATATCTACTGTGGTTCAGCCAACTATTTTTCATCCAAAACACTACAGCTGAGTGGTAGATTTCAGATACATGAGAATTCACACTCAGTTCATATGAGTAAACAAACTCTAAAGGTTGCGTACTTCAGTCTGAATGTCCTTCCCTTACCAGACTCTCAGCCTTTGGGCCTGTTTATCAAACGGGAATGCCTCCATGGTTTTCACTGAAAATCCTAGGAGCTGGGGGTCTCCTTGTAGGCCCACAGCAGTGAGAGCACAGGCTGCAATCACAGGAGGCAGGTAAATGCTTGAAAAGCAATGACTTGACAACTATATAATCACAGGTAATATGCAGGAGAAAGATCAAACTTAAAACTCCAGCCCAAGCCTGCAGGACATTTGCCAACCTGCAAGTTAGGCTCCAGTGATGTATGGAATATATTTGCTCTGAGTTACACTCTGCTGGATGCCAGAAGCTTTTAAACCATCTTTACAAATATGTTCCCATCTTTTGCCAAGGGAACAGACAGGCTTTTTCCCTCACGTTGGTATCTACAGTTGTTCTCACTAACTTCAGGATTTCTGGGACTGTAATTACTCTTGAATATTCTCAAATACTTTTGTGACACTCACCAAAGCTAAATGTTTCCTTGCTCTAGCAGAACAAGTGTTATCTGCATATTTAGCTTGCACACATTTCTACAAAAAGACCAACATTCTTGCTTAAAATGCTTCAGAGATCAGTGCTGTATTAGCTCTGCAGGCTGGCACTACTCTGCTCTACTGGATTTCTCTGCAATTAGTCGTTTCTCTGCTCTCCTCTGCCTCCACTCCATCTCCACTCAATCCATTCTCGTCCTACACAGCCACTGCACTTTGTGTCTCCAGCAGTGGAGGCTCTCATGAGGAGAGGCTGAGGGAGCTGGGGTTGTTTAGCCTGGAAAAGAGGAGGCTCAGGGGTGACCTCACTGCTGTCTACAACTACCTGAAAGGTGGTTGTAGCCAGGTGAAGTTGGTCTCTTCTTCCAGGCAACCAGCAAGGGAACAAGGGGACACAGTCTGAAGTTGTGCTGGGGGAGGCATAGGCTGGATATTAGGAGGAAGTTCTTCACAGAGAGAGTGATTTGCATTGGAATGGGCTGCCCAGGAAGGTGGTGGAGTTGCTATCCCTGGAGGTGTTCAAGAAAACAGTGGATGGGGCACTTAGTGCAATGGTCTGGTTGATTGGATAGGGCTGGGCGATAGGTTGGACTGGATGATCTTGGAGGTCTCTTCCAACCTGATTAATTCTATTATTCTAAGTTCTTCATGGAAAGTGTGATTGGCATTGGAATAGGCTGCCTGGGAAGGTGGTGGAGTCACTATCCCTGGAGGTGTTTAAAAAGAGGCTGCATGAGGCACTTAGTGCCACAGTTTAGTTAATTAGAAGGGTTAGGTGATAGATTTGACTCAATGATCCTAGAGGTCTTTTCCAACCTGGTTAATTCTGTGATTCTGTGAGCCTGTCTCCTTCTCCCTGCTATAACCGTTTTAATGTTATACATCATCCCTGTACATTTTCCTTCCAAGACATCTTTCATGCTGCAGCTACTCTCTTGCCGATACAGACTTTCTAGTCCGTGATTATTCCTCCAGGTTTCAGTTCTATAGTTAAAATGCAAATGTTCAGACTCTCTAGCCAGATGTCCTCAATCCATACCAGTCCAGGCTCTGACACAAAGCCATGCAGCCCTTGCAGTCTAACATGAAAGGTGGTAGTAGGTCCTGATAACTTGATGACATGGCCAGGGCATGCAACCAGCTTGAATCTATGAGTAGCTCGATAAAGGCAGCAATTCTGTCAGCAGCACACAGGCTTAATATTGTCCTGGTCTTCTTTAGTGTCCTCACCTCAGTATTCCTCACGCTTTACACTACCGACAGCCATGCAGGGTTGAAATGCAGGCCCTCCTCCCTGGCTTTAGGGAGCAACGTTTGACAACACAGCTCAAATCTGAACAGACAAGAAGCCAGACCAGGTGTTTCTCAATTGCAGGATGTTGATCCCATGCAAAATTCCACATCCAAGAAGAATGGATAGGAAGTTCCCTACAACTACTTCTGTTTATCATATTTAGTGCAGTCAAGTACTGCCCTGGTATTTGTGAACATTTCAGTTTAAGTGCTTGTCAGCTATGACTGAAGAGGATTCCTCCTTTCGCAGGGGTTGCAGCTGTACACAACCTAAAAAGCAAAATCAAAACCAAGGACTTTGGCTAAGGAACGCAGGAAATGTTGTGATGTATTTTCATTACAACCACTTGAAAGCAGAATTGCTGTGGAAATAAACCAACTCCAAATACACTGAAGCTGCTGACTCAGCTGATCCAGAAAAGAAATTCCAAGTCAGCAATTTCAGCAGCAGCAGCACCAAACGCACCGAATCTGCAGTACTGATGTAATGTGCATTGCGCCATCACCACTCCCTCAGCAGTGCACTTAGGAGTTTGAAGAGCCACAGCTTTTAGATGAAGCTTAGGACTTGCATTGAATTACATAAGAGAGATTTCCTTTCTAGCATAGAGTGTTAGATGCTGGACCCACCCAACAGGACATTTAAACAGAGCAATTTCCCCCAGCTTCCTCCTGACTGTAATCTGAGGCACATATCAAACTGAAAACCAACACAGATCCAGGCAGTTCTCCTAAGGCATCCAAAATTATCAGCATTACAGCATTTTCTAGTCAAAGTAGCTTATGCAAATCATTTTCTATTGTCACATGCAAATAACTGAATCACTTTTTGTTATTTGATAATTGTCCAAATGATCTCCTGAGTTTTATGTAGGCAAAACATTTAAAAGCAGCACATCTTCACTGCATATTCTCCATTTAATGTTCTACTTTATAAGTGTCCGTAAGGAACTATTAGCAGCTGTAAAAAGCCTCTTAACCAAAAGAGGATCTATTCCAAGTGGGACAACCACTCAGAAGTTTTGTGTAACAGTAATGGCTCTGGTACTGATGTCACTATTTTATTTCATAAGATCAGGAATAACTGTGTCCAGACTTGTTTCTCTTCAAACAATGAAAGCAAAATGGAAACATCTCATACTTCTAATTCTTTGCATGGCTGTGACCTTGTCTTTAAACCCTGAAACACGAGGTAATTTAAACTAGAATTGGCACCAAGAGAAAAATAAAGACTGAAACAAGAATACATGAATTCAAGTGACATTTAGGTCAGTACAATCTTCGTTTACTCAGAAGAAACCAATTTAAAGTCCGAGAGAGCAATAAACTTGAGTGGTGAAAGGCAGCTCCAAGCTAGAACTATGAAAGGAAAGAGAGCAGTCATTGCACTAGAATCTTTGTTGCTTCTATCTCCAGTAACAGAGGACAGAGAAGCTTGCAAAATCGTTCATTTAGGTCTCACAATAGGCACATTAATGTAGTGTTACAACCTGTAGCATACTTTTCACCCTTGTTTTTGTCCTTAAGTAGATTTATCTTCTGATACTGAGGGGTTAAATTTGGTATGCATAGACCACAGCCTCAGGTCCCAAGCTCATTTCCATAGGCAAAATTCAAGAATCTGTTACTTTGCATCTTGTTTCATTTCTCCGCAGGTCCATTTGCTTAGGTGGAATTGGTGGAGTTGCCCATCCTGATATGGTACCTGCATGAATAGAGAGAAAGTAATGGATGAATTCCTGTGGTCTAGGTCAGCAAATAAACCAGAAAGCCTTTCTGGTGTTTGTGGTTTCTGTGCTTACACAATGTGCTGGCCATCCTTGCTATTGCAGCTCTTGGTTAAGTCTTATGCAAAGTGTTTCTCAAAAGGTACACATAAATACTCTCACTTGGCTCAAAGCAGAAATCACAGAACACTTTGGAATGTAACCAAGATGTGTGGGACCATGGCTAGAGCAGATTTGCCAGGTACCACAACCAGATCACAGGTCTTGAGCTGCCACACACAACCATTCCTGGCCATGCTTTTGCAGAGTATGTACACCTGTAGCTTTCTCCACTCTTTATGGGAGTGGAAGCATCCAGAAACTCCTCTGATCATGAATTGTTCCTGAGAGATCTCCTGCCTGGAGAACAGTAGAAGAATAAGGGCATCAAAGTGAATAAATATTTGCATGTTGGATTCCTGGAACTGAACCTGTGTCGCTGAGCAAAGTTTGCCTGCATTCTTTTTATTGATTGCTTCTTAATAATAACTGACCAGTTTGGATTTCACTCCAGCTGATTAGTCCCAGATGCTTTACATTTTATTCATAATGGTAGCTAAACAAACTAGCCTGTGCTCCAGCTTTTCTTTTGGAGTATCAGCCAACAGACAACCGAACAAGACATAACCCTAGCCATAAAGGCTATGTGCAATTCAAGATTGGAGAAAATCCTCTTACTGCAAGGATGAAAATTGTCTTCTCAGTGTTCTCTGCATAAGAATTACAGCCCAAGGAAGACAAGACCACCATACCGGATAAAATGTCTAAGCTTAATATTCACAAACTATTTGAAGAAAATGAGAACATGAAACTAAAAGGATTCTCAGGAAACTTTTAAATGCAACAGCTCAGGTCACAAACGTGCAATGGAATGTCTCTAGGAACAGGTGTTTGTGCCTGTATAATCCTCTGTGCTAGCAGACTCAAGTGAAGAGTGCAGCTACTTCATAGAATCATAGACTGGCTTGGGTTGGAAGGGACCTCTAAAGGTCATCCACCAGTCCAACCCCCCTGCAATCAGCAGGGACATCCTCCACTAGAACAGGTTGCTCACAGCCTTCTCCAGCCTCACCTCCAGGGATAGGACCTCAACTAGCTCCCTGAGAGACCTGCTGCAGTGTTCCAGCATCCTCATCGTGGAGAACTTGTGCCTAGCATCCAGTCTTAATCCACTCTTCTCTAATCTCAAACCACTGTCCCTGCAGGCCTTTACAAACAGTCCCTCTGTACTTTCTTGTAGCCTCCCTTCAGGTACTGGTAGGCTGCTGTTCGGTCTGCCTGGAACCTTCTCTTTTCCAAGCTGAACACCTCCAGATCCCTCAGCCTGTCCTCATAGCAGAGCTGCTCCACCTTCCTGATTATTTTTGTGGCCTCCTCTGGACCCGCTCCACCAGGTCCATGTCCTTCCTGTGTTGAAGGTTCCAGAGCTGGACACAGCACTGCATGTGAGGTCTGACCAGTGTAGAGCAGAGGGGCAGAATCCCCTCTGTCCATCTCTGGCTAAACTGCTTCTGATGCAGCTCAGACTGTCATTGGCCTTCTGGGCTGCAAGTGCACATGGTTGGCTCATGTCCAGCTTCTGTTTCTAGAGGTACCACTGGGGAAAAAAAACATTAATAATGGATTTTTTATGAACTTTAAGAGTCCAAGAGAACTTCAACAAGCTATCAAACATTACAAAACTCCAGTGTTTGTAAAAGATGGCTTCTAATACCCATATGCTTGTGGCATGGCAGCAGACATGCTTCCCACAACCTGATTTTTTCAGAGATAAAGACATTAAAGTTTGGCTCCACTAAATCCCACCATTTGCAACTCTGGTGTTTATATTTAGCTTCCTTAATCCATCTTTAAGCACTTAACAACAACCTGCTTTTCAAATTTCTGAGACCCTCTATCCCTGAGGGACCTGGGCAGGATTTGGCTGGACTACACATATTGAAAGTGACTGTGATGAAGTTGCTGGGATGCTGATCTGATTCTGAAAGCAGTTATAAAATTCCCACTTGCTGATCTTCAGGTAACCGAATCAACGTAAAGAGAAGAAATCCAGATTCCACCCAGACAAGGCTTGTATTTCACTATTGTTAGCCACCAAGTATCCTTCCAATGAATCAATAGCTAATATGCTGCAGATTATCATTCAATGAAAACTTTGTAGAGACAAACATTTTACTCTTTGCAAAAGAAGTGATGAAAAATGAAACTACCTCTCTTAGCATAGAAAAGAAAGAAATCACCTACATCAAAAACATTGAAAGCAAATCAAACAAAGGATGCACTATGCTGAGGGACATGAATCCATGTATTCTGCAAAATACTTAGATAATAGAGAATTCTGACAACTGAACCTTTGTGTTCAAAGCAGGAAAAATCAACCTGGGTTTCCATTTTTGAATGGGTTTGTTTGATCTGAGTGCAGGGGTAATGACAGTCACTCAGAATACCAGACCTTTAATATCAGCCGACAGCTTTTACTCATGGGGCGCATTTTACTACAAAACACTTTTCAAGCTGCTTGTGTCAGAGAGATTTAAAAACAAGAAATATTAAAAAAAAAAAAAAAAGGAGAAAAACAATGCAAAGAAGATTACTCTTCCTGCAGCAGTTGGACAGCAAGGTCTGTAAAAGTAGAATAATCTTGTTTTAACTGTCTGTAACTTAAGCAATACTCACTTCAGTGATATCTGTGTGACCTTAAAGATCCTATTAATTAAGACTTACATTAGGGACCACTCAAAAAGTTCAGACTCCAGATCAGACTGGGGTGGGAATCCAAGCTATGTAACAATGTATTACATTAAATCTCTACTTTTTAAGTCTGGCAGTTCACAAGACATAAGAGATCTCTCTCCAGTTCCTATGACTCCAATGTGGTAGGTACAACCTCAAAGAGCAGGTACCCATCTATTCCACCAGGCAATTGTATCCTTAAAGATTTGCACCATACATGGCTTTTGGGCTTTGATCTTCCAATTCACTGAGCAATAAGCAGCTGCGAGCAGAGCTCAGCTGCACACTTACACAACCCTGGCTGCGTGCAGAAGACAGATCCAAGCCAGGCAACTCTATGCTGGGAAGGGATTCGCATCTGCGCCATCATTCATGTAAGAGAACACAGGCACCTTGTGACCCTAGACATTGTGTTTGAGCTTATTCTTACAGACATTCTGCATGAACCCTCCAGAGGACTCAAACCTTCCACAGAGCAAAGTAGCAGCTCTGACCCTACCCTTTTTCACTTGGGTGTCCAAGAAATGTCCACACTTACACTACCACTGTGTGGCTTTGTTACGACCTTCAGTGCAGAAGCTCGAACATGGAAGATTGGAGAGTCAGCTGCATGCCTCAGAGATTATCTCCTCCTAACAACAAAGGAACATCGAGCAAGCTGGGAAACCTTGCAGGCTAGTGCTGCTGAATTGGGCTGCAGAGTTTGGTTCCATGAGGCTGATATGATCACATTGAGGAAATTAATCTTTGCCAAAAAAAAAGGACCACACCAACCACCAACAAACCACAGAGCTAGAAGCTGCAGTCTGCATCTAAAACAGGAATACAATTTTGACAGCTGTAACTGCAGCAGTAAAATTCTGAGGTACCTTGTGCACCCTGTTGTTATTATCTGGTGTTATCTACTCCCAGTGCTTTTCTTTCAGGCATAATTTTGTTTTCCAGTCTTGTTGGCTTATAGCAACACTGGTAGACTTCACAGAATCAACCTCTTCCAAGGCAACCAAGGCAAAACACTTTCTCTTAGGAAAAAAAAAAAAGACTATATACAAACATTTCTGAAGCGTTCCTACACAGACCTGTAAGTTCTGGACTTTCCTGAGATTGAAAAAAAGAGGAGAATTATCTACTTGTTCTTAAGCTAAATTTTTTCTCTTCTCTTAGTCCCAGCCTTCTTCTGAAAATTCTGTGTTCACCAAAAGAGGCTGCAGAGGCAACAGGCTAACAACATTTGTTTAGTGTGGATCTCCCTTTGAAGAGTGATTACAACAACATCATTCTGCATATCCGGAGGGTGGATTTCTTATCTCCCTGAAGGAGAAGGAGAACAATCACATATTTGATGAGTTCAAACAGAAGTACACACAATTATAGGAAGTGAAGTGTTTGTAAGAGAGGGCAGTTTACACAATCCCCATTTTTATAACCTCATATATATATATATATTTATTTCATGACAGCTTTCAACAGCCATGTTCTGTTACTCTGCAGTATCTCTTTTGTGCTGGCACATGGAATATTTTCCATTTGAAAACTGACCCCCTAAGAGAAACACTGCAGAAAATAGTCACTGCAATCACTTTGCTCCATGGCTACTTTCACCCTCACCCACTCACACTCCAAGGTGTAGGCAAATCCATCCAGGCTGGCTTGTGAAGCATGCAGGAGAGGCACTTGCTTCCATGTTAGCTCTGGCAGAGAGCTGAAAGATCTGTTCTGCCCTCTGCTACTGCCCCAGAGCAGCAAGGGTGCCCAGGGATAAAGGGCAGTTTGTTGTGTTGAGGAGGCTGCACCCTGCTGACACAATGCTGACAGCTATGGAAGAGGCACTGATGTACACAAGACACTGTATTGCAAAGGCAGAGCCTTTCACTAAAGTCAGCCACCTCTAAACAGATGTTGGCAGAGGCAGTGTGGTTTGATGCATTGCTGACATGCATTGGGTCCAAGGAGTGGTAGGACACTTGATGAAAACTAAACACATAGCACCAAAACGCTAGGAGTGCTTGGGAGCAGTGTGTGAGATGTGTTTGGATCATGGAATAGAGAGGAACTTCTTCCCAACACAAGAAACAGTAAGAGAAAGGAGATTTTTGGTTCTGCCCTCAGCAATTTCTAAAAATAAAAAGTATCCCATAATAACACAGAGTTTCTGTGTCTGCTCCCTTTCAAGAGAAATATAGTAACTTGTAATGAGGATTAAGCCAATGTGTAGTCTAACAAGGAATGTTTTCCATTGTATTGTGTTGGGGGACTTCTGAACCAGTTTTGAAACATCCTACTAGAAATATTCCTCTTTATTTTTAAACAGAAACCTTAAAAAAAAATTTTAAAAATTACTCAGCTTCTCCAAAATTCTGTCAGAACTTTCTCCAGGAGAACATCATCTGTAAAATGAGAGCCATGCCTCTCACATGCCCATGGTGACACTCAGGGGTGTACTTCACTATAATCTGTAAAACTTTCAGACAGCCTCAGAATCAGGCAGCACAGCCGTGAGGACTAAGATTAGTCACACACGCATGTTGGATGTCAGGAAAACACAAAGGCAGCAGTTAAAATGGGTGTAAAACACTATCAGTGAGAGTTTGTATTTTCATAGAATCATAGAATGGTAAGGTTGGAAGGGACCTCAAGGATCATCTAGTTCCAAGCCCCTGTCATAGGCAGGGACACCTCCCACTAGTACAGGTCACTCAAGGTCGCCTCCAACCTGGCCTTGAACACCTCCAGGGAGGGAGCAGCCACAACCTCCCTGGGCAGCCTGTTCCAGTGCCTCACCACCCTCACTGGAAAGAACTTCCTCCTGACATCCAGTCTAAATCTTCCCTCTGCCGGTTTAAACCCATTGCCCCTAGTCCTGTCATTGCAAGATACTGTAAATAGTCCCTCCTCAGCCTTCCCGTAGCCCCCTTAAGATACTGGAAGGCTACTCTAAAGTCTCCTGGAAGCCTTCTCTTCTCCAGGCTGCAGAGCCCCAACTCTCTCAGCCTGTCCTCAGAGCAGAGCTGCTGCAGCCCTCTGAGCATCTTCATGGCCTTCTGTGGACCCACTCTAACGCTTCCATGTCCTTCCTGTGCTGAGGGCTCCAGAACTGCACTTTACCTCCAGCTTTCCTTGAAAGCTGGAGGTAAAGTGCAGGACAACAGTAAAGCAGACTGTGAGCATATGCTCCACCAGTTTGCACCAGCACTCAAACTGTCAAATATTAAAAAAAAAAAAAATCAAAGAAATAAAAATAATTCAAAAAGAAGTCTCAGGCCATTGTGTTCTCAGCTGAGCCTGTTGTTACTTGCTATCTCTGATCAGGTCAGAGAAGAAAAGAAACCTCTACAAAACCATGTGAAAATGCTACATCTGAGTCAGTTTTGACACAGAGTAAAACCAAGCAGGAAAATATATGCCAAAGTAGCTACTTCTATTACTTGTTTTTCCCCTTACTCTTCTACTGCTTTTTCCGTCATGAAGTTTTGCTTTGTTCTTCTCACATCAGGCACAGTCCTGAGGAAAGTCTGCAGGCTTGTTCGATTTGCTGGGAGGTTGATGTGCAGGGACCTACATGAGTCAGCTGCAAAGAGCTAGGGTTAGGTTAGGCTAAGGAAAGACCTTATTGCTCTCTACATCTACCTGAAAGGAGGTTGGAGTGAGGCTGGTGTTGGGTTCTTCTCTCAGGTAACCAGAAATGGGACAAGAGGAAATGGGCTCAGGTTGTGCCAGGGGAGGTTTAGACTGGACATTAGAAAACAGTCCTTCACAGAGAGAGTGTTGAGAGGTTGGAACAGGCTGCCCAGGGAGGTGGTGGAGTCATCATCCCTGGAGATGTTCAAGAAGCTGTAGATGTGATGCTTCAGGATATGGTTTAGTGGTCATGGTAGTTAGGTTACAGCTGGACTCAATGGTCTTAAAGTTTTTTTCCAAACCTTAGAGATCCCGTGGTTGTATGAGTCCGTGTACAAGTCTCTTGGATCATTTGTGAGGAGAGACCTAGGCAATGGTATCAAAGCAGACAGGTGCATCTTTATCAACATCATACTGCCTTGGACACATAGCTATCATCTCTGTGGACAACAACTCCCAAAAAGACAATGGCAAAAAGAGTGTATGCTTAGGCTACAGCTTTTCATCCTGTAAACTCTACTCTCTTCGCAGCACACCTACATGTAAGCTTGCTGTGGTAAAGAAATACTTCTTTTGCTGCATGGGCGGAAGGGTTTAAACGTATGCCAACTGATATTTCTGGAAACAGAAATAGGAATTGCCACCTTCCTGCCTGGAATGTTTTAGGCATTCCTTGCAATTAGTGGCTGCTGTTCACAGCACTGACTGGTTTATTACCTGAGCATTACACCACATGAAAAAAGGACTTCAAGGGCTATTGTGCGCACAGAAACATCAGCCGTACACCTTCACAGAGCCAAGGCCAAACATCAGCAGTTGAAAAACAAATCTGCCTTCTGCTGGAAAACTTCCATTTCTGGTTTTGATGTAATGCACAAGTGACTGCTATGGAAATGTAATGCTGGGAGCTGATCCTGATCCTGCTGAGATAAAAGGCAAGACAGCTTTTGACTTCCAGACATGTTGGTTATTTTTCTGAACTCATGGAAAGACTCTGAAACTGAAGATAGATGTTGCATTTTAAGGCAAGTGTATTAATTTCCTTTGGTCATGTACAACTACCCGAAACAGAGACACCTTTCTCTACCAATTTGTGCAGAGTAACTGGCAAAATGGTGCACAGAAAAATATCTTTCTCCCTACATACTTATATTGATTCGTGTTCCTCACCATATATAGATCCAAATAGTGTTCTCGCTTCCAAGTTTTTGAAGTTAATGATTTACTTCTGGCTTCCTCTAACTGTAAAGATACTACTGCCTTTCCCAGAAAGGATGAAGAATTCGCATTGGTTATGCAATGTTCTCTGAAGTAAAATGTAGCATTAGTTTCTGCAAGGTGCAAGTGTATGGACCACAGAGAACACAAGCCAGTAATCTCACCCAGAAATTACACATGCCCATCTTTGTCCTTCCTTAGACAAGGTTTCCACCAACAGAAGCTTTGGCATTCATGAGCCTGACAGAATAAATGAAGGGACAGAAGTGTCATCTGGTTAACACTCTCGAGTACAAGCAAATGCAGGGTCACAGACATGAAAGAGATCACAGATAGCCTACTATTTATGATGTGATTGTAAAGTGCAGAGCGTGCTCCAATCTTAAGACAATACATGTTAATTACCCTCAGCAGATCTCCCATGTCATAAAAGTCATTGCTAAGATCTTTTCTGCATTGCTGATAACTCTGTCTAGCACAGCCTGGCTTGTTTTCTTTTAACTGCACTCTTACAAGCAATAGGAACTCCTGACAACCTCATTCTATAGATATACATCTTTTAAAGTTTAAAACACTGGAACATTTCCAATGGGCCCTTAGCTCTGTTAGTCAAAAGACAGCAGCAATCCTGCTGGGTCAAAAGTCCATGAACGTCTGCATTAGGTTTGACCCTTTGCTACCAGTGGCGCAAAAAAGGTTTCCCTCTAAGCCTCCAGGAGAGCAAGAACAAGCTGACAGTCTATCATCAAGAGCATTCTAGGCCTATAAAATAAAGAAACAAACATTCACAGGTATGGTTTTTGTGCTTATAAGCAAGTTCCCAGGTGCAGAGGTGAGGTGCACACAGCTGGCTAGGTCTCTCTAAGAGTGGGGATAATCGTTTAGCAGAGTCTATCTTCCAGACAGGCAGAAATCCATACTGAGTCCCAGCTGTGCTAACTCACATGACCCCCAGAATCAGTAAGTTACCCCAGAGCACATCCTGTTCCCCATGTCCTGAGAAGTAGGTCAAAACTCCTCCCATCCCTACAGGAGATCTTGTTTGGGAGAGGGTAGAGTCAGTTTGCATTCTTTCCCTAATATAACGAACACTTGAACAGATGCAAAGAACATACAAATAAAATAATCTTATCACACTTTTCATAAGGTACTAGGAAAACCGGGTCAATAGGCTTCACTGTTATGCAAATAAAGCATGAGTCAGGAAGAATTAAAGGCTTTGGAGAACAAGAGTTGTTTAGAAAGTAAGAAGAACTGCTAGTTGCAAGGGAAAACTTAATTATTAATTGTTATCTCCTAGTTAGCAAGTCACCCAGTGGCTGGTACCCACCCCCTGCCAAGCAATCCTATGGCTAAGATGAATTTTCTTTCTGTTATTGTTGGGTTTGGGCAGAGGTATTTTGGCAATAGTCTGGATAACTTGTGAACCACACTTTTGAATAACTGGTGGCTGTGACCTCATACTCTGCTTGTATACGTTTCAGAAAGGCAGAAGTAGTAATAGAAATCGGGTTGTGAAACATAAACCCCCAGGCCCTCCCAAATAAAAAAAAGAGCCAGTGTGGACAATGAGCTTATTATCATATCCTAGACCCTAAACATAGCACAGAGGAAGGATTTATAACAGATTTACAGGTTCTCACTGAAAACCAGAAGGAAGCCCATCAGCTTTAAATTAGACTGCAGGCAGGAGTGTCACTGACTTACTCCAAGTTTAAGAGCGTACAGCAAGATGGTGCAAAGCATAAAACTATTTGCTGGGAAAAAAAAAAAANATCAAAAGATCTTTGTCACAGACAGAGCTACATAAATGCAAATTGTGGCAGCATAGCCAGTACTGAGAATACCGAGGTGCCTCAGCTTCAAACAAAGCAATTTATGGGGATAAAGCAAATGCTACATATATCCAATACTGCCAGGGAGACAACCACATCCAGGAGTCAGGAGCCCCCCAGACCTTCTGTACAGTCCTGCCACACAAACAGCTCAGCTAACCAGAAAAGGACATTGCATTCTTCTTTGCACATGCAATTAAGTTGTATGAATCTAAGGAGACCATATTGCTTTTAAACAATGAAGTCAGCACATAAATCTTACAGCTGTCTAACCCTTCTAGGACAGCAGCCTCATGTCATGCCTCTAAATAAATGAGGATGTTCAGCATGAACTCCTAAGATCAGAGCCAATAACAGTCCTTCTACAGAGTGATTCCACTGATTTTAGCTTACTCTGGCAGGAGTAGGGATTTCCATCCCATAGACTATATATAACCATCAACATGAACAGCAATCTGCTTAGAGACTTCAGCCACAAGCACAAGAAGCAACAGTTTCAGAAGGAATCACAGTTCCTCTTCTATTGCTTGGTGGAAGTAGGAAGGAAATTGCTTATCATATCTATACCTAAAGCTGAGTTGCATTAATTAGTTCTCTTGTGATATTCACTTCAGTTCTTCTTGTTCTTCTTTTTTTAGAAGAGGATTGGTTGTAACTAACAGTTTTTAAGTGAATGAACCCATACGAGCTCTTTGTTCTGTACTTTCCCTGTTTGCTAATGCCAAAGCCATGCAGTATGGGGCTGCAGCACCCTCAGAATCCCGAAGAGAACTGAGCCATCCCCCATGGCTTGCAGGAGGGCTCTACAGCTGGGCATTACTGCCACCTAGTTTTCAATTGTTATTATTAATAATGCCCAAGCTTTTGCATTCTCTGTGGTAAAAAACTGGAAAAGTTCACTCTGGTCACACATTAGACACATCCTGGAAGGCATGAACAGCTCCAAATTGTCCAAATCCTACTGACAAATCTAGATGCAGTCTTGGAATCATTGAATCATAGAATGGTTTGGGTTGGAAGGAACCTCCAAAGGTCATCTAATGCAAGCCCTCTGCAGTGAACAGAGACATCCCCCATAGCTCAAGTTGCTCAGAGCAAGAATCACCTCTCTTGACCTGCTGGCCACTCTGCTTTTGATGCAGTCCAGATGAGCTGCAGGTGCTCAGTGCTGGCTCGCGTTCAGCTTCTCATCCACCAGCCCTCTTCTGCAAGGCTGCTCTTAAACACACTGTGCCCCAGGCTGGACTGATGTCAAGCATTGCCCCAGCTGAGGTGCAGAACCTTCCACTTTGCCTTATTGAACCTCAAGAGATTCTCCTGAGTCCAAGTCTGCATGGCATCCCTCCCATCCTTCAGACTTATCAGCTTGGTGTCATCTGCAGACTTGCTGAGGCTGCCTCTACCTCTCTGTTGACATCATTGCTGAAGACACTGAATAGCACTGGTCCCCGTGGAGACCCTTGAGGGAAATGCCCATTAATGATATAGCATTTACAACCCCAAATACAAACACACAGACAAGATCCACGTCTGGTTTGCTATGCAGACTCAAACCAGGAGTTTTCAGCACTGTAGAAGTTTGTAAACCCACAGTAGAGCTTTGCCAACTGATACTGAACTGAGTAACTTTTATAATGGACCTTTTCCAGTGCAATTGACAACATTTCCCAAAGTAATACAGCTGCTGTACCAAAATCTATCAGAAAGGCCTTGCAATATAAGGCTCTTCAGTGAGATGCACATCTCAAAATGAAAACTACGTGTTTAAAGAGAACCTTTATATTGGGACAGTCTTTTCTAGGCCAAGATATGACCCAAAAGTTTAGCCATAAAACACAGAGAAAATGTGGAAAACGATTAAAGCAATTTTTGAATCCTCACATGAATTCCATGGTGAGGTCTGAGAAAGGAACTACTAAGATTTGCCATTTTGATGACCTTGCTTTGCTTTTATGCCGGTTCTGTGGTTTCTGTCTCTGACTGAGAGTGCTTGTGGGAACCCACAAGGCTGGAGGTTAAGTTCAGAACCCAGTTGGGCAACCTTTCACAAGATGTGAAAAAAATAACATCTTGCCACAGGTAGCTTCCAGTTTCAACCAAAAACCCAGCTTGCAGAATGCCCTTAACTGAATTTCTTACAACTGGGTCTCCGTTATAGCGAAGCAGAGTAATGCATCTGGGAGTACTACCCAGTGCAATTCTACTTAAGCAGATGAGCAAAAATTCTGTTCTTCACTGCAACAGGATTTCATCCTCTCTTTGAACAAACAGCATGGCAGAAATTAGGCCATTTCATTGTGTTTGTGTCGCAATCACGCCCAAAAGCTGCCCAATAAATCTCATCAAGGAACTTGAATTCTCCTCCATGGAAGTGAAAGATTTGTGTGAGGATTTCTCGTGGCAGCAAGAGCAAGCATTGAGGTTGTCAGGCTTTATTTTTACCAAAAGAGCTACAATGACTGAAACTAAAACAAGATGTTTGTGACTTTGAGGCGTGATGCAATCCGAGGAATTTGGCACACTGGATGGCTTGATGAGGCAGGATTCTGCAGTGGGCTTTTTAAGACCCAACTAAGACATCTCCATTAACACAGGTTGAGAGGCCACAGATGTCTTCAAACACTCTCCCTCTTTTGTTTTGTTGGGGTTTTTTTGTTTGTTTTTTGGGGTTTTTTAATTGTTATTGAAAGGCAAAATTCTATTTGAGCTCAGATCCTAGGCCCCTGGGCTTGAAAACCACATTGAGCACCCCCCACCGTGCTCAGGTTAAGTGCATTCAAACTATTTCATGCAGCTACAGTGTGGATCACACTCAGTTTTCCTTTTTTTCTCCTAACAGGTTTGTTTCTGGTCATAAATTCTCAATCAGCGAGCAAGCCACATTGTACAATTTAGTAAATACTGTAGTTAAAACATGTTTAAAGTCAAAAGAAAAAGGATCTGACAATGGAGCATTGTCCCCCCTTGCAGAACTGAAGTGTACCTTCTTTGATTCAGTAACCTTGCTGCACTTTGGTATGAAATTGCCCTTTTTCCATCAAACTTGCATTTAAAGCACCTCATTAGCATGTCTCACCAGATCAGTAATGATTCTGCTAACCCAATGCTCCTCTCAGTCAAGCCACCATGGGTTTTCTATCTGTTTAACATCTAAAACTCCTTGACAAAGTTCCTTTTAAAAATTACTCCTTTTGTTTCTCCTTGGGTTTTCTGCAAAGATCTTTAAACTCCGATGTACTCCGAGATGACTCCTGAACAAAAATCATGTCTAGCCCAGCTAGTAAATCTACCTTCCATTCAATGGGATTAAATAAGTGCTTCACGCCTATTGTAGAAGCCTCTAAAAGGGATCCTGCATCTTCAAGGGTTTCCTACAATAAATTAAACACATCTCACCCATTGTGAAAGAATAAAAAAACAAGAGAGACTTGATCCAGCACAGGGGAGCCACTGTAGACCTACAGTGATGCCATACTTCTGGTATCAAAACACCCACAGATAACAGAGCCTAAATTAACAGCAACAGGCAAGAGAAGCAAACTTTGATTCCTTTGGGAGTTCAGCCTCGGACTTCATATCAGTAAAACACGGGCAGGAAAATCACATAAATACAGAGTGGATTGGAAATGTGCAGTTGTATGAGTTATTGAGGAGGATCGTGGCAGGATTGTAGCTTCAATTTGCAGATTCTCAACCAGGAAACTCCTGTTTCTTTTCTGATGTGTAAGATCTCATGCCCAATACTCAGACTTGTTGTAGCATCTGAGTCCTGGTTAGATACAGGCACATCTCAGGGGTTTTGGTTTATATTATTTTAATAATTTAGTCCTCATTGTTATTGCTAGGGGCAAATCAACATTAATACTGCTGGTCCTGTTGTTGATATTGTTAGACAGAGTACAGAGTAGGCAGTACCGACACCGCCAGCTCTCTACAACAGCACCACCCCAGCAAGCCAGACTGGCTGGCACTGCCACAGGTGGCATGAGTAGGGGGAAGGGGACAGCAGCAGCTGGTGGAAGTTCTGCTTCATCTCAGCAGCATCCACCATTGTTCCTCCATCTCCCTTAGCCCACTGACAACCACTGAACTACTGCAGTTTTATCTGCACTGCTGGGAAGCCATGAGACAGCCATATACAGAATACATTAAGCACAGTTTTCTTCTAGGGATGGTTGGCATTAGCCACAGGGCTAATGACCCATGGGATATTAGCTGGATACTCTGCATCCCGAGTGTAAATGCAATGGAAGTGGTGGAAGAATATAGAGCTATTTCCTCATTAGCAGTGATGGAAAAAGACTAAACCAAAATGCTTCTAGTTCAATAGCCAAGAAAACAGGGAAGCAGAGAAGGAAGTGCTCCTTGGATAAAGCAGGCACAGGAGAAGATTACTATCTCCCCTCTTCTCCACACTCTCATGATTTACTAATATGAGTGTCCAGGCATTAAGGTAAACTTCTCTTGCTTTGTGCTTTCCTTGTATATGTCGCATGATCCCATTGTCCCTGAGGTCTGTCAACATTCCAGCTAAGCTGAAAGCAGAATCAATCATATTCAGTCACCTTTCCTGTCCCTCAAGCTGGACAGAGTTTGCAGAGCTGGCAATTACGGCACAACTTTGTGATCTTTTCTTATGCAGTCAGTTTCATGAGCCCAGACATCTGAGTGTCCTCCTTGCAGGGACCCTGCTTCTTCAGAAGCAATGCAGAACTATAACTGGTATTGACTTTCACAGTTCTGGTGGAGGTGATTGGGATTTTCTGACAGCAGTCTTTTGCCATACAATAAGCAGCCCTCACAAGTCTCAAAGCCTGGAAGAAGTTCAACCCCAAAATCTTTACCTGACTCACAATTCAATCTTGCTACTTCTAAGGCAGTCTTACCCTTTCCCAGCTAACTCACAACTTTTGAGCCCCTCCTGTTTGCAATATTCAACCAAAGATCAACAGGTTTGACTTTGGTGCAAAGCTAAACAAAAGGATTCAGTTCACAGTGGGTAAGGCTTTGCTTTAAACTGGTAGCATCTACAGGGCAGTATTTGCATAGTGTTAGCTGAGAAATAGTAAAGAACTGATACACAATGTGCAATATTTGATACTGACAGCAGTTATCCTTCACTTCCAGTAGTACTGCTCCTATTTTGGTTTGTATTGCAAACCTGCAGTTCAGAAAAACTCACTGAGCCTGGGAACCTTTGGTGAATTTGGGCTCCCAGCTAATCCCCAAGGTTTAAGTGTAATTTAAGGAAAGCAGTGGCCATGAGATGCTTCACATAACTCTGTTTTAACACCATTATTCAAAAGAATTCTCCATAAAGATGAAATTAATTGATGGAGAAAAGTATTTCTTCTGCTAGAAGAACTGAAATGCTGCCTTGCACTCAAGGCAGTGCCCAGTAGAAGCAAGGCAGGACTTTCAGACTGAAATCAACTAGCAGAAAGCACTCTCAAACAACCCAACAAGAACTTCGAAGGGGTGTCAGCAGCCCTGCAACAGAATTATACACTATAACAATCTCTAGATGCACAAAAGGTCCAAATTCAAACCCAAAAGGCAGTTGGTTTGTGAGATGCCCACAAGAGAGAAAAATCAGTGGAAATTGCAGAAATTCGTCTTACAAGAAATTCTTCTCCAGTTCTGCACCAGCTTGTTGTCATCTGCTGGCCAGACTGCAGCCATCCATCATCTCTCAGACCTTGCTGGAACCTCTGAGGAGCAGGGACCATTTTTTTGCTCTGTTTTTCGGGCAGTTGACACAAAGCAATCCTGTCGGTGCCTACGATCTGCAGTCCTGCAGTGCTATGCCAGAAACTGTAACACCAAAAGTAAGGTGTCTCTGGGAGAGGTCGACAGAACATTTCACGCATGATTAAATGCCAGCTCTCCATATTCCAGAGCAGGGGACAGGGGAAGAATGAAATGCGTCTGACCAGGTTTTAACTACTGTGTACGTTAGCTAAGAAGTTCAGATCTACCAGGGAGGTATTTTCTCTAGCAGCAAAGGGAAGAAGTGTTTCTAAAGGACAAGTTACATCATCCTGCCATAAATGTCTAAGGTAGCCAGAAACTGCTGTATTTATTAGTGATCTTCTGACAGTGATTCTGCCACTTCCTCACCGCTTGCAGGGACACAATATTAGACTAAAGCAGACCAAAAGCAAATCTCTAAGTTGTGAAATCGGGCTGCAAGCTCCGAGCCTCTTCTGAACACAGTGGGCTCCCTGCTCCCTGCTGTGCTCATCCACAGACCTTGCACACCCTTCTGCAGCTAACTCTGCTCACAAGGTTAGCTGTCAGGAGCCACATCCGCTCTGCCTCACTCTGCAGGAAACAAAAAGTGCATTTTCCTCACTATGGCAGGACACTGCAGTGCACCATCCTGACCTGAAGACAGACACTGTTCCTTCTGGCAACCTCCTACAGCAATTACCAACAGAACAAAGTGATAGGAAATGCTTTGCTTTTTCTTTATTCCACTGGGCATGTCAAGGACAAGCTTTCCTGCTCTTGCCTTTTATAGCTGATAACTTATGTGGCCTCAAATCCTACATGGGAGAAGGAAATGCAAAACTGTTTGCCAAAAGACAGCAAACATGAGTACAAAATTAAAACAAAATTAAATTCTTTTCTAATGCTCCACAAAGCCGTTTACCTTTCTCTTCAATATCTGATCATTCACAGGGCTTGCTGAGTAATAATAATCAGTGCAGCAAGAACATCTCTCTTGTGTGGCCCAGCTGCCCAGTAAAAGGAAATAACCTCCACAAAGTATTTCATCTCCATGTTTGCCATACTCATTTTTCATTCCACTTGCTGAATTACTTTAAACAATGATGGCAAGTCCTCTGGGTTAGTATCATTTCCATAAAGCACTTCTGATCGTGTAGGTGCTGTAGTTAAAAAACATAAAAAAAAGAAAAGACAATTCTATTTCCCTTATTTCAAACCTACTTTGAAAATGATGTACCAGAAAGAGCAGGAAATCCTGTTCCTGAAATGCAGATGTGACAGTAGTAGAGCGCAGCTCCTATAAACACAGGACACTGGAGAACATTTTAGGACCAAAGTAAAGACCAGAACATTCCTGTAAGATATACAGGAGGATTAATTGCTAAGAAGCATTCATTAATAAAACTGAAATTCACAAGTGACACAGCAGTTCCTGAGGAAAGAAAGATGAGCAAACCGATACTGAAAGCAGAGTATTTGTCTGATCCTCAAGTAGAAAAACAAATATTTTTCTAATATGAAACGGGAATGTAAACCATACCAAAAAACCCCACAGTTCTCTTCCACTTTGAGTCTGCCAGGCAGTTCTGAAGTAGATTTATAAAACAGGAGGTAGAATCTGTAGTGAAATATTAATTTTGGCCCATATTATGCTTGATGGCACCTTAATTCCACCAAATACAAGCACTCAACGAACAACACAAGTTCAGTTATGTGTAGAGGAGAATTCCATGGAAGAGCAGCATGCTTAAAGGTTTACAAGCTACTGAGCTTAAAGATTTGCAGCTATTTCATGGTTCAATGGGAAAAAATTATCACAGTATCACCAGGGTTGGAAGAGATCTCAAAGATCATCAAGCCCAACCCATCACCACAGACCTCAAGACTAGACCATGGCACCAAGTGCCACGTCCAAACCCGCCTTGAACACCTCCAGGGACAGTGACTCCACCACCTCCCTGGGTAGCCCATTCCAGCAGTCAGTGACTCTCTCAGTGAAGAACTTCCTCCTCACCTCCAGCCTAAACTTCCCCTGGCACAGCTTGAGACTGTGTCCTCTTGTTCTAGTGCTGCTTGCCTGAGAGAAGAAGGTAACCTCCCCCTGGCTACAACCACCCTTCAGGTAGTTATAGACAGCAAGAAGGTCCCCCCTGAGCCTCTTCTTCTCCAGGCTAAACAATCCCAGCTCCCTCAGGCTCTCTCCATAGGGCTGTGCTCGAGGCCTCTCCCCAGCCTCGTTGCCCTTCTCTGGACATG